>CM060114.1:5121476-5148976 GCA_030522415.1 Channallabes apus
TAGCATAGTGTAGTGTTGTGTACAGTAGTGTAGTGTACTGTAGTGTAGTGTTCAGTAGTGTAATGTAGTGTACAGTAGCGTAGTATAGTGTAGTGTACAGTAGTGTAGTGTACAGTAGTGTACAGTAGTGTAGTGTACAGTAGCGTAGTATAGTGTAGTGTACAGTAGTGTAGTGTACAGTAGTGTAGTGTAGTGTACAGTAGTGTAGTGTAGTGTACAGTAGTGTACAGTAGTGTAGTGTACAGTAGTGTAGTGTAGTATAGTGTAGTGTACAGTAGTGTATTGTACAGTAGTGTAGTGTAGTGTAGTGTACAGTAGTGTAGTGTAGTGTAGTGTACAGTAGTGTATTGTACAGTAGTGTAGTGTACAGTAGTGTAGTGTAGTGTACAGTAGTGTAGTGTAGTGTAGTGTACAGTAGTGTATTGTACAGTAGTGTAGTGTAGTGTAGTGTACAGTAGTGTAGTGTAGTGTAGTGTACAGTAGTGTAGTGCAGTGTAGTGTACAGTAGTGTAGTGTAGTGTACAGTAGTGTATTGTACAGTAGTGTACAGTAGTGTAGTTTACAGTAGTGTAGTGTAGTGTAGTGTACAGTAGTGTAGTGTAGTGTAGTGTACAGTAGTGTAGTGTACAGTAGTGTAGTGTAGTGTACAGTAGTGTAGTGTACAGTAGTATAGTGTAGTGTAGTGTACAGTAGTATAGTGTAGTGTACAGTAGTGTAGTGTAGTGTACAGTAGCGTAGTGTACAGTAGTATAGTGTAGTGTACAGTAGTGTAGTGTAGTGTACAGTAGCGTAGTGTAGTGTAGTGTAGTGTAGTGTACAGTAGTGTAGTGTACAGTAGTGTAGTGTAGTGTAGTGTACAGTAGTATAGTGTAGTGTACAGTAGTGTAGTGTAGTGTACAGTAGCGTAGTGTACAGTAGTGTAGTGTAGTGTACAGTAGCGTAGTGTAGTGTACAGTAGTGTACAGTAGTGTAGTGTAGTGTACAGTAGTGTAGTGTACAGTAGCATAGTGTAGTGTGTACAATAGTGTAGTGTAGTGTACAGTAGTGTACAGTAGCGTAGTGTAGTGTTGTGTACAATAGTGTAGTGTACAGTAGCGTAGTGTAGTGTTCTGTACAGTAGTGTAGTGTACAGTAGAGTAGTGTAGTGTAGTGTAGTGTACAATAGTGTAGTGTAATGTACAGTAGTGCAGTGTAGTGTACAGTAGCGTAGTGTAGTGTTCTGTACAGTAGTGTAGTGTACAGTAGAGTAGTATAGTGTACAGTAGTGTAGTGTTCTGTACAGTAGTGTAGTGTACAGTAGTGTAGTGTAGTGTACAGTAGTGTAGTGTAGTGTGCAGTACTGTAGTGTAGTGTACAGTAGTGTACAGTAGTGTAGTGTAGTGTACAGTAGCGTAGTGTAGTGTAGTGTGCAGTACTGTAGTGTAGTGTACAGTAGTGTACAGTAGCGTACTGTAGTGTACAGTAGTGTAGTGTAGTGTACAGTAGCGTAGTGTAGTGTAGTTTAGAGTAGTGTAGTGTACAGTAGCGTAGTGTAGTGTAGTTTAGAGTAGTGTAGTGTAGTGTACAGGAGTGCAGTATAAAGTAGTGTAGTGTACAGTAGCGTAGTGTACTGTTGTGTATAATAGTGTAGTGTAGTTTAGAGTAGCGTAGTGTAGTGTTGTGTACAATAGTGTAGTGTACAGTAGCGTAGTGTACAGTAGTGTAGTGTAGTGTACAGTAGTATAGTGTAGTGTACAGTAGTGTACAGTAGTGTAGTGTACAGTAGTGTAGTGTAGTGTAGTGTACAGTAGTGTAGTGTACAGTAGTATAGTGTAGTGTACAGTAGTGTACAGTGTAGTGTACAGTAGCGTAGTGTACAGTAGTGTAGTGTAGTGTACAGTAGCATAGTGTAGTGTACAGTAGTGTACAGTAGTGTAGTGTACAGTAGCGTAGTGTAGTGTTGTGTACAATAGTGTAGTGTACAGAAGTGCAGTGTAGTGTACAGTAGTGTACAGTAGCGTAGTGTAGTGTTGTGTACAATAGTGTAGTGTACAGTAGCGTAGTGTAGTGTTCTGTACAGTAGTGTAGTGTACAGTAGAGTAGTATAGTGTACAGTAGTGTAGTGTACAATAGTGTAGTGTACAGTAGCGTAGTGTAGTGTTCTGTACAGTAGTGTAGTGTACAGTAGTGTAGTGTAGTGTAGTTTAGAGTAGTGTAGTGTAGTGTGCAGTACTGTAGTGTAGTGTACAGTAGTGTACAGTAACGTAGTGTAGTGTACAGTAGTGTAGTGTAGTGTACAGTAGCGTAGTGTAGTGTAGTTTAGAGTAGTGTAGTGTAGTGTACAGTAGCGTAGTGTAGTGTAGTGTACAGTAGTGCAGTATAAAGTAGTGTAGTGTACAGTAGCGTAGTGTGCTGTTGTGTACAATAGTGTAGTGTAGTTTAGAGTAGCGTAGTGTAGTGCTGTGTACAATAGTGTAGTGTACAGTAGTGTAGTGTACAGTAGTGTAGTGTAGTGTAGTGTACAGTAGTGTAGTGTAGTGTACAGTAGTGTATTGTAGTGTAGTGTAGTGTACAGTAGTGTAGTGTACAATAGTGTAGTGTACAGTAGTGCAGTGTAGTGTACAGTAGCGTAGTGTAGTGTACAGTAGTGTAGTGTACAGTAGAGTAGTGTAGTGTATAGTAGTGTAGTGTACAGTAGTGTAGTGTAGTGTACAGTAGTGTAGTGTAGTGTACAGTAGTGTATTGTACAGTAGTGTACAGTAGTGTAGTGTACAGTAGCGTAGTGTAGTGTACAGTAGTGTAGTGTAGTGTACAGTAGCATAGTGTAGTGTACAGTAGTGTAGTGTACAGTAGTGTAGTGTAGTGTACAGTAGCGTAGTGTAGTGTAGTTTAGAGTAGTGTAGTGTAGTGTACAGTAGTGCAGTATACAGTAGTGTAGTGTACAGTAGTGTAGTGTAGTGTAGTGTACAGTAGTGTAGTGTACAATATTGTAGTGTACAGTAGTGCAGTGTAGTGTACAGTAGCGTAGTGTAGTGTACAGTAGTGTAGTGTACAGTAGAGTAGTGTAGTGTACAGTAGTGTAGTGTAGTGTACAGTAGCGTAGTGTAGTGTAGTTTAGAGTAGTGTAGTGTAGTGTACAGTAGTGCAGTATACAGTAGTGTAGTGTAGTGTACAGTAGCGTAGTGTACAGTAGCGTTTTGTACACTAGCGTAGTGTAGTGTACAGTAGCGTAGTGTAGTGTACAGTAGTGTTGTGTAGTGTTCAGTAGTTTAGTGTACAGTAGTGTAGTGTAATGTAGTGTAGTGTTCAGTAGTGTAGTGTGTAGTGTAGTGTACAGTAGTGTAGTGTTGTGTAGTGTGCAGTAGTGTAGTGTACTGTAGTGTAGTGTAGTGTATTGTAGTGTAGTGTACAGTAGCGTAGTGTACAATAGCGTAGTGTACACTAGCGTAGTGTAGTGTAGTATACAGCAGTCTAGTGTACAGTAGTCTAGTGTACAGTAGCGTAGTGTAGTGTACAGTAGTGTAGTGTAGTGTACAGTAGTGTAGTCTACAGTAGCGTAGTGTACAGTAGTGTAGTGTAGTGTACAGTAGTGTAGTGTTATGTAGTGTACAGTAGTGTAATGTAGTGTACAGTAGTGTAGTGTGTAGTGCAGTGTAGTGTACAGTAGTGTAGTGTGTAGTGTAGTGTAGTGTACAGTAGTGTAGTGTAGTGTACAGTAGTGTAGTGTAGTATACTGTACAGTAGCATTGTGTAGTGTCGTTTACTGTAGTGTAGTGCTGTTTACACTAGTGTAGTGTAGTGTAGTGTACAGTAGTGTAGTGTAGTGCACAGTAGTGTAGTGCAGCGTACAGTAGTGTAGTGCAGTGTACTGTAGTGTAGTATAGTGTACAGTAGCATTGTGTAGTGTAGTTTACTGTAGTGTAGTGCAGTTTACACTAGTGTAGTGTAGTGTAGTGTACAGTAGTGTAGTGTAGTGCACAGTAGTGTAGTGTAGTGTACAGTAGTGTAGTATAGTGTACAGTAGCATTGTGTAGTGTAGTGTAGTGTAGTGTACAGTAGTGTAGTGTCCAGTAGTGTAGTGTACAGTAGTGTTGTGTATTGTACAGTAGTGTAGTGTGCAGTAGCATTGTGTAGTGTAGTGTAGTGTAGTGTACAGTAGTGTTGTGTAGTGTACAGTAGTGTTGTGTAGTGTACAGTAGTGCAGTGTACAGTAGTGTAGTATAGTGTACAGTAGCATTGTGTAGTGTAGTGTAGTGTAGAGTAGTGTAGTGTCCAGTAGTGTAGTGTAGTGTACAGTAGTGTTGTGTAGTGTACAGTAGTGAAGTGTAGTATACTGTACAGTAGCATTGTGTAGTGTAGTTTACTGTAGTGTAGTGCAGTTTACACTAGTGTAGTGTAGTGTAGTGTACAGTAGTGTAGTGTAGTGCACAGTAGTGTAGTGCAGTGTACAGTAGTGTAGTGCAGTGTACTGTAGTGTAGTATAGTGTACAGTAGCATTGTGTAGTGTAGTTTACTGTAGTGTAGTGCAGTTTACACTAGTGTAGTGTAGTGTAGTGTACAGTAGTGTAGTGTAGTGCACAGTAGTGTAGTGCAGTGTACAGTAGTGTAGTATAGTGTACAGTAGCATTGTGTAGTGTAGTGTAGTGTACAGTTGTGTAGTGTCCAGTAGTGTAGTGTAGTGTACAGTAGCATTGTGTAGTGTAGTGTAGTGTACAGTAGTGTAGTGTCCAGTAGTGTAGTGTAGTGTACAGTAGTGTTGTGTATTGTACAGTAGTGTAGTGTGCAGTAGCATTGTGTAGTGTAGTGTAGTGTACAGTAGTGTTGTGTAGTGTACAGTAGTGTTGTGTAGTGTACAGTAGTGCAGTGTACAGTAGTGTCGTATAGTGTACAGTAGCATTGTGTAGTGTAGTGTAGTGTAGAGTAGTGTAGTGTCCAGTAGTGTGGTGTAGTGTACAGTAGTGTTGTGTAGTGTACAGTAGTGTAGTGTGCAGTAGTGTAGTGTAGTATAGTGTAGTTTACAGTAGTGTAGTGTACAGTAGTGTAGTGTAGTATAGTGTAGTTTACAGTAGTGTAGTGTAGTGTACAGTATTTTTGTGTAGTGTACAGTAGTGTAGTTTAGTGTACAGTAGTGTAGTGTAGTGTACAGTAGTGTAGTATAGTGTAGTTTACAGTAGTGTAGTGTCCAATAGTGTAGTGTAGTGTACAGTAGTTTAGTGTACAGTAGTGTAGCGTAGTGTACAGTAGTGTAGTGTACAGTAGTGTAGTGTAGTGTAGTGTACAGTAGTGTAGTGTACAGTAGTGTAGTGTACAGTAGTGTAGTTTACAGTAGTGTAGTGTAGTGTACAGTAGTTTAGTGTACAGTAGTGTAGTATAGTATAGTGTACAGTAGTGTAGTATAGTGTAGTGTAAAGTAGTCTAGTGTAGTGTATTCCTCATTAAGTGAGGAATTCTGGGAAAGGAAGCTCATGGTCACATGACACAGAGAGCTGAAACAGTATTTTTTATCACCAGCACAGGTGAAAAAGTCTCTCTCTCTCCTCCGTCTCTCCTCCCTCCCTCTCTCTCTCTAATAAGAGGCCACAAGCTAATTGAAAGTATCGATTGTTGTTTTCTTAACCTGAACTAATTTAGCAAAAATCACAGGGGAGTTTCTCTCTCTCTCTCTCTCTCTCTCTCTCCCTCTCTCCCTCTCTCCCCCTCTCTCTCTCTCTCTCTCTCTCTCTGCAGTCACAACAGTAAGACCACATCATGGTTAGATCCGCGGCTAGCAAAGAAAGCTAAACCACCAGAGGAGTGCAACGAAGACGGTAAGTCTTTATCTCTTTCCCTCTTACTTACTTTCTTATTCTATTTCTTTCTTTATGATCTCATCCATTTCCATTACTCTGTCCTTCTTTGCTTTTTGCTTCTCTTCTTCGTTATCTGCCTCTCTTTCTTTCTTTACCTCCTAGTTTGTTTATTCTTTTTATTTCTTTACTTTTTTCATTTCTTTATTTTACTTTTACCTACAACATTTTCTTCTTCTTGCTCCCATTCATTCTCTTCATCTGTCTTCCTTCTCTTCTTCTTCTTTCTTCTACTTCCATCTATTTCTTTCCCTTTTTTTTCCTTTATCCATGAATTTTTTGTTCATGTCCTCCTTTAAGTCCTCTTCTTTCTATCTTCTATCTCTTTTATTCTATTTATTTTTGGATTACTTTGCCCTTCTTTATGTACTTCCTTTATTCCCTGCTTCCCTCCCTTGACTTTCCTTTTTTCTTTCCCTTCTACTTCCTTTCTTCTTCTGTTTGTTTATTTCTGTTTCCTTTTTGTTTCCTCCGTCCTTCCATACCTCCTCCTTCTCTCCTTCCTTCATTTCTCTGCCTCCTTCCTTCCTCTTGAACCTATGGACTCGTAAAGATCTGATCTTGTTGTGTTCCACTTTATCAAGTCATATAAAAGTTGGAGAAAACTATATAAAACTAATTTCTCACTAAATCAGTGTTTGTGCAACAGGAAATGACATCACTGTCTGTGCTAAATTGGTGAAAATTAGCCCGGGAAATTATTTGTATTTTATTGTGTGTGTGTGTGTGTGTGTAAGTCACACTTTGCTATATAAGTCAGAATATTAGAATGTGCTGTGTGTCAGTGTGTGTGTGTGTGTGTGTTTTGCTTATCGAGGAGCTTTTGGATTGAAATCAGAGTCTCCTGACAGCTCTAGTGACAGCTCTGCATCCCAACGATTCTCTCTCTCTGTCTCTCTCTCCCCAATCTGCCCCTGCACCCCCCTCCCCCCCCCCCCCACACACACACACACACCGATCTGACCCCCCTCCTGGGCATTTCACTCGGTTTCATCATTCTGCTGAAGCTCAGGATTCTGATAAGAAGCAGCACAGTGTGTGAGACGCACACACACTCGGCGTGTACATCAGTGCACAGAGACGAGACAGCGGAGTTCATAAAGTCGGAAATTATCCTCGTAGGAAATTTCAGTTCCCAGCACGTTCCCCCCCTGACAGGTGTTTGAAAAAGTAAAGCCTCATGCTCCGAGTCTAAATAGAACTTCTGAACATCTAACCCTCTGGGGATGTGATAAAGTTGAGGCATATCGTATCGCGTCTCCTCACGACATTGTTAAAACTTTGTTCTCACATGCTGAGAGAATCCTTACGCTACGTTTCTATTTTCTTATGTATATATGTGAAAAACGCGTGGAAAACATGCAAAATTTGCAATATGCTAATTGTTAGTGTGACAGGACACGTAAAGCGCTTCCTACCTGTCTTTGGTTGGCCGTGGTTGATTGATGGTCCTATCATGGGCTTGGTAAGAGTATTTAAGCTGGTTGGTAAGGTGCCTTGGGTTTACGGGTCCCGCGCTCTTTTTCTTCCGCCGGTGTGTTACATCCGGAACGGAACTTGGAAGTCCTATGCTGGCTTTTGACCGAGGTTGCTTTTGTGCAGGTAAGGATTCAATCGCGGTGTGTGGTTTAGTTGACATATGTATATTATAGCGATATTCCGTCTGTGGTATTTATGCAGTTAGACGCCTGATTTAGTCCGTGGACACGGATATTCGTCTGGTGTTGTGGATGTGGTTCCTCCCGATAAACCGTACGTTTCCTGTTGCACTGGACGAGCTCTCGGCTCCCCGGACAGTGGGGTAATTGCCATCCTAGTGAAACTTGTTACCAAGTTACCGGGTAGGTAATTAATTTTTTTCTCTTCATGCTTATGCAGCATGTTCGCAGTGATTGGATTTTAATTGTAATTTTTATGTAACAGATTTGTGACAGCGCGACGTGGATTTGTTTCCCGTGCTGAAGTGACGTGAGAGCCCAATTGGAGGGCGCTGCTGTTTTGCCGTCCGGCTGTGTTTTGCCCTTTTAGCCGTTTTAAATATTGTGTGCGATCTAAGTGGGATTAATGTTGGTTGTCCTGCTACTTTGCGGGAGTAACGCATTATATTTTTGTTTAAATTAGTTTTTTTAGTTTATTTAGTCTTTTGGTTTTTTTTCGTTCTTCCTTGTCCCTCTATTATCATTGCCCTGTGTTTGAGGATTCCCCTCAAAGTCTAGCTGTGTGTTTTTTTTTGTGATTTACAGCCCTGTGGTTGTAAATCACTGTGTGTGTGTTTGAGTGTGTGTGCGTTGGAGTGTGTGTGTGTGTGTGTGTGTGTGTGTGTGTGTGTGTTTGTGTGAAGGGTGTGTGTGTGTTTTCCCCAACTCTTTTTTTTTTGTGTGAATGAGAAGTGTGTATCGGGTTGTTAATGATTGTAAGTGTGTGTGTGTGTGTGAGAGGTGCTGTGGGTAAAAGAGGAGCGTGGATTTCCTTTGTTTTTTTCATTTACTTATTGTATTTTTATTTTTTTGTTGTAAAGGGCCAGTTGAACGGGTGGGCAACCGGGTTTATTAGTGTGTGACCACCCTTGTGGCGTATTGTAATTTTGTCCCCTTCTGTTACAGGAGCCGGCGACCCTAGCAGCAGTGGTATTCTGGTCTTCTTTCTTTTTAGTGTGCGAAATATGAGCACGTGTGTGTGTATGTGCATGAGCCACTAGTAGTAGTAGGCTGTGGTGCTTTGTAGGCCCATTGTGTGTGTGTGTGTAGGCCCTGCTGCCGGCCCCGGTTCCTGTGGTTGAAGTTCTGGATGTCCAGGTTGTCCACCCGTGTATGTCATGTGAACCACTGGTCCCAGCAAGTTATTACTTGTTCTTTTGTGTTCTTTTCATTTTTTGTGATTAAATTGTGCAGAATATTTTTGTAATAAAATTTTATACCTTTGGATATCCTAGTCTCTTGCCCTATATTGTGAACTGACCTGTGTGCCTTTTAGACGAGATTTACTTAATCGGGGTCCCTGGCCCTTATCCAGGGTGGCGTAATCGGAATTCTAAATTTAATAAACTTTGTCTTGCCCTAGCGCTCTGCAACATTCTGGCGTAATCGGCAGGATCACAGCAGGTGAGCAGAGACTGGGGTATCCAGGTTTGAATTTTTTTTAGTGGCGGCAGAACAGCAGCGTCTGTCCAGGTGGTGGCGAATATCCTCTACTTCCTTCTTCTGCCGTGGTATTAGCAGGCGGTTATCTATAAAATGGAGGAAGAATTTCGCGAACTTAAAGAACTTGTGGCCCAGTTGCAGGCAGACAACGAGAGGCTGCGTCAAGAGCGTCTCCTTTTGCTGCCCGGCCCTAGTGCGGCATCTGTAGCGGCGACCGAGGTCGCACCTGTTGCACCTCTTCCAGTTGTCGGTACTAGCCAGCCGGAACGATTGGTATTCGTACCTAGGGACCGTAAATGTCCTAAGTTTAACGGTAAGTCGGGGGTTGGTATCGATGAATGGATTGAGGAGGTGCAGGCATGTATTAGAGTTCGCCATTTGTCGGTTTCGGACCAAGCGTTATTTGTGGTCGATCACCTAGAGGGGGACGCACGGGAGGAGATCAGGTATCATTCCGATCTCGAACGAGGGGATCCGAATAAAATTTTTTCGGCGTTAAGGGAGGTATTTGGTTGTTTGCAGTCCCATGTCGCATTACAGGAAGCTTTTTTCTCCCGGAGACAATTGGAGGGAGAGAGTTTATTAGAGTTCTCTCTTGCATTGATGGGTGTAATGGAGAAAGTTAAACAGCAGTTTCCTGGGACTGCCCCAAATGCCCCTGTTCTAGTACGTGATCAGTTTGTGGAATACGTGATGGATAATGCGCTTCGGCGTGAGCTTAAGCAACTGGTTCGTCGTCAACCACAAACCACCCTGTTAGATGTGCGTAGTGAGGCCATTAGATGGGAGCAGGAAGGTATGCCGGGGGGTGTGAGAGCTCGTAGTCAGTCCGTTCCATTATCTTATGGGATTCAGTACGGTGTTCGGGGGGAGCAGCGTTCACACGCAGGTGGAGCCTTGTCTTCGAAGCTGAGTGAATTAAGGGAAATGTTAAAAGTTCAGCAGCAGCAGTTGAACCAGCTGACTCAGAGTTTTGCTCAGCTGCAGGAGACACACCCGCGAAGTCGTTCTTCACGGTATGGGCCGGTGGTTTGTAGGCGGTGCCATCGACCTGGTCATTTTGCCAGGGAATGTAATGTTCCCCCACCGGGCCAGTCATCCCCGGCGCCTACCGTGTCTTTCCCTGTGGAGGGGAAAAGCCAGCCCTCGGGAAACTAATACCCACCGAGCTTTTGAGCCGTAGCTCGGACGGGGAAATTGGGGGCTCGGATGAGTTAATTCGTGGGGGTTCTTTGTCTCGCTTAATGTCCGGCTGCCCGCAGCTGGTGGCCAGTATTGGCGGCATTTCGGTTGTTTGTTTAGTTGATACCGGTTCTATGGTGTCCACAATTACGGAGAGCTGCTTTCTGGAGAACTTTAAACCTTGGGGTCAGGAGCGTTTACAATCGTGTCAGTGGCTCCAATTACGTGCGGCTAATGGGCTTGCCATTCCTTACGTTGGCTATCTGGAATTGGACGTGGAGTTGTGTGGTAAGATAGTGTCGGGGTGCGGGGTATTGGTGGTAAGGGACCCGCCCGGCAACATGTGCGTCCAAGTTCCGGGGGTACTGGGGATGAATGTGCTGAGCCGGTGTTACCGGGACCTTTTTAGTCAACATGGGCCGGCTTTGTTCAACTCTCCGCCGGTAGTAGAAGTTCCTGGCTCAGTGATGCAAGCTTTGCAGCATTGTCATGGGGTTAACCCCGAGCCCATGTTTGGGCAGGTCAGTAACGCACGCGTGCGTGGGCATCATCCATGCCGTGTTCCTGGTGGGACTATGAAGATTATTACTGCTACGTGTTTCGAACAGTGCGCTGGGCGCACCATGTTGTTTGAGCCCCGGGAGTCGGGACTTCCAGCTGGGTTGTTGGCTTCGCTCTCTATAGTGCTGGTGGTTAGAGGTACTGCCTATATCCCGGTTGTGAATGTAGGGGTCGAGGATGTAGCATTGTACCCTAGGACCCTATTAGGTAGCCTACAAGGGGTGTATGTTACCAGTCTACCTCCAGGGGTGACTGAGGTTCCGGATGTGGTCGCTAGTGTTTGTTCTCAGGGCTGCTCAGTGGACCCATCGTTACAGGAGCAAATCGATTCTGTTGATTTGTCGGCTTTGGAGTTGGGGGAGCAGGATGAGGTTAGGGCTCTGTTACGGAGTTATCAGTCAGTGTTTTCGGCACATGATAATGACTTAGGGTGCACAAATCTGATCTCGCACGACATTCCCCTTACAGATGATGTTCCGGTTCGGCAGCGGTATAGGCGGTTGCCCCCTTCCGAATATGATGTTGTGAAGACTCATATTAATCAGTTGCTCGAGGGCCAGATAGTCAGGGAGAGTTGCAGTCCTTATGCCTCCCCGATTGTGTTGGTGCGGAAAAAGGATGGTAGCTTACGCATGTGTGTGGACTACCGGCAGTTGAACTCAAAGACCAGGAAGGATGCTTTTCCTCTGCCTCGCATCGAGGAGACGTTGGATGCGCTGACTGGGGCCCGTTGGTTTTCCACTTTGGATTTGGCCAGCGGGTATAATCAAGTCCCCGTAACGGAAGGAGATCGGTCCAAAACTGCTTTTTGTACACCGTTTGGGTTATTTGAGTGGAATAGGATGCCGTTTGGACTTTGTAATGCTCCCAGTACTTTCCAACGGTTGATGGAAAGGTTATTTGGGGATCAGCGGCACCAATCCTTGCTGTTATATCTTGATGATATTGTGGTTTTTTCCTCTTCGGTGACTCAGGATGTGGAATGATTGGAGTTGGTTTTGGGGAGGTTGCAGCGTGAGGGCCTTAAGGCGAAACTGGGAAAGTGTGCGTTTTTCCAGCAGCAGGTACGGTACTTGGGCCATGTGGTGTCCTCTCAAGGGGTGGCTACTGACCCAAGTAAAGTGGAGGTTGTGGCCAATTGGAGTCGTCCAGGTAATGTGACGGAGCTTCGTTCCTTTATAGGTTTCGCCAGCTATTATCGCCGCTTTGTGGAGGGGTTTGCCCAGTTGGCAGCCCCTCTGCATAAGTTAGTTGCTGATTTTGTGCAGGGTAAACATAAGAAACCAGTAGGGGTAAGCTTTGTTAGTGCATGGACAGAGCAGTGTCAACAGAGTTTTGACGCCCTGAAGGAGAAGCTCACCACTTCTCCTCTTCTTGCCTATGCAGACTTTTCTTTGCCTTTTATCCTCGAGGTGGATGCTAGCCATCGGGGTTTAGGGGCCGTCCTGTCTCAGGAACAGGAAGGGAGAGTCCGGCCTGTCGCTTTTGCTAGCCGTAGTTTGCGACCCACGGAGCGTAACCCTGTAAATTATAGCTCGATGAGGTTGGAGTTCTTGGCGCTTAAGTGGGCCATGACAGAGAAGTTTCGAGAATATTTGTTGGGACACAAATGTATTGTCTTCACCGATAACAACCCTTTGAGTCATCTGTCCTCTGCCAAGCTGGGGGCCACTGAGCAGCGCTGGGCCGCCCAACTTGCGGCGTTCGATTTTGAAATTCGATATTGGGCTTTTGGCGGCGTAAAAGCCTCCCTAGTTTCGAGGAGCGTAAATCATTGTCTAAAGATGATTTGACTGTGTTGCGTCAGTGGGACCGCTTGGTGGAACAGGGGGGGTGTTGTATCGTCGCGTCTTCCATCCGGACGGAAAAGAGGAAGTTTTGCAGGTACTGCTACCTGTTGTGTTGAGGGAAGGCATTTTGAGGTGGCTGCATCAGGAGCATGGCCACCAGGGTATTGAGCGCACCACCGAATTGGTTCGTCAACGGTGTTATTGGCCTGGGATGTCCAGAGAAGTGGCTCGTTGGTGTAGGGAGTGTGATCGGTGTCAGTCGGCCAAGGGCGGACAGCCCGTGGTATCTAGTTTCATGGGCCACCTGTTGGCTGCTAGACCCAACGAGATCTTGGCCATTGATTTCACTGTGATGGAACCATCTAGTTCAGGTATTGAGAACGTGTTAGTGATGACTGATGTCTTCACAAAATATACCCTGGCCGTTCCGACACGGGACTAGCGGGCTGAAACGGTGGCACAAGTGCTTGTGGCGGAGTGGTTCTGTAAGTTTGGGGTCCCTGGTCGGATACATGCCGATCAGGGCCGTAACTTTGAGTCCTCCCTGATCCGGCAGCTGTGTATGCTGTACAAGGTGGAGAAGTCTCGAACCACGCCATATCACCCTGCGGGGAATGGCCAATGTGAGAGGTTTAATCGAACCCTGCATGATTTGCTGCGTACTCTGCCTCCTTCAAGTAAGCGTGACTGGGCCTCATGTTTACCTCAGGTAGTCTTTTGCTACAACACCACCCCTCATCAATCAACAGGTGAGTCTCCGTATTACTTAATGTTTGGTCAGGAACCTCGTCTACCAGTTGACTTCCTGTTAGGAAGAGTAGGAGGGACTGGGGGTGGAAATATCCATGAGTGGGTCATTGAACATCAAACGCGGTTGCAGGTGGCTTTTGAAGGAGCCAGGGAACATCTGCGGGCTGCTGCCGAACGGCGTAAGGCGCAACATGATGGTCAGGTACGACATGGCCCCTTGTTGGAGGGTCAACTGGTCTACCTTCGTAATGTTGGTGTGAGGGGTCGGTGAAAGATCCAGGACCTGTGGAGCCCAGTGATGTATCAGGTGGTAAGGGCCCCTAAACCGGGGGGTTCAGTTTATTCCATTGCTCCGGTGGACGATTTGAGCAAAGTAAGGCAAGTACACTGTTCGTTGCTGAAGGTTCGAACGCCGAATGACACTCCTGCTTCAGTACCAAATCCTAGCCCCGTGCAGGAATCGGCGTCACTTCTGAGCGGGCCAGCTGTGGAAGAGCCTGAGCAGGGAGACTTGTGGGTAATGGTTTCAGCGGCACCTTCGGTTGTTGGTACTGGGGATATAGTCGGTACTGGGGAAATAGCCGACCCCGGGAATGTAGGGCCTGAAATTAATAGTGGAGTAGGTGCCCCGGATAGTGTTGGCCAGACCCTTGAAGGTGAGGTGATGGCTGGGTCTGGAGGTTCATCCGATGTCATACCACGACGGTCTGGGCGAGCTACCGCGGGTGAACATTCTAACTTGCATCATCTTCCACGTTCCGCAGGTATGGTGAGACCTGATGGGGCTTTGGCCGAAGGGGTGTCTTCGACCATTTCGGCATGGTTCAGATGGTTCAGTTGTGACAGGACACGTAAAGCGCTTCCTACCTGTCTTTGGTTGGCCGTGGTTGATTGATGGTCCTATCATGGGCTTGGTAAGAGTATTTAAGCTGGTTGGTAAGGTGCCTTGGGTTTACGGGTCCCGCGCTCTTTTTCTTCCGCCGGTGTGTTACATCCGGAACGGAACTTGGAAGTCCTATGCTGGCTTTTGACCGAGGTTGCTTTTGTGCAGGTAAGGATTCAATCGCGGTGTGTGGTTTAGTTGGCATATGTATATTATAGCGATATTCCGTCTGTGGTATTTATGCAGTTAGACGCCTGATTTAGTCCGTGGACACGGATATTCGTCTGGTGTTGTGGATGTGGTTCCTCCCGATAAACCGTCCGTTTCCTGTTGCACTGGACGAGCTCTCGGCTCCCCGGACAGTGGGGTAATTGCCATCCTAGTGAAACTTGTTACCAAGTTACCGGGTAGGTAATTTATTTTTTTCTCTTCATGCTTATGCAGCATGTTCGCAGTGATTGGATTTTAATTGTAATTTTTATGTAACAGATTTGTGACAGCGCGACGTGGATTTGTTTCCCGTGCTGAAGTGACGTGAGAGCCCAATTGGAGGGCGCTGCTGTTTTGCCGTCCGGCTGTGTTTTGCCCTTTTAGCCGTTTTAAATATTGTGTACGATCTAAGTGGGATTAATGTTGGTTGTCGTGCTACTTTTGCGGGAGTAACGCATTATATTTTTGTTTAAATTAGTTTTTTTAGTTTATTTAGTCTTTTGGTTTTTTTTCGTTCTTCCTTGTCCCTCTATTATCATTGCCCTGTGTTTGAGGATTCCCCTCAAAGTCTAGCTGTGTGTTTTTTTTTGTGATTTACAGCCCTGTGGTTGTAAATCACTGTGTGTGTGTTTGAGTGTGTGTGCGTTGGAGTGTGTGTGTGTGTGTGTGTGTTTGTGTGAAGGGTGTGCGTGTGTTTTCCCCAACTCTTTTTTTTTTTTTTGTGAATGAGAAGTGTGTATCGGGTTGTTAATGATTGTAAGTGTGTGTGTGTGTGAGAGGTGCTGTGGGTAAAAGAGGAGCGTGGATTTCCTTTGTTTTTTTCATTTACTTATTGTATTTTTATTTTTTTGTTGTAAAGGGCCAGTTGAACGGGTGGGCAACCGGGTTTATTAGTGTGTGACCACCCTTGTGGCGTATTGTAATTTTGTCCCCTTCTGTTACAGGAGCCGGCGACCCTAGCAGCAGTGGTATTCTGGTCTTCTTTCTTTTTAGTGTGCGAAATATGAGCACGTGTGTGTGTATGTGCATGAGCCACTAGTAGTAGTAGGCTGTGGTGCTTTGTAGGCCCATTGTGTGTGTGTGTGTAGGCCCTGCTGCCGGCCCCCGTTCCTGTGGTTGAAGTTCTGGATGTCCAGGTTGTCCACCCGTGTATGTCATGTGAACCACTGGTCCCAGCAAGTTATTACTTGTTCTTTTGTGTTCTTTTCATTTTTTGTGATTAAATTGTGCAGAATGTTTTTGTAATAAAATTTTATACCTTTGGATATCCTAGTCTCTTGCCCTATATTGTGAACTGACCTGTGTGCCTTTTAGACGAGATTTACTTAATCGGGGTCCCTGGCCCTTATCCAGGGTAGCGTAATCGGAATTCTAAATTTAATAAACTTTGTCTTGCCCTAGCGCTCCGCCACATTAGCATGAATCTACTGTAGAACACTAGAGAATTTGCTAGACAATCTCATGAATATACATGATTATGCAAATATGGAAACTCCCCCATACCCTCCTACCCTCCATTAAAGCCTAGTGTTAGCTAGCTTAGCAAGTTAGCAAGATGCTTTCTAGCTACCTTAACTTGCGTGAATTGAAGCAGGTTTTGAGCATTAGCGTCTTGTTTTATGTCCTTACGTTCAATCGCTGAGGTAGTGTTACCATGACAACCACTATTTGTTTCTAACTAAAAGTAGCAGCATCATGTAGCTAGCTAGCCTAAACAAGCTCCACATCATCATCGATAGCAAAATGGTTTAAATTGGAGGTTCACTTACTTAATGAGTTAACGAATCACTTTCAACTCACGATTTAAAACATGGTGGATCAAAGTGTTTACAAATATGAGAAGTTTCCCTTTTGGCTATCAGCACTTCATTGCTTTTATGTTAGCCGAGTGGAAATGTAGTCGCTAATACGTGTAGTTAGCATTAAAGTCCAATTTGTGAGTTTTCTACAGTAGTTGAGTTTATTTAAATAAGATAATCACAAATGATCTGCCTCTAGTTCACATTCGGGTTAACCTGAGGAACTGGTGAGCAGTAATACATAAACAAGCGTGACGCGCACTAAACGTTTATGCTAATAGAGCGTCTGATGATGCTGAAGAGCCGGGCCGTGATGCGTGTCAGTTTTCCTCTTCAGTCGAAGCCCTGCTCAATGAGACAGGAAGGATGTGATTACTAAAGCTACTAATCCCAAAGGGACACAGCTGACCGTCGTCTTCCCTCCCGCATCTCGAAAGGTCGAGGATTTTACCAAACGCATGTGAAACGAAGGATTATTCAGATAAGCTGCTGATAATTGGTTCGGAGTTTCTTCATCCTGGATTTTCTGGGTTTATTTAAAATGTTAACGTGTGCTACTTTTCTCTCTTCACGCTAATGGGTAAGAGAGTGTGTGTGTGTGTGTGTGTGTGTGTGTGTGGGTATGAGAGCGGAAATCAGGCACCGTGAAAGAGCCCTCAGTTCAGCCCGAGAGGCTTCTGTCCGGGGTTGCTATGGTGATGGTTTCCGGGGGGGGGGGGGGGGGGGGGGGGCGGCGGACGGGGAGGTGGGGGGGGCGCGAAGGAATACAAAGCGTGTGTGTGTGTGTGTATGTGTGTACTGTACACACACATTAAAATGCTCAACCAGCAGCTGAAGTACTATGCAAACCAATCTGACCACATGGACTCTCCTTAGATGGGCGTGGTCTAATATTCTAATGAACATACTTGATTGACAGCCCTCTGTCTGGGCTCTTCCTGTATGATCAGCCGAGCAACTAAACCAGGATCTGTGTAGCACTGTCTGGGTTAGTTTCACCTGATGCCATAACTTCCACATGCTAGGTTGACTTTCCCCTCACGTGCTTAACTTTTAGCATTTAACGTTTAGCATTCGCCAAGTTGGCTAACTTTCAGTCACTAGTTTAGGTTTCATTGACCAGGTTAATGTTCACTGACGAGGTCAATATTTACTCACTAGTTTAGCATTCACTGACAGACATAACCTTTACAGACTAGGTTAACTTCAGGTTCACTGAAGTGGTTAAGTTTTAGTTACTATTTTAGCTTTCACTGGTTAGTTTAGTTTTTATTAAGTCAGTTATATTAATTACTAGTTTAGCTTTAATATTAGCTTTAACCTAGTGGGTTACATTCTTGTTACTATTTTACCTTTCAGAAGCCAGTTCAGCTTTCATTGACTAGTTTCCTGTTCAGTGACTACAGTAGGTCAATATTTAGTTTAGCTTTCACTGATTAATTTAACATTAACTTTAAATTACTAGGTTAGCTTTTACTGACTAGTTTATCATTCACAGAGTCGATTAACATTTTGTTACCTATTACGCTTTAAATAATTAGTTTATCTGTTACTGAGTAGGTTAACTTTTAGTTACTATTTAAACTTTCCCTGATTTGTTTAGCTTTCCAAAGTAGGTTAACATTTAGTTACGAGGTTAGCTTTAACTGAGTAGGTTAACATTTAGTTACTAGGTTAGCTTTCTCTGACTAATTTAGCTTTCACAAACTTGGTTAAGTTTAATTACCTTTAAGCTTTCACTGACTAGTTTAGCTTTCATGGAATAGGTTAATGTTTAGTTAAAAGCTTGGATTTAACAGAGTAGGTTAACTTTTAGTTACCAGTTTATCTTTAACTGACCAGTTTAGCAATCACAGAGTAGGTTTACATTGACTTGCTAGTTTATATTTCACTGGCAAATTTAGTGTTCGCAGAGTTGTTTAACTTTTATTAATTAATTTAGCTTTCATTGACTAGTTTAGCATTCACAGGGTTGGTTAACTTCTAGTTACCGATTAAGCTTATTTGAATAGTTTAGCTTTTACTAAGTGTGTTAACTTGCAGTGTTTGGTTTGGTTTAGCCAGGGAAGTAGGAACGTGCATGTATACATCACCACATACTGTAGGAGGAGAAAGCGCTATCCTCCATATCTCTGGTGATGGACAAGGTGAGTATAATGTAGGTAGAATATTGTATTCTGTTTTTGTTTTGTAGTATAGATGTTAAATCTGTGAGGTTAGGGAAGATGAGGTCTGCTTCTCTTTCATTCTTTCCATCAGAGCCGTCCATCGTCCAGCCTCTCTGACAGATTTGTCAATGCATCATACTGTTGTCCGCTGTTATCTGTCTTTGTGTTATACCACAATTCATAACTGGATATATTTGAAAGTTTTCAGACCTTTTTTAAGTTTTCCACATGTTGTAATGTTTGACAATCTCCTTAACATGGATTAAAATATGTTTTCCTCATCATTCTACACACAATACTCCAAAATGAGTGTTTTGAAAACATAAAGACTGAAATATACCATTTGCTTATGTGTTCAGACCCATCATTTAGTTCTTGGTAAAGCACCTTTGCTCTCATTTAAAATGACTCATAGCTTCGTAGTTATGGATTCCATCACGCTCTTACAGTAGGTGCTTTCAATGCTGCAGAATGTTCCTTGTATCTTTCTTCAGATCTTCGTCTTGACACAATCCCTGACTCTAATCTTGTAGGTCTACAGATTCCCATAATTCCCTCGACCTCATGGATTTGTTTTCGCTCCGACACACACCATCTAATGTGAGACCTCATATTCAAGATTCAAGATTCAAAGAACTTTATTAATCCCAAAGGGAAATTGCTTATGCTCGGTTACAGGTGCTCACAGTTGTTAACTAAGGAAGGTAATAAAGGTAATAAATAATACACAAAAAAAAAAAAAGTTCCTAAAGCATTAGGTACCAACAAATATGACTCAAGACGACTTGTAAGTATTGCACAGTAATCAAGTATGTATGTAATATTGTATTATTATGTGCAATCGTGTATTACACATTCTATTGGGAGGTAGTATTGCAGTTATCATATTATTAATATGGGTAAGTATTAGTGTCCTGTTGTGTAACAGTCAGTGAAAAAATCCACATACATGTGTGTATGAGTTACAGAGAAGAGTTGTAAAGTTTTATGGCCGTTGGGAGAAAAGACCTCCTGTGACGCTCGGTGGAACACTTGATAGTAATCAGTCTCTGGCTGAAACTGCTCCTCTGTTCAGCCAAAACACTGTATAGTGGGTGAGAAGGATTATTCACAATGGATTGTACTTTGGACAGAATCCTCCTCTTTGCTACTACATCCACAGAGTCAAGCTCCATGCCTAGCACAGATCCGGCCTTTTTAATTGACTTGTCCAGTTTGTTCTTATCAGACACCTTAATGTTACCACCCCAACAAACCACAGTGTAAAAAATTACACTCGCCACAACGGTCTCATAGAACATCTGTAGAATGGTGTTACAGACGTTAAAAGACCTGAGCCTTCGAAGAAAGTACAATCGACTCTGACCTTTCTTGTAGAGTGCCGTTGTGTTGAGTGACCAGTCAAGTTTGTTGTCCAGATAAACTCCCAGATATTTGTAATCGGAGACAATGTCAATATAGACCGGTACATGGCTTTCCTAATTATATAACAATATAGTCAATTAGACACAGGTGCACTCCAGTCAAGTCGTAGAAGCGTCTGAAGGAACACTGTTAGGATCAAAGGCACTAAATCTCAACCTCAAGTGTCATAACAACGGGTCTGGATACTTATGGAAAGGGGATATTATCTAGTATTGTGTTTACAATAATGAGGAACAAAAATGCAATCTCTTTTAAGATGTGTGTGAAACATAAGAGAATCTGCAAACTTTAAAGGGCGTTAAGTCTTTTGATGATTATTGGTCAGCTTCTCTAACGTCCACAACATGGCTCTAAAAATGCTGCTGGCCCTTCCTAACCCCAGACTGTATCCGGAGTGTGCTGATTGGTGTGTGTGTGTGTGTATGTGTGTGTGTCTGTTTCAGAGCTTCCGTACGGCTGGGAGAAAATCGATGATCCAGTTTATGGCAGTTACTACGTTGAGTAAGTTTCTTCTCTGTATGAACTTCAGCACACTGCTGATTGAAAAGCAGAAGGATTTAAGGGTTCAGTAAACATGACCAAAAACTGTCACATTTGCTCAGCAATAAGTAAATGATGAGAATTCCGTAAGTGATTTCAGTTCCGTCGCCAGTGAAATCAGGTAAATAACCGCCCCAAGCCCAAAGGCTTTCTGCTATTTACTTTACTGGGTTAGTTTTGGATTATTT
Organism: Channallabes apus; assembly: GCA_030522415.1. Taxonomy (NCBI): domain Eukaryota; kingdom Metazoa; phylum Chordata; class Actinopteri; order Siluriformes; family Clariidae; genus Channallabes; species Channallabes apus. The sequence continues at coordinate 5,141,938 of CM060114.1, forward strand.
CGTAAATGCTCACAAAACTGAGAGAAAAAACACATATGCATGCTAATTTGGGGGCGTGGTCTTTAGAGCTGATTTGCATATATGCGGTGCAGAATTTACATATAATAATAACATTTTAGGGGAAAATTATTTGTTTAATTTGATTTTCTGGATTTGTGTAACATTTGCATTACAAGTCCTGTGTGAAGCTTAGATCAAGAACACGCTTAGTTACATTTACTTAGAGTTTGTGTGGAAATGGATACAACTTTTATTAAATACATTTCACTCCACTATGTTTCTAATATTTACACTGTAAATGTCTCTCTGTGGAAGATTTTAATTTACTGCAGTCATGATATTAGCTCAGATTTTCCTTTTCATTCATGTGTGTGTGTGTGTGCCTTCATGTAGTACAGTATAAGTGTTCATGATATTTTTTAGTAAATCTTGTTTTTGTTGAAGACAGACTTGAGGTTAACGATAGTCTTTGCTGGTTAAATGGTAGTTGTGTTAATGATGGTGTTTGACAGTAAGATGTGGTGTTTATTAGAGTTGTTGCTTGTTAACTACAGTACGTTGTCTGGTAATACAACTTGAATTTGAATTATGGTGTTTGGTGCTAAGTGTTGGTGTGTGTTGCGGTTGGTGTTTAGTGCCATGTGTTTGGTGTTTTATGAAGTTGGTGTTTGGTAATTATTGTGTTTGTTGCTAAGTGTTGGTGTCCACTGAGGTTGGTGTTTGCTAATTATGTTGTTTGGTGTTAAGTAAGGATGTCCCTTTAGGTTAGTGTTTGTTAATTGTTATGTTTGGTAATAATTGTTGGTATCTACTGTACTAAGTTTGTAACTATAGTGCTTGGTGCTATGTGTTGGTGTCTTTTGTGGTTGTTGTCTGTTAATTATTGTGTGCTAAATGTTGGTGTCTACTGAGGTTGGTGTTTGCTACTCATGTTGTTTGGTGCTAAGTGTTTGCGTCTATTAAGGCTGTTTGTGAATTATTGTGTGTTGGTGTTTTATGAGGTCGGTCTTACCTAGACCAGACAATTATGATGTTTTGGTGGTAAGTGTTGGTGTCTGAAGTTGTTCTTTGCAAATATATTAAATGTAAATGTTTTATGGTTAGTGTTAATGTTTGAAGGTGGGTGTTAGTGTTGATGGTGAGTGTTGGTATTTGAAAGAAGGTGTCAGTGTTTAAAGTGGTATTGGTCTTCGAAGGTAAGTGTTGCTGATTGAAGGTAAATGTTATTTTAGTGAAGGTAAATTTTAGTGTTGAAGGTAAATCCTGGTATTTAGTATACTGGTCAGGGGAATGCTGGTGTTTAAAGAGAAATGTTAGTGTTTAAATGTAAAGCATGGTGCTTAAAAGTCAATGTTGATGTTTGGGAATAGACATTAGTACGTAAAGATGATTGGTAATGTTTGAAGTCGAATGTTGGTGTTTGAATGTGAGTATTGGTGTTTGATGGAGAATGTTGGTGTTTGAATGTGAGTATTGGTGTTTGATGGAGAATGTTGGCGATTGAATGTGAGTATTGGTGTTTGATGGAGAATGTTGGCGATTGAATGTGAGTATTGGTGTTTGATGGAGAATGTTGGCGATTGAATGTGAGTATTGGTGTTTGATGGAGAATGTTGGCGATTGAATGTGAGTATTGGTGTTTGATGGAGAATGTTGGTGTTTGAATGTGAGTATTGGTGTTTGATGGAGAATGTTGGCGATTGAAGCTGACTGCTGGAGTCTGATATAAGGTGATTGTGTTTGGAGGTGAGGCTTTAGTGTGAATGGGTGAATGTTGGTGTTTGATGTGCAGTAGAATGTTTGAGATTGAAGTGGAGTGGTAGTGCTTGAAGGTGGGCCTTTAGTGTTTGAAAGTGAATGTCAGTGTTGTTAGAAGGTGAATGTTGGTGTTTGATGTAGAAAGTTTGAGATTGAAGATGAATGTTTGATTTGTATTGGCGTGGTAGTATTTAACGGTGAGCTTTTGAAGATGAATGTTGGTGTCTGAGGGTGAATGTTGGTATTTGAAGGTGAACGTTTGAAGTGGAGTGGTTGTGTTTAAAGGCGAGCCTTAAGTGTTTGTAGATGAATGTTGGTTTTTGAAGGTGATTGTTGGTATTAAAGGTAACTGTTGGTGCTGAAATGTGAATGTTGGTGCTTGCAGTTGAATGCTGGTGTTTTTTGGGGGGTGGGTAGATATGAGTATTTGATAGTGTATTAGCTTTAAAAAATCTTGGCTGAGATTTCACCATTGGTGTTTTAGTGCTGTCTTTTCTCCTGTGCTGAGATGATGTGTGGGAGTCTGAGAGAACTCCATCTGCTCTGAAATCCTGTAATATACTGTAAATTTCTGTCCTGCAGCCATAACACCAGAGACGTCTAATCTGCATGAATCTGTTTATTAGGTAACAGAGTGAGCGAGAGAGAAATCCATTATATATGTAATAATCTTCCTCACATGTAACTTCAGTCAGAGCTACAGTCTGCTCCCAGACTGAGAACACCGACAGCTCCTGACAACTTTTACCCCTCTGCTTCATTTCCACTCGGGTTTCCTCCACCGTATCAGCGATAATGTCTCAGGCCTTGGAGACCAATCTGATCTGCAGCATTGATAATTTAATGTCCTGGTGTTTAGTGGGGAGTGTTGGTGTTGGCTGGTAAGTCTTGATTTTTGTTACTCATGGGGTTTATTTGGGAGTGCTGTTTTTGGTGGAGACTGTTGGTGTTTTGTTAGAGATGGTCTTTAATGTTCATGTTTGATGGTTGGTGCTGGTGTTTGGTGGTAATGGTGGTGTTTGGTAGAGGGGGGGTAAATGACATCGCTAGCTGGATAGGTCATATGCGAATGTGATTATTAGTTAATGATTGGGTTTGATAGTGATGGTTGCTGTTTAGTTATATTAGGTATTTGGTAGTATTTAATTCCGGTGATTGTTGGTAGTGATTGTTAAGGTTATTAAAATGTGGCATCTTAATTATGATCCTTATTGGTTAATGCTGGTATGTATTAATGATGGTGTTTGGTGGTGAATACAAGTGTTTGTTCAAAGTGGTGTTTGGTGGTGATTGTTGGTGTTATTTAACTGGTGTTTTAGTGTTTCTTCATTATGGTACTTAATAGTGAATTTTGATGTTTGGTGGTAATTTCTTTATTATGGTGATTAAAGGTGAACGCAAGTGTGCACTAATGAATTTTTATTTTGGTATTTGATGGTGATTATTGGTGTTATTTAACTGTAGTGTCGGTGTTTCTTTATTACGGTGGTGAATTTGAATGTGTGTTGTTTGTGGTGGTGTTACTTAATTGGGAATATTTAATGGTGAATTTCGGTGTGTATTTACAGTATAATGGTGTTTGTTGGTGAATGTATGTTTATTTTTGGTTATAGATGAATATTGGTGTTGTTTACTTTGTGTGGTTCGGTGGTGATTGTTAATTAATTTACTTTAAGTGGTGAATGTTTGTGTTGGTTAATTTTACTGGTGAATATGGGAGGGTTAGTGGTGGTATTTGTGTCATTCCATTTTGTTCTTTATTGATGGTGAATTATAATTGAGGTGTTTAATCATATTATTTACTGTATATTACATCTATATACATTATCTATTTGCGGTGCTTGGTGGCTGGTGATTGAGTGAATTTGCACACAGGAAGTAAACAGGACACGTCTGATTCACCCCTGTCTGATTATTCTGTCCTTCCTCAGGATTCTGTCATGTTTAATACTAAACCAATCTTCATTTATTCGTTATCCTACCTGGAGTTTATCACCTCCGCTGTAATTAGACTCCTCCGCGGAACACGTCAGAGGCTCATAACCGGTTAGGATCCATCAAAAGGTCATCAGAAGACATTTCATTAGTCAAATGGCACATTAGGCGAAGCTCTGGTCGGATTCGTGCTCTGATCTCACGTCGTGTTTCACATTGATGTGATGATGTAAGTCGATTAATTACTGATTATATAGAGGTTGGTGTGTTTGATTGGTCGAAATCAATTTTTCATTAATTGGTCATTAGGTGATTAATATTGATTGATTTTAGAGGATTTTCTCTTCCAGCCCTACAGACAGAGCGTCACGACCGCGTCTGCCCCAGAGCTTCTCCCTTCTTTCAATCTGCACTGAAATATAAATATTAGCCTCCATTTTGTGCCTTGTGGGAATTTACTGGCTGCAGGTGGATTTACACGGCAGAGCTCATCAATACTTAACCTGTCTGTGTGTGTGTGTGTGTGTGTGTGTGTGTGTCTCTCTCTCTCTCTCTCTCTCTCTCAGTCATATAAACAGGAGGACTCAGTTTGAGAACCCGGTTCTCGAGGCTAAGAGGAGACTGCAGATGCAAAGCCAAGGCCTTTCCTCACTACCACTGCCTGCTCTATACAGAGGTACATCTGTTCTACACACACACACACACGCACACTGTTAAATTACTCTACATTATAAAACATACATAGACATTGTTCCATTACATTATACGCCCATACACACTGATGTATTACATCACATATACACTCACACAGTTACATTATATCACACACACACACACACACACACTGTTTTATTACTTTACATTACACACACACACACACACACACCGTGATCACAGTACAGATGTCCCCACATGGTGATTATGGTGTGTGTGTGTGTGTGTGTGTGTGTGTGTGTGTGTGTGTGTGTGCCGGTGTACCCTGTGGGGTCGAGTGTGTAATTAAAGACTGCATGTTCATAACCGCTCCAGTTCATGGTGTTTAGTGTGGAATCTAGTGCAGTATCCACCTGATTATTCCTGAACGTCCACTTCCTGGATGATGTCAGCGTGTTCTCTCCGTCTGAAACAGTGGATGAGGGCGTGTCCTTCGCCACTCTGCCCCGGGCGAGGCTGGCGTATGTGGGGCCGCCCCCTGAGCGCTCTCACAGCCTCACTCACCTGTCCGAGGCCCCCCCGACCCGGCCCGGAGCGCTCGGACCGCACGGTACGTCCTCGTTATTCCGCCCCCTGCTGCGCCGGAGGAAAGTCCGAATGCTTCCCAGTTCCCTCAGTCTCGCTCGGCCTGGCTTTTGACTTCCTCTTAGTGACTTGGATTTGCTTTCCTCGTTTGATTTATGCCTGGATCTTTATTTTGATCATTCGGTCAGCTTTTGCACAAATGTTCTCCAAAGACAGAGGTGTTGGATTTTAAAGACGAGAGCCAGTTGAGTGTCTGATACCAGACTGTCTGATACCCCTCAGTAGTATTAGTTAGTATTATAATGTAGGAAGGTGGAGTTAAATTATAGGAGGTGACTAATCTTAGTAATATGAATATACTGTAGTGTTAAAGATTCGTTTTAGCTAATCACTCTATAACACCAACATTATTTAACACTATAGATGGAGATAATTTTTTTGAGAGATGTTTCACTATTCTCTTGAATTCTTTTTTTTATATTTTACTCTATTATATATTCTTCAATTATATATGTTTGCATTTAAATTGGTAAAATGTTGCACCTCTGTAATGGTCAAGGGACCGGGACTAAACAGCTGTGCAGCCTTAAGAAAACCACTTATCAATGAGGCTGATCTGAAAATTGTTAATAGCATAAAGCATGTGGAGTGATGGGGAAAGGTCATGTGACCTGATGAGTCCAGACTGACCCTATTCCAGAGTGATGGGCGTGTCAGGGTAAGAAGGTCAGCACATGGAGCGATCATGTATAGTGTCCACTGTACACGTCCTCTGGAGACGGTGTTATGATCTGGGGTTGATCAGTTACTCGGGTCGAGACTCAGCAACGTTATGGGGCAATAAAACGAAGTCAGCTGACCACCTGAATGTACTGAATCACCAGGTTTCGGGGAGCGTTAGACATCATCTTCACACATGAATCACCCACCACAGAGGCTTTAGGATGTGCTGGAGAAGACTTTATGCAGCGCTACGACTCTCCCATCATCAGTCTTGGAAAGGAATGAATGTGGCTCAGGAGGGAAATAATTATCGTGACATTGCGTAAGAGCTTGAGCTTGATGAAGAACGCACGATCCCACTGCTATAATCAGAGCAAAAGGAGGAACAATGAAATATTACTGTGTGATATTCCTTTAGTTAGTTTTTTGGCCGGCGAGTGAACATTGGAGGGCAGCAGAGCTTCCTGGTTAGTAGAAGTGAATTATTTCCTGATTATTTAGAATTGAAACAAAATGGGGGGGGGGGGGATTACAATTGATTATAAAATTATAATCCTAAACAAATGTGCTGGTAGGTCCAGTCCAGTACAGTATGGTGATAATATGGTATCAGCTGTTCCCTGGTGATTCCCATCTCTATTTAACACCTCTTTTAAAGGAACGTTTTATTTATTCTTCAACAGATTTTGTTGTCTTTAATGTTTTAGCAGCCCATCACTGGCAGGCTAATATTTATTACATTAGCTAGGTTTAGCTACATTTGGGCTAAATTACTGATTTTTTTTAAAAAGAAATCTTTTTTTTTTTTTTTAAGCTTTTAAAAGTTATTTTTAAGTTTTTTTTTACAAAACACCATTTTTTTTTTTACAAAAAAATAAAAATACAAATAATGATTCGCTTTAAAAAACCTGTACAAATTGTTACGGTTTAAAGCTGCACAAAGCGTCTGTTTGAAGTGTTAAATTAGACTTAAAATTCATTTTATTTGTGCAAAAACTGACCGAATCTTCCCTTTTATCGGACTGGCATGTGCACCCTTTGCGCTCTGATTCTTTAATTTTTTTTCAAGGCTCATTACAGGACCTGAATGAAAGCATGGACTTGGAGACAGTTCCAGAAAAGAGACATGGGAATGAACAACCTGCTAATTACATTACGTAAGGATGTAATGGAGCAGTGAGGGGTCTCTGCTAATCAGCCCCGCGCCGCTCTGCCAGTTTGTCTCCGCTACAGCCTGGTCTTGTCCCGTGAAAGAGAGGAGAATGTTTTGGCGCCCTGTTAGCCTTTCCTCCGTTCACTTTTCTTGCTTCAGTTATGAGCGTGTTTAGTGACACGAGGTCGAAAGTCGGGCAGAGAGACTCATACTGGAGCAAGAAGACGCAGG
>CM060114.1:5753976-6046476 GCA_030522415.1 Channallabes apus
CCCCACCCCACTCTGCCTCTGACAGGACAGGCACTGAACAATAAGCCACATCATTAGCACCAACCCGCCCCATGCGCGTGGACACACTTAAAATTTCTTCAGGTATTTTTCCTCTCTAAAAAAAAATATTAGCATTTAGCCATTCTCTGCATCTGTCCCAGGGGAGTGTGCGTGATACCCACACTCATTAGACCTCCCCCCCCACACACACACTCCGCCCCCTCCGCCACCGACAGGAGTTTCGCCACGTCAAGCACCACTCACATTTTCTTCAGGAAATGTACCTCTCTAGTGTTGTGAATACTATCCTAAATTTCCTTCCATACAAAAGTTTGGCGCGTAACTAGTCGCGCACCGTTTGTCGTACGCCCATCAATGAGGTGGCAAATCGTGCGGCTTATTCGGGAATGGGGTGCTATGACTTTTGGTAGGGGTTCGTCGCTCGGTTTTCCCAGAATTCCCAAAAGATTACCCCTTTTTTCCCCCATTCATTTCAATGGGAAAGGGCTCTAAAAAAGGTGCCGGCCAAGGCCTTTTTGGAGGCCTACCGTTTGGCCACACTTTGTCGTGGCGACGTCATTCAAACTTTATACGGGTCACATGACTTTGGGCTTTTACAAACCGTGTCCCTGTCTTGCTATCTTTGACGGTTCTTTCACAAGAGCAGTTTAAGTTTTATGCAAAAATTTGATATTTCAATGAATGATCGTGCCATTGTCAATTTCAACATCGTGGGGTATGTTTACACTGTCACCACATCACAGTAATACGTTGTACAGACATGAGGATTCAATATGTGGTGGTCAGGAAGTTCCTGCTGCTCACGGTGAAAGAATTTTAGCGAGCGGACCGACGGTTCTCAGTTGGGAAGCGTTTGTTTGGGAGCTTAATAATACCTGTTTGCCGTTCTCTGTGTCTGTCCCAGAGGAGTGTGCGTGATAGCCACACTCATTAGAACTCCCTCCCACCCCCACACACACACCCCCCACCATCAGCCCACCTCCCCACTCCGCCACCGACAAGAGTTTCGCCACGTCAAGCACCACTCACATTTTCTTCAGGAAATGTACCTCTCTAGTTAAGTGTGTCTATGCAATAGACCACTTATTACTATTCGTCTGAAAACTTTGGACCCTCCCACGCCGGAGAGCTTTGGTCCGACGGCCACGAATGATACACCATCGCGTCCGGCTTGATCGGGAGAGCTTATGGAACCTCGGCTCCCGAAGCGATCCGACGCACCGTTTTCCCGCAATTCCCAAAAAACTGATTTCGAAAATGAAAAACGTATTTATTATTCTTTTTATTATTAGTGGTGCTTGAAAAGCATCACTATTGTTATCTTGCATACTTATTTTTTTTTTTATTATTATTCTTCTTCCGCCAAAAGTTCGGCGCGTAACTAGTCCCGCACCGTTTGTCCTAGAACCATGACTGGGGTGTCAAAACGTGCGGCCTAATCGGGAATGGGGTGCTATGACTTTTCTAAGGGGTGGGTGGTTTATTGCCCCGGCAGGGGGCAATAAACCACCCCGAAAATCCCATTGACTTAACATTGAGGCCAACTTTGACGGATTGTAGCGCAGAGAGGGAATCTTGTAGAAACGTGAAATTCACCAGCTTTGAAGAGGTTTGCAACCTTTGTCAGAGGATACCCCGCACAAGGGTATAAGTTGTACCCCCGGGGCAATTGAGGTCCCCAAAGTTGCCCCATTGACTTATAATGGGGAATTTATCGAATAATTAGTTTGTCGCAGACACATGAATGAGGTGTCAAACCGTTCGGCTGGTGCAGGGATGGGGTGCTATGCCTTTTCTGAGGGGCTGGGCGGTTAATTGCCCCCGCAGGGGGCAATTAATCGCCCATAGACTTATCATTTTAATGGCTAGTCCCGCACCGTTTGTCATGGACCCGTGAATGAGGTGTCAAATCGTCCGGCTTGTCCGGGGGTGGGGTGCTATGACTTTGCTCAGGGCTGGGCGGTTAATTGCCCCCGCAGGGGGCAATTAAACTCTCATAGACTTAACATTTTAACCGCTATTCCCGCACCGTTTGTCATACACCCATGACTGAGGTGTCATATCGTGCGGCTTATCCGGGGGTGGGTTGCTATGACATTGCTCAGGGCTGGCCCGTTAATTGCCCCCGCAGGGGGCAATTGATCGCTCATAGACTTAACATTGAGATCAGCTTTGACAGAGTTTTTTGTAGGCCCATGAATGAGGTGACAAACCGTTCGCCTCATTCGCGCATGGGGTTATATGATACCACTGAGGGCGGGCGGTTAATTGCCCCCGCAGGGGGCAATTAACTGCTAGAACAAGACCGTATGTCGTAGGCCCATGAATGAGGTGTCATATCGTGCGTCTTATCCGGCAGGGGTGTGCAGTGATCTCTCTGAGGGGCTGGACTGTTAATTGCCCCAGCAGGGGGCAATTAATCCCTGGTCCCTTACCGTTTGTCGTAGACCCTTGAATGAGGTGTCATATCGTGCGTCTTATCCGGGAGGGGTGTGCTGTGACCTGTCTGAGGGGCTGGGCGGTTAATTGCCCCCGCAGGGGGCAATTAATCGCTATTCCAGCACCGTTTGTCGTAGACCCTTGAATGAGGTGTCAAACCGTTCGGCTCAGTCGGGAATGGGGTTGTATGACACTACTGAGGGCGGGCGGTTAATTGCCCCCGCAGGGGGCAATTAACTGCTAGAACAAGACCGTATGTCGTAGGCCCATGAATGAGGTGTCATATCGTGCGTCTTATCCGGCAGGGGTGTGCAGTGATCTCTCTGAGGGGCTGGACTGTTAATTGCCCCAGCAGGGGGCAATTAATCCCTGGTCCCTCACCGTTTGTCGTAGACCCTTGAATGAGGTGTCATATCATGCGTCTTATCCGGGAGGGGTGTGCAGTGACCTGTCTGAGGGGCTGGGGGGTTAATTGCCCCCGCAGGGTGCAATTAATCGCTATTCCAGCACCGTTTGTCGTAGACCCTTGAATGAGGTGTCAAACCGTTCGCCTCAGTCCGCAGGGGGCAATTAACCGCTCATAGACTTGACATTGATTAAACTTTGCTTTGCGCACTTAACATGATTACCATGTTCCTATCATGGAGTTAAGCTGATTAGCTAGCCTCGTGTTAACTTGCCACGTCAAGCACCACTCACATTTTCTTCAGGAAATGTACCTCTCTAGTTATTATTATTATTATAGTTCTTCTTCCGCCTAAAATTTTGCCGGGTTTCTTCTCCCGCAGTTTTGAGAAAACCCTCACGTATGTTACATCGTTTCGTGCGGCCCGATCGGGAATGGTGTGCTATGACTTTTCTAAGGGGTTCATCACGCGGTATTCCCGAAATTCCCAAAAAAGTACCGAAATTTTCCCCATTCATCTCTATGGAATTTTTTATTTGACAGGTTGTTGCGCAGAGAGGGAATTTTGTAGAAACGTGAAATTCACCACATTTGAGGGGGTTTGGACCCTGTGTCAGAGGATACCCCGAACGAGGGTATAAGTTGTACCCCCGGGGCAAGAGAGGTCTTCACAATTGCCCCATAGACTTTGAATGGGGAATTTTTTCGAATAATTAGTTTGTCGTTGATCCACGAATGAGGTGTCAAACCGTTCGCCTCATTCGGCAATGGGGTGCTATGACTTTTCTGAGGGGCTGGGCGGTTAATTGCCCCCGCAGGGGGCAATTAATCGCTCATAGACTTAACATTTTAACCGCTATTCCCGCACCGTTTGTCGTACACCCATGAATGAGGTGTCAAATCGTGCGGCTTATCCGGGCATGGGGTGGGATGGCTTTTCTAAGGGGTTGGGCGGTTAATTGCCCCCATGGGGGGCAATTAATAGGTCATAGACTTAACATTGAGATCAGCTTTGCCTGAGTTTGTTATAAACCCTTGAATGAGGTGTCAAACCGTTCGCCTCATTCGGGCATGGGGTTATATGATACTACTGAGGGCGGGCGGTTAATTGCCCCCGCAGGGGGCAATTAACTGCTAGAACAACACCGTATGTCGTAGGCCCATGAATGAGGTGTCATATCGTGCGTCTTATCCGGGAGGGGTGTGCAGTGACCTCTCTTAGGGGCTGGGCGGTTAATTGCCCCAGCAGGGGGCAATTAACCGCTAGTCCAGCACCATTTGTCGTAGACCCTTGAATGTGGTGTCAAACCGTTCGCCCCCTTCGGGCATGGGGTGCTATTGCGTTACTGAGGGTCGGGCGGTTAATTGCCCCAGCAGGGGGCAATTAACCTCTAGTCCAGCACCATTTGTCGTAGACCCTTGAATGTGGTGTCAAACCGTTCGCCTCCGTCGGGCGTGGGGTGCTATGGCGTTACTGAGGGTCGGGCGGTCAAGTGCCCCAGCAGGGGGCAATTAACCGCTAGTCCAGCACCGTGTGTCGTAGACCCTCGAATGTGGTGTCAAATCGTGCAGCTTGTCCGGGAACGGGCTGGTATGGCTTTTCTGTTTTATCGCCGACCCGGCACGCGCATAGACACACTTAAAATTTCTTCAGGAATTTTCCCCCCTCTAGTTTTTTTTATTCTTCTTCTTCTTCTTCTTCTTCCGTACAAAAGTTTGGCGCGTAACTAGTCCCGCACCGTTTGTCCTAGACCCATGAATGGGGTGTCAAAACGTGCGGCCTAATCGGGAATGGGGTGCTATGACTTTTCTAAGGGGTGGGTGGTTTATTGCCCCCGCAGGGGGCAATAAACCACCCCGAAAATCCCATTGACTTAACATTGAGGCCAACTTTGACGGATTGTAGCGCTGAGAGGGAATCTTGTAGAAACGTGAAATTCACCACCTTTGAAGAGGTTTGCAACCTTTGTCAGAGGATACGCCGCAAAAGGGTATAAGTTCTACCCCCGGGGCAAGAGAGGTCCCCAAATTTGCCCCATTGACTTATAATGGGGAATTTATCGAATACTTAGTTTGTCGCAGACCCATGAATGAGGTGTCAAACCGTTCGGCTGGATCAGGGATGGGGTGCTATGCCTTTTCTGAGGGGCTGGGCGGTTAATTGCCCCCGCAGGGGGCAATTAATCGCCCATAGACTTAACATTTTAATGGCTAGTCCCGCACCGTTTGTCATGGACCCGTGAATGAGGTGTCAAATCGTACGGCTTGTCCGCGGGTGGGGTGCTATGGCTTTTCTGAGGGGCTGGGCGGTTAATTGCCCCCTCAGGGGGCAATTAAACGCTCATAGACTTAACATATTAACCGCTATTCCCGCACCGTTTGTCATACACCCATGACTGAGGTGTCATATCGTGCGGCTTATCCGGGGGTAGGGTGATATGACTCTGCTCAGGGCTGGGCGGTCAATTGCCCCCACAGGGGGCAATTAAACTCTCATAGATGTAACATTTTAACCGCTGTTCCCGCACCGTTTGTCATACACCCATGAATGAGGTGTCATATCGTTCGGCTTATGCGGGGCTGGGGTCCTATGACTTTGCTCAGGGCTGGGGTGGTTAATTGCCCCCGCAGGGGGCAATTAACCACTCATAGACTTAACATTGAGATCAGCTTTGCCTGAGTTTGTCGTAGACCCTTGAATGAGGTGACAAACCGTTCACCTCATTCGGGCATGGGGTTATATGAAACTACTGAGGGCGGGTGGTTAATTGCCCCCGCAGGGGGCAATTAACTGCTAGAACAACACCGTATGTCGTAGACCCTTAACTGAGGTGTCATATCGTGCGTCTTATCCGGGAGGGGTGTGCAGTGACCTGTCTGAGGGGCTGGGCGGTTAATTGCCCCCGCAGGGGGCAATTAACCGCTATTCCATCACTATTTGTCATAGACCTTTGAATGAGGTGTCAAACCGTTCGCCCCATTCAGGCATGCGGTTATATGATACTACTGAGGGCGGGCGGTTAATTGCCCCGCAGGGGGCAATTAATTGCTAGAACAACACCATTTGTCGTAGGCCCATGAATGAGGTGTCATATCGTGCGTCTTATCCGCCAGGGGTGTGCAGTGATCTCTCTGAGGGGCTGGGCTGTTAATTGCCCCAGCAGGGGGCAATTAACCGCTGGTCCCTCACCGTTTGTCCTAGACCCTTGAATGAGGTGTCATATCGTGCGTCTTATCCAGGAGGGGTGTGCAGTGACCTGTCTGAGGGGCTGGGCGGTTAATTGCCCCAGCAGGGGGCAATTAACCTCTTGTACAGCACCATTGGTCGTAGACCCTTGAATAAGGTGTTAAACCGTTCGCCTCATTCGGGCATGGGGTTTTATGATACTACTGAGGGCGGGTAGTTAATTGCCCCCGCAGGGGGCAATTAAATGCTGGAACAACACCGTATGTCTTAGGCCCATGAATGAGATGTCATATCGTGCGTCTCATCCGGCAGGGCTGTGCAGTGACCTCTCTGAGGGGCAGGGCGGTTAATTGCCCCCGCAGGGGGCAATTAACCGCTCATAGACTTGACATTGATTAAACTTTGCTTTGCGCACTTAACATGATTACCATGTCCCTATCATGGAGTTAAGCTGATTAGCTAGCCTCGTGTTAACTTGCCACGTCAAGCACCACTCACATTTTCTTCAGGAAATGTACCTCTCTAGTGTTGTGATTACTATACTAAATTTCCTTCCATACAAAAGTTCGGCGCGTAACTAGTCCCGCACCGTTTGTCGAACACCCATGACTGAGGTGTCAAATCGTGCGGCTTATTCGGGAATGGGGTGCTATGACTTTTGGTAGGGATTCGTAGCGCGGTTTTCCAGAATTCCCAAAAGATTACCCCTTATTTTCCCCATTCATTTCAATGGGAAAGTGCTCTAAAAAAGGTGCCGACCAAGGCCATTTTGGAGGCCTACCGTTCGGCCACACTTTGTCGTAGCGACGTCAATCAAACTTTATTCGGGTCACAAGACTTTGGGCTTTTATGAACTGGGTCCGTGTCTTGCTATGTTTGACGGTTCTTTCACAAGAGCAGTTTAAGTTTTATGAAAAATTTAGATTTTTCCCTCTATGCTCATGCCACTGTCAAATTCAACATGGTAGGGTGTTTTTACACTGTCACCACATGAGTATAGTACATTGTACAGACATGAGAATTCAATATGTTGAGGAGGGGAAGTTCCTGCCACTCGAGGTAAAATAATTTTTGCTATCGGACCGACGGTTCTCTGTTGGGAAGCGTTTGTTTGAGAGCTTAATAATTCCTGTTTGCCGTTCTCTGTGTCTGTCACAGAGGAGTGTGCATGATAGCCACACTCATTAGAACTCCCCCCCCCACCATCAGCCCACCTCCCCCCTCCGCCACCGGCAGGAGTTTCGCCACGTCAAGCACCACTCACATTTTCTTCAGGAAATGTACCTCTCTAGTTAGTGGTGCTTGAAAAGCATCACTATTGTTATCTTGCAGGCTTATTAAGTGTGTCTATGCAATAGACCACTTATTACTATTCGTCTGAAAACTTTGGACCCTCCCACGCCGGAGAGCTTTGGTCCGACGGCCACGAATGATACACCATCGCGTCCGGCTCGATCGGGAGAGCTTATGGAACCTCGGCTCCCGAAGCGATCCGACGCACCGTTTTCCCGCAATTCCCAAAAAACTGATTTCGAAAATGAAAAACGTATTTATTATTCTTTTTATTATTATTATTATTATTATAGTTCTTCTTCCGCCTAAAATTTTGCCGGGTTTCTTCTCCCGCAGTTTTGAGAAAACCCTCACGTATGTTACATCGTTTCGTGCGGCCCGATCGGGAATGGTGTGCTATGACTTTTCTAAGGGGTTCATCACGCGGTATTCCCGAAATTCCCAAAAAAGTACCGAAATTTTCCCCATTCATCTCTATGGAATTTTTTATTTGACAGGTTGTAGCGCAGAGAGGGAATTTTGTAGAAACGTGAAATTCACCACATTTGAGGGGGTTTGGACCCTGTGTCAGAGGATACCCCGAACGAGGGTATAAGTTGTACCCCCGGGGCAAGAGAGGTCTTCACAATTGCCCCATAGACTTTGAATGGGGAATTTTTTCGAATAATTAGTTTGTCGTTGATCCACGAATGAGGTGTCAAACCGTTCGCCTCGTTCGGCAATGGGGTGCTATGACTTTTCTGAGGGGCTGGGCGGTTAATTGCCCCCGCAGGGGGCAATTAATCGCTCATAGACTTAACATTTTAACCGCTATTCCCGCACCGTTTGTCGTACACCCATGAATGAGGTGTCAAATCGTGCGGCTTATCCGGGCATGGGGTGGGATGGCTTTTCTAAGGGGTTGGGCGGTTAATTGCCCCCATGGGGGGCAATTAATAGGTCATAGACTTAACATTGAGATCAGCTTTGCCTGAGTTTGTTATAAACCCTTGAATGAGGTGTCAAACCGTTCGCCTCATTCGGGCATGGGGTTATATGATACTACTGAGGGCGGGCGGTTAATTGCCCCCGCAGGGGGCAATTAACTGCTAGAACAACACCGTATGTCGTAGGCCCATGAATGAGGTGTCATATCGTGCGTCTTATCCGGGAGTGGTGTGCAGTGACCTCTCTTAGGGGCTGGGCGGTTAATTGCCCCAGCAGGGGGCAATTAACCGCTAGTCCAGCACCATTTGTCGTAGACCCTTGAATGTGGTGTCAAACCGTTCGCCTCCTTCGGGCATGGGGTGCTATTGCGTTACTGAGGGTCGGGCGGTTAATTGCCCCAGCAGGGGGCAATTAACCTCTAGTCCAGCACCATTTGTCGTAGACCCTTGAATGTGGTGTCAACCCGTTCGGCTCCTTCGGGCGTGGGGTGCTATGGCGTTACTGAGGGTCGGGCGGTCAAGTGCCCCAGCAGGGGGCAATTAACCGCTAGTCCAGCACCGTGTGTCGTAGACCCTCGAATGTGGTGTCAAATCGTGCAGCTTGTCCGGGAACGGGCTGGTATGGCTTTTCTGTTTTATCGCCGACCCGGCACGCGCATAGACACACTTAAAATTTCTTCAGGAATTTTCCCCCCTCTAGTTTTTTTTTTTATTCTTTTTATTCTTCCGCCAAAAGTTTGGCGCGTAACTAGTCCCGCACCGTTTGTCCTAGACCCATGAATGGGGTGTCAAAACGTGCGGCCTAATCGGGAATGGGGTGCTATGACTTTTCTAAGGGGTGGGTGCTTAATTGCCCCCGCAGGGGGCAATTAAGCACCCAAAAAAGTCCCATAGATTAACATGGAGGCCAAATTTTGACGCCTTGTGGCGCAGAGAGGGAATTTTGTAGAAACGTGAAATTCACCCCATTTGAGGAGGTTTGCGACCTGTGTCAGAGGATACCCCGCACAAGGGTATAAGTTCTACCCCCGGGGCAAGAGAGGTCCCCAAATTTGCCCCATTGACTTATAATGGGGAATTTATCGAATAATTACTTTGTCGCAGACCCATGAATGAGGTGTCAAACCGTTTGGCTGGTTCGGGGATGGGGTGCTATGCCTTTTCTGAGGGGCTGGGCGGTTAATTGCCCCCGCAGGGGGCAATTAAACGCCCATAGACGTAACATTTTAATGGCTAGTCCCGCACCGTTTGTCATGGACCTGTGAATGAGGTGTCGAATCATACGGCTTGTCCGCGGGTGGGGTGCTTTGGCTTTTCTGAGGGGCTGGGCGGTTAATTGCCCCCGCAGGGGGCAATTAAACGCTCATAGACTTAACATATTAACCGCTATTCCCGCACCGTTTGTCATACACCCATGACTGCGGGGTCATATCGTGCGGGTTATCCGGGGGTAGGGTGATATGACTCTGCTCAGGGCTGGGCGGTCAATTGCCCCCGCAGGGGGCAATTAAACTCTCATAGATGTAACATTTTAACCGCTGTTCCCGTACCGTTTGTCATACACCCATGAATGAGGTGTCATATCGTTCGGCTTATGCGGGGCTGGGGTCCTATGACTTTGCTCAGGGCTGGGGTGGTTAATTGCCCCCGGAGGGGGCAATTAACCACTCATAGACTTAACATTGAGATCAGCTTTGCCTGAGTTTGTCGTAGACCCTTGAATGAGGTGTCAAACCGTTCGCCTCGTTCGGGCATGGGGTTATAAGATACTACTGAGGGCGGGCGGTTAATTGCCCCCGCAGGGGGCAATTAACCACCGGTCACACACCGTTCGTCGTGGACCCTTGAATGAGGTGTCAAATTGTACGGCTTATCCGGGAGGCGGGTGCAGTGACTCCTCTGAGGGGCTGGGCGGTTAATTGCCCCCACAGGGGGCAATTAATCGCTCATAGACTTCACATTGATTTAACTTTGGAACCGACTGTCGTAGAGACACGGGGGAAAGTTCATTCAACCAATCACTCTTTTGCATTTATCATCATGCTCATTAGCCACGCCCCCTAGCACCCTCATTAGCATGATGCTAACGTGATTAGCATTTTGCTAGCATTATGCTAACGATATTAGCATGTCGCTAGAATCATGCTAATGACATCAGCACATCGCTAGCGTGATGCTAACGCGATTAGCATGTCGCTAGCATTATGCTAACTTTGGTAGCATTTTGCTAATATCATGTGTAGAATGTTCCTAGGATGATGCTAGTGTTGCTAGCATGATGTTTAGCTTGTTAGCATGTTGCTAGCATAATGCTAACCATATTAGCATGTCGCTAGCAACATCATTAGAGTGTCGCTGACATGATGCTAGAGTGCTTGTCATGTTGCTAGCATCATGCTGAGAATATTGGCATGTTGCTAGCATCATGCTAGCTATATTAGCTTTGTGCACTTAACATGATTACCATCTCCCTATGATGGAGTTAAGCTGATTAGCTGGCCTCGAATTACCTTGCCACGTCAAGCACCACTCACATTTTCTTCAGGAAATGTACCTCTCTAGTTAGTGGTGCTTGAAAAGCATCACTATTGTTATCTTGCATACTTATTTTTTTTTTTATTATTATTCTTCTTCCGCCAAAAGTTCGGCGCGTAACTAGTCCCGCACCGTTTGTCCTAGAACCATGACTGGGGTGTCAAAACGTGCGGCCTAATCGGGAATGGGGTGCTATGACTTTTCTAAGGGGTGGGTGGTTTATTGCCCCGGCAGGGGGCAATAAACCACCCCGAAAATCCCATTGACTTAACATTGAGGCCAACTTTGACGGATTGTAGCGCAGAGAGGGAATCTTGTAGAAACGTGAAATTCACCAGCTTTGAAGAGGTTTGCAACCTTTGTCAGAGGATACCCCGCACAAGGGTATAAGTTGTACCCCCGGGGCAATTGAGGTCCCCAAAGTTGCCCCATTGACTTATAATGGGGAATTTATCGAATAATTAGTTTGTCGCAGACACATGCATGAGGTGTCAAACCGTTCGGCTGGTGCAGGGATGGGGTGCTATGCCTTTTCTGAGGGGCTGGGCGGTTAATTGCCCCCGCAGGGGGCAATTAATCGCCCATAGACTTATCATTTTAATGGCTAGTCCCGCACCGTTTGTCATGGACCCGTGAATGAGGTGTCAAATCGTCCGGCTTGTCCGGGGGTGGGGTGCTATGACTTTGCTCAGGGCTGGGCGGTTAATTGCCCCCGCAGGGGGCAATTAAACTCTCATAGACTTAACATTTTAACCGCTATTCCCGCACCGTTTGTCATACACCCATGACTGAGGTGTCATATCGTGCGGCTTATCCGGGGGTGGGTTGCTATGACATTGCTCAGGGCTGGCCCGTTAATTGCCCCCGCAGGGGGCAATTGATCGCTCATAGACTTAACATTGAGATCAGCTTTGACAGAGTTTTTTGTAGGCCCATGAATGAGGTGACAAACCGTTCGCCTCATTCGCGCATGGGGTTATATGATACCACTGAGGGCGGGCGGTTAATTGCCCCCGCAGGGGGCAATTAACTGCTAGAACAAGACCGTATGTCGTAGGCCCATGAATGAGGTGTCATATCGTGCGTCTTATCCGGCAGGGGTGTGCAGTGATCTCTCTGAGGGGCTGGACTGTTAATTGCCCCAGCAGGGGGCAATTAATCCCTGGTCCCTTACCGTTTGTCGTAGACCCTTGAATGAGGTGTCATATCGTGCGTCTTATCCGGGAGGGGTGTGCTGTGACCTGTCTGAGGGGCTGGGCGGTTAATTGCCCCCGCAGGGGGCAATTAATCGCTATTCCAGCACCGTTTGTCGTAGACCCTTGAATGAGGTGTCAAACCGTTCGGCTCAGTCGGGAATGGGGTTGTATGACACTACTGAGGGCGGGCGGTTAATTGCCCCCGCAGGGGGCAATTAACTGCTAGAACAAGACCGTATGTCGTAGGCCCATGAATGAGGTGTCATATCGTGCGTCTTATCCGGCAGGGGTGTGCAGTGATCTCTCTGAGGGGCTGGACTGTTAATTGCCCCAGCAGGGGGCAATTAATCCCTGGTCCCTCACCGTTTGTCGTAGACCCTTGAATGAGGTGTCATATCATGCGTCTTATCCGGGAGGGGTGTGCAGTGACCTGTCTGAGGTGCTGGGGGGTTAATTGCCCCCGCAGGGTGCAATTAATCGCTATTCCAGCACCGTTTGTCGTAGACCCTTGAATGAGGTGTCAAACCGTTCGCCTCAGTCCGCAGGGGGCAATTAACCGCTCATAGACTTGACATTGATTAAACTTTGCTTTGCGCACTTAACATGATTACCATGTTCCTATCATGGAGTTAAGCTGATTAGCTAGCCTCGTGTTAACTTGCCACGTCAAGCACCACTCACATTTTCTTCAGGAAATGTACCTCTCTAGTTAGTGGTGCTTGAAAAGCATCACTACTACTATCTTGCAGGCTTATTTTTATTCTTTTTCTTCTTCTTCTAATTATTATTCTTCCGTATGAAAGTTCGGCGCGTAACTAGTCCCGCACCCTTTGTCCTAGACCCATGAATGAGGTGTCAAATCGTGCGGCCTAATCGGGAATGGGGTGCTATGACTTTTCTAAGGGGTGGGTGCTTAATTGCCCCCGCAGGGGGCAATTAAGCACCCAAAAAAGTCCCATAGGATAACATGGAGGCCAAATTTTGCCGGCTTGTGGCACAGTGAGGGAATTTTGTAGAAACGTGAAATTCGCCACAATTGAAGAGGTTTGCAACCTGTGTCAGAGGATACCCCGCACAAGGGTGTAATTTGTACCCCCGGGGCAAGAGAGGTCCCCAAAGTTGCCCCATTGACTTATAATGGGGAATTTATCGAATAATTTCTTTGTCGCAGACCCATGAATGAGGTGTCAAACCGTTCGGCTGGTTTGGGGATGGGGTAGTATGCCTTTTATGAGGGGCTGGGCGGTTAATTGCCCCCGCAGGGGGCAATTAAACGCCCATAGAATTAACATTTTAATGGCTAGTACCCCACCGTTAGTCCCTCACCCATGAATGAGGTGTCATATCGTGCGGCTTATCCGGGGGTAGGGTGATATGACTCTGCTCAGGGCTGGGCGGTCAATTGCCCCCGCAGGGGGCAATTGACCGCTCAGAGACTTAGCATTGAGACCAGCTTTGACTGTGTTTTTTGTAGGCCCATGAATGAGGCGTCAAACCGTGCAGCTTGTTCGGGAATGGGTTGCAATGTCTTTTCTCAGGGCTGGGGTGGTTAATTGCACCCGCAGGGGGCAATTAACCACTCATAGTCTTAACATTGAGATGAGATTTGCCTGAGTTTGTCGTAGACCCTTGAATGAGGTGTCAACCCGTTCGCCTCATTCGGGCATGGGGTTATATGATACTACTGAGGGCGGGCGGGGCGGTTAATTGCCCCCGCAGGGGGCAATTAACTGCTAGAACAACACCGTATGACGTAGGCCCATGAATGAGGTGTCATATCGTGCGTCTTATCCGGGAGGGGTGTGCAGTGACCTGTCTGAGGGGCTGGGCGGTTAATTGCCCCCGCAGGGGGCAATTAATCGCTATTCCAGCACCGTTTGTCGTAGACCCTTGAATGAGGTGTCAAACCGTTCGCCTCAGTCGGGCATGGGGTTATATGGTACTACTGAGGGCGGGCGGTTAATTGCCCCCGCAGGGGGCAATTAACTGCTAGAACAACACCGTATGCCGTAGGCCCATGAATGAGGTGTCATATCGTCCGTCTTATCCGGCAGGGGTGTGCAGTGATCTCTCTGAGGGGCTGGACTGTTAATTGCCCCAGCAGGGGGCAATTAACCGCTGGTCCCTCACCGTTTGTCGTAGACCCTTGACTGAGGTGTCATATCATGCGTCTTATCCGGGAGAGGTGTGCAGTGACCTCTCTTAGGGGCTGGGCGGTTAATTGCCCCCGCAGAGGGCAATTAACTGCTATAACAACACCGTATGTCGTAGGCCCATGAATGAGGTGTCATATCGTGCGTCTTATCCGGGAGGGGTGTGCAGTGACCTCCCTGAGGGGCTGGGTGGTTAATTGCCCCCACAGGGGGCAATTACCCGCTCATAGACTTGACATTGATTAAACTTTGCTTTGCGCACTTAACCTGATTACCATGTCCCTATCATGGAGTTAAGCTGATTAGCTAGCCTCGTGTTAACTTGCCACGTCAAGCACCACTCACATTTTCTTCAGGAAATGTACCTCTCTAGTTAGTGGTGCTTGAAAAGCATCACTATTGTTATCTTGCATACTTATTTTTTTTTTTATTATTATTCTTCTTCCGCCAAAAGTTCGGCGCGTAACTAGTCCCGCACCGTTTGTCCTAGAACCATGACTGGGGTGTCAAAACGTGCGGCCTAATCGGGAATGGGGTGCTATGACTTTTCTAAGGGGTGGGTGGTTTATTGCCCCGGCAGGGGGCAATAAACCACCCCGAAAATCCCATTGACTTAACATTGAGGCCAACTTTGACGGATTGTAGCGCAGAGAGGGAATCTTGTAGAAACGTGAAATTCACCAGCTTTGAAGAGGTTTGCAACCTTTGTCAGAGGATACCCCGCACAAGGGTATAAGTTGTACCCCCGGGGCAATTGAGGTCCCCAAAGTTGCCCCATTGACTTATAATGGGGAATTTATCGAATAATTAGTTTGTCGCAGACACATGAATGAGGTGTCAAACCGTTCGGCTGGTGCAGGGATGGGGTGCTATGCCTTTTCTGAGGGGCTGGGCGGTTAATTGCCCCCGCAGGGGGCAATTAATCGCCCATAGACTTATCATTTTAATGGCTAGTCCCGCACCGTTTGTCATGGACCCGTGAATGAGGTGTCAAATCGTCCGGCTTGTCCGGGGGTGGGGTGCTATGACTTTGCTCAGGGCTGGGCGGTTAATTGCCCCCGCAGGGGGCAATTAAACTCTCATAGACTTAACATTTTAACCGCTATTCCCGCACCGTTTGTCATACACCCATGACTGAGGTGTCATATCGTGCGGCTTATCCGGGGGTGGGTTGCTATGACATTGCTCAGGGCTGGCCCGTTAATTGCCCCCGCAGGGGGCAATTGATCGCTCATAGACTTAACATTGAGATCAGCTTTGACAGAGTTTTTTGTAGGCCCATGAATGAGGTGACAAACCGTTCGCCTCATTCGCGCATGGGGTTATATGATACCACTGAGGGCGGGCGGTTAATTGCCCCCGCAGGGGGCAATTAACTGCTAGAACAAGACCGTATGTCGTAGGCCCATGAATGAGGTGTCATATCGTGCGTCTTATCCGGCAGGGGTGTGCAGTGATCTCTCTGAGGGGCTGGACTGTTAATTGCCCCAGCAGGGGGCAATTAATCCCTGGTCCCTTACCGTTTGTCGTAGACCCTTGAATGAGGTGTCATATCGTGCGTCTTATCCGGGAGGGGTGTGCTGTGACCTGTCTGAGGGGCTGGGCGGTTAATTGCCCCCGCAGGGGGCAATTAATCGCTATTCCAGCACCGTTTGTCGTAGACCCTTGAATGAGGTGTCAAACCGTTCGGCTCAGTCGGGAATGGGGTTGTATGACACTACTGAGGGCGGGCGGTTAATTGCCCCCGCAGGGGGCAATTAACTGCTAGAACAAGACCGTATGTCGTAGGCCCATGAATGAGGTGTCATATCGTGCGTCTTATCCGGCAGGGGTGTGCAGTGATCTCTCTGAGGGGCTGGACTGTTAATTGCCCCAGCAGGGGGCAATTAATCCCTGGTCCCTCACCGTTTGTCGTAGACCCTTGAATGAGGTGTCATATCATGCGTCTTATCCGGGAGGGGTGTGCAGTGACCTGTCTGAGGTGCTGGGGGGTTAATTGCCCCCGCAGGGTGCAATTAATCGCTATTCCAGCACCGTTTGTCGTAGACCCTTGAATGAGGTGTCAAACCGTTCGCCTCAGTCCGCAGGGGGCAATTAACCGCTCATAGACTTGACATTGATTAAACTTTGCTTTGCGCACTTAACATGATTACCATGTTCCTATCATGGAGTTAAGCTGATTAGCTAGCCTCGTGTTAACTTGCCACGTCAAGCACCACTCACATTTTCTTCAGGAAATGTACCTCTCTAGTGTTGTGAATACTATACTAGATTTCATGCCATACAAAAGTTTGGCGCGTAACTAGTCGCGCGCCGTTTGTCGTACTCCCCTGAATGAGGTGTCAAATCGGGCGCCTTATTCGGGAATGGGGTGCTATGACTTTTGGTAGGGATTCGTCGCACGGTTTTCCCAGAATTCCCAAAAGACTACCCCTTTTTTTCCCCATTCATTTCAATGGGAAAGGGTTCTAAAAAAGGTGCCGACCAAGGCCGATTTGGAGGCCTACCATTCAGCCACCCTTTGTCGTGGCGACATCATTCAAACTTTATACGGGTGACAAGACTTTGTCCTTTTACGAACCGGGTCCGTGTCTCGTTATCTTTTACAGTTTTTTCACAACAGCAGTTTAAGTTTTATGAAATATTTAGATTTTTCCCTAAATGCTCATGCCACTGTCAAATTCAACATGGTATGGTGTCTTTACACAGTCACCACATGAGTATAATACTTTGTACAGACATGAGAATTCAATATGTTAAGGAGGGGATGTTCCTGCCACTCACGGTGAAAGAATTTTTGCAATCGTACCTACGGTTCTCAGTTGGGAAGCGTTTGTTTGAGAGCTTAATAATTCCTGTTTGCCGTTCTCTGTGTCTGTCACAGAGGAGTGTGCGTGATAGCCACACACATTAGAACTCCCCCCCCCCCCCCCCCCACAATCAGCCCACCTCCCCCTTCCGCCACCAACAAGAGTTTCGCCACGTCAAGCACCACTCACATTTTCTTCAGGAAATGTACCTCTCTAGTTAGTGGTGCTTGAAAAGCATCACTACTACTATCTTGCAGGCTTATTTTTATTCTTTTTCTTCTTCTTCTAATTATTATTCTTCCGTATGAAAGTTCGGCGCGTAACTAGTCCCGCACCCTTTGTCCTAGACCCATGAATGAGGTGTCAAATCGTGCGGCCTAATCGGGAATGGGGTGCTATGACTTTTCTAAGGGGTGGGTGCTTAATTGCCCCCGCAGGGGGCAATTAAGCACCCAAAAAAGTCCCATAGGATAACATGGAGGCCAAATTTTGACGGCTTGTGGCGCAGAGAGGGAATTTTGTAGAAACGTGAAATTCACCCCATTTGAGGAGGTTTGGAACCTGTGTCAGAGGATACCCCGCACAAGGGTATAAGTTCTACCCCCGGGGCAAGAGAGGTCACCAAAGTTGCCCCATTGACTTATAATGGGGAATTTATCTAATAATTACTTTGTCGCAGACCCATGAATGAGGTGTCAAACCATTCGGCTGGTTCGGGGATGGGGTGCAATTCCTTTTCTGAGGGGCTGGGCGGGTAATTGCCCCCGCAGGGGGCAATTAAACGCCCATAGACTTAACATTTTAATGGCTAGTCCCGCACCGTTAGTCCTACACCCATGAATGAGGTGTCATTTCGTCCGGCTTATCCGGGGGTAGGGTGATATGACTCTGCTCAGGGCTGGGCGGTTAATTGCCCCCGCAGGGGGCAATTGACTGCTCAGAGACTTAGCATTGAGACCAGCTTTGACTGTGTTTTTTGTAGGACCATGAATGAGGTGTCAAACCGTTCAGCTTGTTCGGGAATGGGGTGCAATGTCTTTTCTCAGGGCTGGGGTGGTTAATTGCCCCCGCAGGGGGCAATTAATCACTCATGGTCTTAACATTGAGATCAGCTTTGCCTGAGTTTGTCGTAGCCCCTTGAATGAGGTGTCAACCCGTTCGCCTCATTCGGGCATGGGGTTCTATGATACTACTGAGGGCGGGCGGTTAATTGCCCCCGCAGGGGGCAATTAACTGCTAGAACAACACCGTATGTCATAGGCCCATGAATGAGGTGTCATATCGAACGTCTTTTCCGGGAGGGGTGTGCAGTGACCTGTCTGAGGGGCTGGGCGATTAATTGCCCCCGCAGGGGGCAATTAATCGCTATTCCAGCACCATTTGTCGTAGACCCTTGAATGAGGTGTCAAACCGTTCGCCTCATTCGGGCATGGGGTTATATGATACTACTGAGGGCGGGCGGTTAATTGCCCCCGCAGGGGGCAATTAATTGCTAGAACAACACCGTATGTCGTAGGCCCATGAATGAGGTGTCATATTGTGCGTCTTATCCGGGAGGGGTGTGCAGTGACCTGTCTGAGGGGCTGGGCGGTTAATTGCCCCCGCAGGGGGCAATTAATTGCTAGTCCCGCACCGTTTGTCGTAGACCCTTGAATGAGGTGTCAAACCGTTCGCCTCATTCGGGCATGGGGTTATATGATACTACTGAGGGCGGGCGGTTAATTGCCCCCGCAGGGGGCAATTAACTGTTAGAACAACACCGTATGTCGTAGGCCCATGAATGCGGTGTCATATCGTGCGTCTTATCCGGCAGGAGTGTGCAGTGACCTCTCTGAGGGGCTGGGCAGTTAATTGCCCCCGCAGGGGGCAATTAACTGCTAGAACAACACCGTATGTCATAGGCCCATGAATGAGGTGTCATATCGAACGTCTTTTCCGGGAGGGGTGTGCAGTGACCTGTCTGAGGGGCTGGGCGATTAATTGCCCCCGCAGGGGGCAATTAATCGCTATTCCAGCACCATTTGTCGTAGACCCTTGAATGAGGTGTCAAACCGTTCGCCTCATTCGGGCATGGGGTTATATGATACTACTGAGGGCGGGCGGTTAATTGCCCCCGCAGGGGGCAATTAATTGCTAGAACAACACCGTATGTCGTAGGCCCATGAATGAGGTGTCATATTGTGCGTCTTATCCGGGAGGGGTGTGCAGTGACCTGTCTGAGGGGCTGGGCGGTTAATTGCCCCCGCAGGGGGCAATTAATTGCTAGTCCAGCACCGTTTGTCGTAGACCCTTGAATGAGGTGTCAAACCGTTCGCCTCATTCGGGCATGGGGTTATATGATACTACTGAGGGCGGGCGGTTAATTGCCCCCGCAGGGGGCAATTAACTGTTAGAACAACACCGTATGTCGTAGGCCCATGAATGCGGTGTCATATCGTGCGTCTTATCCGGCAGGAGTGTGCAGTGACCTCTCTGAGGGGCTGGGCAGTTAATTGCCCCCGGAGGGGGCAATTAACTGCTAGAACAACACCGTATGTCGTAGGCCCATGAATGAGGTGTCATATCGTACGTCTTATCCGACATGGGTGTGCAGTGACGTCTCTGAGGGGCTGCGCTGTTAATTGCCCCTGCAGGGGGCAATTAACCGCTGGTCCCTCACCGTTTGTCGTAGACCCTTGACTGAGGTGTCATATCATGCATCTTATCCGGGAGTGGTGTGCAGTGACCTCTCTCAGGGGCTGGGCGGTTAATTGCCCCCGCAGGGGGCAATTAACCACTCATAGACTTGACATTGATTAAACTTTGCTTTGCGCACTTAACATGATTACCATGTCGCTATCATGGAGTTAAGCTGATTAGCTAGCCTCGTGTTAACTTGCCACGTCAAGCACCACTCACATTTTCTTCAGGAAATGTACCTCTCTAGTGTTGTGAATACTATACTAGATTTCCTTCCATGCAAAAGTTCGGCGCGTAACTAGTCGCGCACCGTTTGTCGTACACCCATGAATGAGGTATCAAATCGTGCGCCTTATTCGGGAATGGGGTGCTATGACTTTTGGTAGGGATTCGTCGCACGGTTTTCCCAGAATTCCCAAAAGATTAACCATTATTTTCCCCATTCATTTCAATGGGAAAGGGCTCTTAAAAGGGTGCCAACCAAGGCCGTTTTGGAGGCCTACCGTTCGGCCACACTTTGTCGTAGCGACGTCATTCAAACTTTATATGGGTCACAAGACTTTGGGCTTTTACGAACTGGGTCCGTGTCTCCTTATCTTTTACGTTCTTTTCACAAGAGCAGTTTAAGTTTTATGAAAAATGTAGATTTTTCCCTGAATGCTCATGCCACTGTCAAATTCAACATCATAGGGTCTCTATAGACTGTCGCCACATCTGTATAATACATTCTACATGCATGAGGATTCAATATGTTGAGGACGGGAAGTTCCTGCCACTCACGGTCAAATAATTTTTGCGATCGTACCTACGGTTCTCAGATGAGAAGCGTTTGTTTGAGAGCTTAATAATTCCTGTGTGCCGTTCTCTGTGTCAGTCACAGAGGAGTGTGAGTGCACATGCACCCCCCTCACCCCACCCTACTCTGCCTCTGACAGGACAGGCACTGAACAATAAGCCACATCATTAGCACCAACCCGCCATGCGCATAGACACACTTAAAATTTCTTCAGGAATTTTCCCTCTCTAAAAAAAAATATTAGCATTTAGCCGTTCTCTGCATCTGTCCCAGGGGAGTGTGCGTGATACCCACACTCATTAGAACTCCCCCCCACACACACACTCCGCCCCCTCCGCCACCGACAGGAGATTCGCCACGTCAAGCACCACTCACATTTTCTTCAGGAAATGTACCTCTCTAGTTAGTGGTGCTTGAAAAGCACTACTATTGTTATCTTGCAAACTTATTATTATTTTTCTTCTTATTCTTCCGTCAAAAGTTCGGCGCGTAACTAGTCCCGCACCGTTTGTCGTAGACCCATGAATGGGGCATCAAAACGGGCGGCCTAATCGGGAATGGGGTGCTATGACTTTTCTAAGGGGTGGGTGGTTAATTGCCCCCGCAGGGGGCAATTAACCACCCCAAAAATCCCATTGACTTAACATTGAGGCCAACTTTGACGGATTATAGCGCAGAGAGGGAGTTTTGTAGGAACGTGAAATTCACCACATTTGAAGAGGTTTGCACCCTGTGTCAGAAGATGCCCCGAACACGAGTAAAAGTTTTACCCCCGGGGCAAGAGAGGTCCACAAAGTTGCCCCATTGACTTATAATGGGGATTTTTTTGGCGAATCACTGGTACCGCACCCTTTACCCTAGACCCATGAATGAGGAGTCAAATCGTGCGGCTCATTCGAGTGTTGGGTGCTCTGACTTTTCTGAGGGCTGGGTGCTTAATTGCCCCCGCAGGGGGCAATTAAGTGCCCATAGAAGTGTTTAGACGCTTCCACGCCGGACAGCTTAGAGATAACGCCCACATATGATACACCGTTGTGTCCGGATCGATCGGGAGAAAATTTTTGCCCCGGACTTCCGAAGCGATCCGACGCACGGTTTTCCCGAAATTCCCAAAAAACTACATTCCCATAGACTTAACATTAAGGCCACATTTTGACGGCTTCTAGTGCAGAGAGGGAATTTTGTAGGAACGTGAAATTCACCACTTTTGAGGGGGTTTGCACCCTGTGTCAGAGGATAGCCCGCACAAGGGTATAAGTTCTACCCCCGGGGCAGGAGAGGTCCCCAAATTTGCCCCATTGACTTATAATGGGGAATTTATCGAATAATTAGTTTGTCACAGACCCATGAATGAGGTGTCAAACCGTTCGGCTGGTTCGGGGATGGGGTGCTTTGCCTTTTCTGAGGGGCTGGGCCCTTAATTGCCCCCGCAGGGGGCAATTAAACGCTCATAGACTTAACATTTTAACCGCTATTCCCGCACCGTTTGTCATACACCCATGAATGAGGTGCCATATCGTGCGGCATATCCGGGGGTAGGGTGCAATGACTTTGGTCAGGGCTGGGCGGTTAATTGCCCCCGCAGGGGGCAATTGACCGCTCATAGACTTAGCATTGAGATCAGCTTTGACTGTGTTTTTTGTATGCCCATGAATGAGGTGTCAACCCGTGCAGCTTGTTTGGGAATGGGGTGCAATGTCTGTTCTAGGGCTGGGGTGGTTAATTGCCCCCGCAGGGGGCAATTAACCACTCATAGTCTTAACATTGAGATGAGATTTGCCTGAGTTTGTCGTAGACCCTTGAATGAGGTGTTAACCCGTTCGCCTCATTCGGGCATGGGGTTATATGATACTACTGAGGGCGGGCGGTTAATTGCCCCCGCAGGGGGCAATTAACTGCTAGAACAACACCGTATGTCGTAGGCCCATGAATGTGGTGTCATATCGTGCGTCTTATCCGGCAGGGGTGTGCAGTGACCTGTCTGAGGGGCTGGGCGGTTAATTGCCCCCGCAGGGGGCAATTAACCGCTTGTACAGCACCGTTTGTCGTAGACCCTTGAATAAGGTGTCAAACCGTTCGCCTCATTCGGGCATGGGGTTATATGATACTCCTGAGGGCGGGCGGTTAATTGCCCCCGCAGGGGGCAATTAACTACTGTAACAACACCGTATGTCGTAGGCCCATGAATGAGGTGTCATATCGTGCGTCTTATCCGGGAGCGGTGTGCAGTGACCTGTCTGAGGGGCTGGGCGGTTAATTGCCCCCGCAGGGGGCAATTAACCGCTTGTACAGCACCATTGGTCGTAGACCCTTGAATAAGGTGTCAAACCGTTCGCCTCATTCGGGCATGGGGTTTTATGACACTACTGAGGGCGGGCAGTTAATTGCCCCCGCAGGGGGCAATTAACTGCTGGAACAACACCGTATGTCGTAGGCCCATGAATGAGGTGTCATATCGTGCGTCTTATCCGGGAGGGGTGTGCAGTGACCTGTCTGAGGGGCTGGGCGGTTAATTGCCCCCGCAGGGGGCAATTAACCGCTCATAGTCTTGACATTGATTAAACTTTGCTTGGCGCACTTAACATGATTACCATGTCCCTATCATGGAGTTCAGCTGATTAGCTAGCCTCGTGTTAACTTGCCACGTCAAGCACCACTCACATTTTCTTCAGGAAATGTACCTCTCTAGTGTTGTGAATACTATACTAGATTTCATGCCATACAAAAGTTTGGCGCGTAACTAGTCGCGCGCCGTTTGTCGTACTCCCCTGAATGAGGTGTCAAATCGGGCGCCTTATTCGGGAATGGGGTGCTATGACTTTTGGTAGGGATTCGTCGCACGGTTTTCCCAGAATTCCCAAAAGACTACCCCTTTTTTTCCCCATTCATTTCAATGGGAAAGGGTTCTAAAAAAGGTGCCGACCAAGGCCGATTTGGAGGCCTACCATTCAGCCACCCTTTGTCGTGGCGACATCATTCAAACTTTATACGGGTGACAAGACTTTGTCCTTTTACGAACCGGGTCCGTGTCTCGTTATCTTTTACAGTTTTTTCACAACAGCAGTTTAAGTTTTATGAAATATTTAGATTTTTCCCTAAATGCTCATGCCACTGTCAAATTCAACATGGTATGGTGTCTTTACACAGTCACCACATGAGTATAATACTTTGTACAGACATGAGAATTCAATATGTTAAGGAGGGGATGTTCCTGCCACTCACGGTGAAAGAATTTTTGCAATCGTACCTACGGTTCTCAGTTGGGAAGCGTTTGTTTGAGAGCTTAATAATTCCTGTTTGCCGTTCTCTGTGTCTGTCACAGAGGAGTGTGCGTGATAGCCACACACATTAGAACTCCCCCCCCCCCCCCCCCACAATCAGCCCACCTCCCCCTTCCGCCACCAACAAGAGTTTCGCCACGTCAAGCACCACTCACATTTTCTTCAGGAAATGTACCTCTCTAGTGTTGTGAATACTATACTAAATTTCCTTCCATAAAAAAGTTCGGCGCGTAACTAGTCGCGCACCGTTTGTCGTACACCCATGAATGAGGTGTGAAATCGTGCGGCTTGTTCGGGAATGGGGTGCTATGACTTTTGGTAGGGATTCGTCGCACGGTTTTCCCAGAATTCCCAAAAGATTACCCCTTATTTTCCCCATTCATTTCAATGGGAAAGGGCTCTTAAAAGGGTGCCATCCAAGGCCGTTTTGGAGGCCTACCGTTCGGCTACACTTTGTCGTAGCGACGTCATTCAAACTTTATACGGGTCACAAGACTTTGGACTTTTACGACCCGGGTCCGTGTCTCGTTATCTTTTACAGTTTTTTCACAACAGCAGTTTAAGTTTTATGAAAAATTTAGATATTTTCCCTGATTGCTCATGCCACTGTCAAATTCAACATCGTAGGGTCTCTTTAGACTGTCGCCACATCGGTCTAATACATTCTACATGCATGAGGATTCAATATGTTGAGGAGGGGAAGTTCCTGCCGCTCACGGTAAAATAATTTTTGCTATCGGACCTACGGTTCTCTGTTGGGAAGCGTTTGTTTGGGAGCTTAATAATTCCTGTTTGGCATTCACTGTGTCTGTCCCAGAAGAGTGTGCGTGATAGCCACACTCATTAGAACTCCCCCCCCTCCCACACACCCCCACCATCAGCCCACCTCCCCCCTCCGCCACCGACAGGAGTTTCGCCACGTCAAGCACCACTCACATTTTCTTCAGGAAATGTACCTCTCTAGTGTTGTGAATACTATACTAAATTTCCTTCCATAAAAAAGTTCGGCGCGTAACTAGTCGCGCACCGTTTGTCGTACACCCATGAATGAGGTGTGAAATCGTGCGGCTTGTTCGGGAATGGGGTGCTATGACTTTTGGTAGGGATTCGTCGCACGGTTTTCCCAGAATTCCCAAAAGATTACCCCTTATTTTCCCCATTCATTTCAATGGGAAAGGGCTCTTAAAAGGGTGCCATCCAAGGCCGTTTTGGAGGCCTACCGTTCGGCTACACTTTGTCGTAGCGACGTCATTCAAACTTTATACGGGTCACAAGACTTTGGACTTTTACGACCCGGGTCCGTGTCTCGTTATCTTTTACAGTTTTTTCACAACAGCAGTTTAAGTTTTATGAAAAATTTAGATATTTTCCCTGATTGCTCATGCCACTGTCAAATTCAACATCGTAGGGTCTCTTTAGACTGTCGCCACATCGGTCTAATACATTCTACATGCATGAGGATTCAATATGTTGAGGAGGGGAAGTTCCTGCCGCTCACGGTAAAATAATTTTTGCTATCGGACCTACGGTTCTCTGTTGGGAAGCGTTTGTTTGGGAGCTTAATAATTCCTGTTTGGCATTCACTGTGTCTGTCCCAGAAGAGTGTGCGTGATAGCCACACTCATTAGAACTCCCCCCCCTCCCACACACCCCCACCATCAGCCCACCTCCCCCCTCCGCCACCGACAGGAGTTTCGCCACGTCAAGCACCACTCACATTTTCTTCAGGAAATGTACCTCTCTAGTTAGTGGTGCTTGAAAAGCATCACTATTGTTATCTTGCATACTTATTTTTTTTTTTATTATTATTCTTCTTCCGCCAAAAGTTCGGCGCGTAACTAGTCCCGCACCGTTTGTCCTAGAACCATGACTGGGGTGTCAAAACGTGCGGCCTAATCGGGAATGGGGTGCTATGACTTTTCTAAGGGGTGGGTGGTTTATTGCCCCGGCAGGGGGCAATAAACCACCCCGAAAATCCCATTGACTTAACATTGAGGCCAACTTTGACGGATTGTAGCGCAGAGAGGGAATCTTGTAGAAACGTGAAATTCACCAGCTTTGAAGAGGTTTGCAACCTTTGTCAGAGGATACCCCGCACAAGGGTATAAGTTGTACCCCCGGGGCAATTGAGGTCCCCAAAGTTGCCCCATTGACTTATAATGGGGAATTTATCGAATAATTAGTTTGTCGCAGACACATGAATGAGGTGTCAAACCGTTCGGCTGGTGCAGGGATGGGGTGCTATGCCTTTTCTGAGGGGCTGGGCGGTTAATTGCCCCCGCAGGGGGCAATTAATCGCCCATAGACTTATCATTTTAATGGCTAGTCCCGCACCGTTTGTCATGGACCCGTGAATGAGGTGTCAAATCGTCCGGCTTGTCCGGGGGTGGGGTGCTATGACTTTGCTCAGGGCTGGGCGGTTAATTGCCCCCGCAGGGGGCAATTAAACTCTCATAGACTTAACATTTTAACCGCTATTCCCGCACCGTTTGTCATACACCCATGACTGAGGTGTCATATCGTGCGGCTTATCCGGGGGTGGGTTGCTATGACATTGCTCAGGGCTGGCCCGTTAATTGCCCCCGCAGGGGGCAATTGATCGCTCATAGACTTAACATTGAGATCAGCTTTGACAGAGTTTTTTGTAGGCCCATGAATGAGGTGACAAACCGTTCGCCTCATTCGCGCATGGGGTTATATGATACCACTGAGGGCGGGCGGTTAATTGCCCCCGCAGGGGGCAATTAACTGCTAGAACAAGACCGTATGTCGTAGGCCCATGAATGAGGTGTCATATCGTGCGTCTTATCCGGCAGGGGTGTGCAGTGATCTCTCTGAGGGGCTGGACTGTTAATTGCCCCAGCAGGGGGCAATTAATCCCTGGTCCCTTACCGTTTGTCGTAGACCCTTGAATGAGGTGTCATATCGTGCGTCTTATCCGGGAGGGGTGTGCTGTGACCTGTCTGAGGGGCTGGGCGGTTAATTGCCCCCGCAGGGGGCAATTAATCGCTATTCCAGCACCGTTTGTCGTAGACCCTTGAATGAGGTGTCAAACCGTTCGGCTCAGTCGGGAATGGGGTTGTATGACACTACTGAGG
Organism: Channallabes apus; assembly: GCA_030522415.1. Lineage (NCBI taxonomy): Eukaryota > Metazoa > Chordata > Actinopteri > Siluriformes > Clariidae > Channallabes > Channallabes apus. The sequence goes on from CM060114.1 coordinate 5,780,797, forward strand.
GCGGGCGGTTAATTGCCCCCGCAGGGGGCAATTAACTGCTAGAACAAGACCGTATGTCGTAGGCCCATGAATGAGGTGTCATATCGTGCGTCTTATCCGGCAGGGGTGTGCAGTGATCTCTCTGAGGGGCTGGACTGTTAATTGCCCCAGCAGGGGGCAATTAATCCCTGGTCCCTCACCGTTTGTCGTAGACCCTTGAATGAGGTGTCATATCATGCGTCTTATCCGGGAGGGGTGTGCAGTGACCTGTCTGAGGTGCTGGGGGGTTAATTGCCCCCGCAGGGTGCAATTAATCGCTATTCCAGCACCGTTTGTCGTAGACCCTTGAATGAGGTGTCAAACCGTTCGCCTCAGTCCGCAGGGGGCAATTAACCGCTCATAGACTTGACATTGATTAAACTTTGCTTTGCGCACTTAACATGATTACCATGTTCCTATCATGGAGTTAAGCTGATTAGCTAGCCTCGTGTTAACTTGCCACGTCAAGCACCACTCACATTTTCTTCAGGAAATGTACCTCTCTAGTGTTGTGAATACTATACTCAATTTCCTTCCATAAAAAAGTTCGGCGCGTAACTAGTCGCGCACCGTTTGTCGTACACCCATGAATGAGGTATCAAATCGTGCGCCTTATTCGGGAATGGGGTGCTATGACTTTTGGTAGGGATTCGTCGCACGGTTTTCCCAGAATTCCCAAAAGATTACCCCTTTTTTTCCCCATTCATTTCAATGGGAAAAGGCTCTAAAAAGGTACCGACCAAGGCCGTTTTGGAGGCCTACCGTTCGGCCACGCTTTGTCGTAGCGACGTCATTCAAACTTTATACGGGTCACAAGACTTTGGGCTTTTACGAATTGGGTCCGTGTCTCGCTATCTTTGACGGTTCTTTCACAAGAGCAGTTTAAGTTTCATGAAAATTTTGATATTTCACTGAATGATCGTGCCACTGTCAATTTCAACATCGTGGGGTGTGTTTACACTGTCACCACATCATAGTAATACATTGTACGGACATGAGAATTCAATATGTGGAGGTCGGGAACTTCCTGCCGCTCCCGGTGAAATAATTTTTGCGATCGGACCTACGGTTCTCGATTGGGAATCGTTTGTTTGAGAGCTTAATAATTCCTGTTTGCCATTCACTGTGTCTGTCACAGAGGAGTGTGCGTGCACCTGCACCCCCCTCCCCCCACCCCACTCTGCCTCTGACAGGACAGGCACTGAACAATAAGCCACATCATTAGCACCAACCCGCCCCATGCGCGTGGACACACTTAAAATTTCTTCAGGTATTTTTCCTCTCTAAAAAAAAATATTAGCATTTAGCCATTCTCTGCATCTGTCCCAGGGGAGTGTGCGTGATACCCACACTCATTAGACCTCCCCCCCCACACACACACTCCGCCCCCTCCGCCACCGACAGGAGTTTCGCCACGTCAAGCACCACTCACATTTTCTTCAGGAAATGTACCTCTCTAGTTAGTGGTGCTTGAAAAGCATCACTATTGTTATCTTGCATACTTATTTTTTTTTTTATTATTATTCTTCTTCCGCCAAAAGTTCGGCGCGTAACTAGTCCCGCACCGTTTGTCCTAGAACCATGACTGGGGTGTCAAAACGTGCGGCCTAATCGGGAATGGGGTGCTATGACTTTTCTAAGGGGTGGGTGGTTTATTGCCCCGGCAGGGGGCAATAAACCACCCCGAAAATCCCATTGACTTAACATTGAGGCCAACTTTGACGGATTGTAGCGCAGAGAGGGAATCTTGTAGAAACGTGAAATTCACCAGCTTTGAAGAGGTTTGCAACCTTTGTCAGAGGATACCCCGCACAAGGGTATAAGTTGTACCCCCGGGGCAATTGAGGTCCCCAAAGTTGCCCCATTGACTTATAATGGGGAATTTATCGAATAATTAGTTTGTCGCAGACACATGAATGAGGTGTCAAACCGTTCGGCTGGTGCAGGGATGGGGTGCTATGCCTTTTCTGAGGGGCTGGGCGGTTAATTGCCCCCGCAGGGGGCAATTAATCGCCCATAGACTTATCATTTTAATGGCTAGTCCCGCACCGTTTGTCATGGACCCGTGAATGAGGTGTCAAATCGTCCGGCTTGTCCGGGGGTGGGGTGCTATGACTTTGCTCAGGGCTGGGCGGTTAATTGCCCCCGCAGGGGGCAATTAAACTCTCATAGACTTAACATTTTAACCGCTATTCCCGCACCGTTTGTCATACACCCATGACTGAGGTGTCATATCGTGCGGCTTATCCGGGGGTGGGTTGCTATGACATTGCTCAGGGCTGGCCCGTTAATTGCCCCCGCAGGGGGCAATTGATCGCTCATAGACTTAACATTGAGATCAGCTTTGACAGAGTTTTTTGTAGGCCCATGAATGAGGTGACAAACCGTTCGCCTCATTCGCGCATGGGGTTATATGATACCACTGAGGGCGGGCGGTTAATTGCCCCCGCAGGGGGCAATTAACTGCTAGAACAAGACCGTATGTCGTAGGCCCATGAATGAGGTGTCATATCGTGCGTCTTATCCGGCAGGGGTGTGCAGTGATCTCTCTGAGGGGCTGGACTGTTAATTGCCCCAGCAGGGGGCAATTAATCCCTGGTCCCTTACCGTTTGTCGTAGACCCTTGAATGAGGTGTCATATCGTGCGTCTTATCCGGGAGGGGTGTGCTGTGACCTGTCTGAGGGGCTGGGCGGTTAATTGCCCCCGCAGGGGGCAATTAATCGCTATTCCAGCACCGTTTGTCGTAGACCCTTGAATGAGGTGTCAAACCGTTCGGCTCAGTCGGGAATGGGGTTGTATGACACTACTGAGGGCGGGCGGTTAATTGCCCCCGCAGGGGGCAATTAACTGCTAGAACAAGACCGTATGTCGTAGGCCCATGAATGAGGTGTCATATCGTGCGTCTTATCCGGCAGGGGTGTGCAGTGATCTCTCTGAGGGGCTGGACTGTTAATTGCCCCAGCAGGGGGCAATTAATCCCTGGTCCCTCACCGTTTGTCGTAGACCCTTGAATGAGGTGTCATATCATGCGTCTTATCCGGGAGGGGTGTGCAGTGACCTGTCTGAGGTGCTGGGGGGTTAATTGCCCCCGCAGGGTGCAATTAATCGCTATTCCAGCACCGTTTGTCGTAGACCCTTGAATGAGGTGTCAAACCGTTCGCCTCAGTCCGCAGGGGGCAATTAACCGCTCATAGACTTGACATTGATTAAACTTTGCTTTGCGCACTTAACATGATTACCATGTTCCTATCATGGAGTTAAGCTGATTAGCTAGCCTCGTGTTAACTTGCCACGTCAAGCACCACTCACATTTTCTTCAGGAAATGTACCTCTCTAGTGTTGTGAATACTATACTCAATTTCCTTCCATAAAAAAGTTCGGCGCGTAACTAGTCGCGCACCGTTTGTCGTACACCCATGAATGAGGTATCAAATCGTGCGCCTTATTCGGGAATGGGGTGCTATGACTTTTGGTAGGGATTCGTCGCACGGTTTTCCCAGAATTCCCAAAAGATTACCCCTTTTTTTCCCCATTCATTTCAATGGGAAAAGGCTCTAAAAAGGTACCGACCAAGGCCGTTTTGGAGGCCTACCGTTCGGCCACGCTTTGTCGTAGCGACGTCATTCAAACTTTATACGGGTCACAAGACTTTGGGCTTTTACGAATTGGGTCCGTGTCTCGCTATCTTTGACGGTTCTTTCACAAGAGCAGTTTAAGTTTCATGAAAATTTTGATATTTCACTGAATGATCGTGCCACTGTCAATTTCAACATCGTGGGGTGTGTTTACACTGTCACCACATCATAGTAATACATTGTACGGACATGAGAATTCAATATGTGGAGGTCGGGAACTTCCTGCCGCTCCCGGTGAAATAATTTTTGCGATCGGACCTACGGTTCTCGATTGGGAATCGTTTGTTTGAGAGCTTAATAATTCCTGTTTGCCATTCACTGTGTCTGTCACAGAGGAGTGTGCGTGCACCTGCACCCCCCTCCCCCCACCCCACTCTGCCTCTGACAGGACAGGCACTGAACAATAAGCCACATCATTAGCACCAACCCGCCCCATGCGCGTGGACACACTTAAAATTTCTTCAGGTATTTTTCCTCTCTAAAAAAAAATATTAGCATTTAGCCATTCTCTGCATCTGTCCCAGGGGAGTGTGCGTGATACCCACACTCATTAGACCTCCCCCCCCACACACACACTCCGCCCCCTCCGCCACCGACAGGAGTTTCGCCACGTCAAGCACCACTCACATTTTCTTCAGGAAATGTACCTCTCTAGTTAGTGGTGCTTGAAAAGCATCACTACTACTATCTTGCAGGCTTATTTTTATTCTTTTTCTTCTTCTTCTAATTATTATTCTTCCGTATGAAAGTTCGGCGCGTAACTAGTCCCGCACCGTTTGTCCTAGACCCATGAATGGGGTGTCAAAACGTGCGGCCTAATCGGGAATGGGGTGCTATGACTTTTATAAGGGGTGGGTGCTTAATTGCCCCCGCAGGGGGCAATTAAGCACCCAAAAAAGTCCCATAGATTAACATGGAGGCCAAATTTTGACGGCTTGTGGCGCAGAGAGGGAACTTTGTAGAAACGTGAAATTCACCCCATTTGAGGAGGTTTGCATCCTGTGTCAGAGGATACCCTGCACAAGGGTATAAGTTCTACCCCCGGGGCAAAAGAGGTCCCCAAAGTTGCCCCATTGACTTATAATGGGGAATTTATCGAATAATTACTTTGTCGCAGACCCAAGAATGAGGAGTCAAACCGTTCGGCTGGTTCGGGAATGGGGTGCTATGCCTTTTCTGAGGGGCTGGGCGGTTAATTGCCCCCGCAGGGGGCAATTAAACGCTCATAGACTTAACATATTAAACGCTAGTCCCGCATCGTTTGTCCTACGCCCATGACTGAGGTGTCATATCGTGCGGCTTATCCGGGGGTAGGGTGATATGACTCTGCTCAGGGCTGGGCGGTCAATTGCCCCCGCAGGGGGCAATTGGCCGCTCAGAGACTTAGCATTGAGACCAGCTTTGACTGTGTTTTTTGTAGGCCCATGAATGAGGCGTCAAACCGTGCAGCTTGTTCGGGAATGGGGTGCAATGTCTTTTCTCAGGGCTGGGGTGGTTAATTGCCCCCACAGGGGGCAATTAACCACTCATAGTCTTAACATTGAGATGAGATTTGCCTGAGTTTGTCGTAGACCCTTGAATGAGGTGTCAAACCGTTCGCCTCAGTCGGGCATGGGGTTATATGATACTACTGAGGGCGGGCGGTTAATTGCCCCCGCAGGGGGCAATTATCTGCTGGAACAACACCGTATGTCGTAGGCCCATGAATGAGGTGTCAAATCGTGCGTCTTATCCGGGAGGGGTGTGCAGTGACCTCTCTGAGGGGCTGGGCGGTTAATTGCCCCCGCAGGTGGCAATTACTCACTATTCCAGCACCGTTTGTCGTAGACCCTTGAATGAGGTGTCAAACCGTTCGCCTCAGTCGGGCATGGGGTTATATGATACTACTGAGGGCGGGCGGTTAATTGCCCCCGCAGGGGGCAATTAACTGCTATAACAACACCGTTTGCCGTAGGCCCATGAATGGGGTGTCATATCGTGCGTCTTATCCGGCAGGGGTGTGCAGTGATCTCTCTGAGGGGCTGGACTGTTAATTGCCCCAGCAGGGGGCAAATAACCGCTGGTCCCTCACCGTTTGTCGTAGACCCTTGACTGAGGTGTCATATCGTGCGTCTTATCCGGGAGGGGTGTGCAGTGACCTCTCTTAGGGGCTGGGCGGTTAATTGCCCCCGCAGGGGGCAATAAACCGCTCATAGACTATACATTGATTAAACTTTGCTTTGCGCTCTTAACATGATTACCATGTCCCTATCATGGAGTTAAGCTGATTAGCTAGCCTCGTGTTAACTTGCCACGTCAAGCACCACTCACATTTTCTTCAGGAAATGTACCTCTCTAGTGTTGTGAATACTATTCTAAATTTCCTTCCATAAAAAAGTTTGGCGCGTAACTAGTCGCGCACCGTTTGTCGTACACCCATGAGTGAGGTGTCAAATCGTGCGGCTTCTTCGGGAATGGGGTGCTATGACTTTTGTTAGGGATTCGTCGCACGGTTTTCCCAGAATTCCCAAAAGATTACCCCTTTTTTCCCCCATTCATTTCAATGGGAAAGGGCTCTAAAAAAGGTGCCGGCCAAGGCCGTTTTGGAGGCCTACCGTTCGGCCACACTTTGTCGTAGCGTCGTCATTCAAACTTTATACGGGTGAGAAGACTGTGGGCTTTTACGAACCGGGTCCGTGTCTCGTTATCTTTTACAGTTTTTTCACAACAGCAGTTTAAGTTGCATGAAATATTTAGATTTTTCCCTAAATGCTCATGCCACTGTCAAATTCAACATGGTATGGTGTCTTTACACAGTCGTCACATGAGTATAATACGTTGTTTAGACATGAGAATTCAATATGTTGAGCAAGGGATGTTCCTGCCATTCACGGTGAAAGAATTTTTGCAATCGTACCTACAGTTCTCAGTTGGGAAGCGTTTGTTTGAGAGCTTAATAATTCCTGTTTGCCGTTCTCTGTGTCTGTCACAGAGGAGTGTGCGTGATAGCCACACTCATTAGAACTCCCCCCCCCCCCACACACACACACCCCACACCATCAGCCCACCTCCCCCCTCCGCCACCGACAGGAGTTTCGCCACGTCAAGCACCACTCACATTTTCTTCAGGAAATGTACCTCTCTAGTTAGTGGTGCTTGAAAAGCATCACTACTACTATCTTGCATACTTATTATTTTTTTTTTTTTTTTTATTCTTCTTCCGTGCAAAAGTTTGGCGCGTAACTAGTCCCGCACCGTTTGTCGTAGACCCATGAAAGGGGTGTCAAATCGTGCGGCCTAATCGGGAATGGGGTGCTATGACTTTTCTAAGGGGTGGGTGGTTTATTGCCCCCGCAGGGGGCAATAAACCACCCCGAAAATCCCATTGACTTAACATTGAGGCCAACTTTGACGGATTGTAGCGCAGAGAGGGAATCTTGTTGAAACGTGAAATTCACCACCTTTGAAGAGGTTTGCAACCTTTGTCAGAGGATACCCCGCACAAGGGTATAAGTTCTACCCCCGGGGCAAGAGAGGTCCCCAAATTTGCCCCATTGACTTATAATGGGGAATTTATCGAACACTTAGTTTGTCGCAGACCCATGAATGACGTGTCAAACCGTTCGGCTGGATCGGGGATGGGGTGCTATGCCTTTTCTGAGGGGCTGGGCGGTTAATTGCCCCCGCAGGGGGCAATTAAACGCTCATAGACTTAACATATTAACCGCTATTCCCGCACCGTTTGTCATACACCCATGACTGAGGTGTCATATCGTGCGGCTTATCCGGGGGTAGGGTGATATCACTCTGCTCAGGGCTGGGCGGTCAATTGCCCCCGCAGGGGGCAATTAAACTCTCATAGATGTAACATTTTAACCGCCGTTCCCGCACCGTTTGTCATACACCCATGAATGAGGTGTCATATCGTTCGGCTTATGCGGGGCTGGGGTCCTATGACTTTGCTCAGGGCTGGGGTGGTTATTTGCCCCCGGAGGGGGCAATTAACCACTCATAGACTTAACATTGGGATCAGCTTTGCCTGAGTTTGTCGTAGACCCTTGAATGAGGTGTCAAACCGTTCGCCTCATTCGGGCATGGGGTTATAAGATACTACTGAGGGCGGGCGGTTAATTGCCCCCGCAGGGGGCAATTAACCGCCGGTCACACACCGTTTGTCGTGGACCCTTGAATGAGGTGTCAAATTGTACGGCTTATCCGGGAGGCGGGTGCAGTGACTCCTCTAAGGGGCTGGGCGGTTAATTGCCCCCACAGGGGGCAATTAATCGCTCATAGACTTCACATTGATTTAACTTTGGAACCGACTGTCGTAGAGACACGGGGGAAAGTTCATTCAACCAATCACTCTTTTGCATTTATCATCATGCTCATTAGCCACGCCCCCTAGCACCCTCATTAGCATGATGCTAACATGATTAGCATTTTGCTAGCATTATGCTAACGATATTAGCATGTCGCTAGAATCATGCTAATGACATCAGCACATCGCTAGCGTGATGCTAACGCGATTAGCATGTCGCTAGCATTATGCTAATTTTGGTAGCATTTTGCTAATATCATGTGTAGAATGTTCCTAGGATGATGCTAGTGTTGCTAGCATGATGTTTAGCTTGTTAGCATGTTGCTAGCATAATGCTAACCATATTAGCATGTCGCTAGCGACATCATTAGAGTGTCGCTGACATGATGCTAGAGTGCTTGTCATGTTGCTAGCATCATTCTAAGAATATTGGAATGTTGCTAGCATCATGCTAGCTATATTAGCTTTGTGCACTTAACATGATTACCATCTCCCTATGATGGAGTTAAGCTGATTAGCTGGCCTCGAATTAACTTGCCACGTCAAGCACCACTCACATTTTCTTCAGGAAATGTACCTCTCTAGTTAGTGGTGCTTGAAAAGCATCACTATTGTTATCTTGCATACTTATTTTTTTTTTTATTATTATTCTTCTTCCGCCAAAAGTTCGGCGCGTAACTAGTCCCGCACCGTTTGTCCTAGAACCATGACTGGGGTGTCAAAACGTGCGGCCTAATCGGGAATGGGGTGCTATGACTTTTCTAAGGGGTGGGTGGTTTATTGCCCCGGCAGGGGGCAATAAACCACCCCGAAAATCCCATTGACTTAACATTGAGGCCAACTTTGACGGATTGTAGCGCAGAGAGGGAATCTTGTAGAAACGTGAAATTCACCAGCTTTGAAGAGGTTTGCAACCTTTGTCAGAGGATACCCCGCACAAGGGTATAAGTTGTACCCCCGGGGCAATTGAGGTCCCCAAAGTTGCCCCATTGACTTATAATGGGGAATTTATCGAATAATTAGTTTGTCGCAGACACATGAATGAGGTGTCAAACCGTTCGGCTGGTGCAGGGATGGGGTGCTATGCCTTTTCTGAGGGGCTGGGCGGTTAATTGCCCCCGCAGGGGGCAATTAATCGCCCATAGACTTATCATTTTAATGGCTAGTCCCGCACCGTTTGTCATGGACCCGTGAATGAGGTGTCAAATCGTCCGGCTTGTCCGGGGGTGGGGTGCTATGACTTTGCTCAGGGCTGGGCGGTTAATTGCCCCCGCAGGGGGCAATTAAACTCTCATAGACTTAACATTTTAACCGCTATTCCCGCACCGTTTGTCATACACCCATGACTGAGGTGTCATATCGTGCGGCTTATCCGGGGGTGGGTTGCTATGACATTGCTCAGGGCTGGCCCGTTAATTGCCCCCGCAGGGGGCAATTGATCGCTCATAGACTTAACATTGAGATCAGCTTTGACAGAGTTTTTTGTAGGCCCATGAATGAGGTGACAAACCGTTCGCCTCATTCGCGCATGGGGTTATATGATACCACTGAGGGCGGGCGGTTAATTGCCCCCGCAGGGGGCAATTAACTGCTAGAACAAGACCGTATGTCGTAGGCCCATGAATGAGGTGTCATATCGTGCGTCTTATCCGGCAGGGGTGTGCAGTGATCTCTCTGAGGGGCTGGACTGTTAATTGCCCCAGCAGGGGGCAATTAATCCCTGGTCCCTTACCGTTTGTCGTAGACCCTTGAATGAGGTGTCATATCGTGCGTCTTATCCGGGAGGGGTGTGCTGTGACCTGTCTGAGGGGCTGGGCGGTTAATTGCCCCCGCAGGGGGCAATTAATCGCTATTCCAGCACCGTTTGTCGTAGACCCTTGAATGAGGTGTCAAACCGTTCGGCTCAGTCGGGAATGGGGTTGTATGACACTACTGAGGGCGGGCGGTTAATTGCCCCCGCAGGGGGCAATTAACTGCTAGAACAAGACCGTATGTCGTAGGCCCATGAATGAGGTGTCATATCGTGCGTCTTATCCGGCAGGGGTGTGCAGTGATCTCTCTGAGGGGCTGGACTGTTAATTGCCCCAGCAGGGGGCAATTAATCCCTGGTCCCTCACCGTTTGTCGTAGACCCTTGAATGAGGTGTCATATCATGCGTCTTATCCGGGAGGGGTGTGCAGTGACCTGTCTGAGGTGCTGGGGGGTTAATTGCCCCCGCAGGGTGCAATTAATCGCTATTCCAGCACCGTTTGTCGTAGACCCTTGAATGAGGTGTCAAACCGTTCGCCTCAGTCCGCAGGGGGCAATTAACCGCTCATAGACTTGACATTGATTAAACTTTGCTTTGCGCACTTAACATGATTACCATGTTCCTATCATGGAGTTAAGCTGATTAGCTAGCCTCGTGTTAACTTGCCACGTCAAGCACCACTCACATTTTCTTCAGGAAATGTACCTCTCTAGTGTTGTGAATACTATACTAGATTTCATGCCATACAAAAGTTTGGCGCGTAACTAGTCGCGCGCCGTTTGTCGTACTCCCCTGAATGAGGTGTCAAATCGGGCGCCTTATTCGGGAATGGGGTGCTATGACTTTTGGTAGGGATTCGTCGCACGGTTTTCCCAGAATTCCCAAAAGACTACCCCTTTTTTTCCCCATTCATTTCAATGGGAAAGGGTTCTAAAAAAGGTGCCGACCAAGGCCGATTTGGAGGCCTACCATTCAGCCACCCTTTGTCGTGGCGACATCATTCAAACTTTATACGGGTGACAAGACTTTGTCCTTTTACGAACCGGGTCCGTGTCTCGTTATCTTTTACAGTTTTTTCACAACAGCAGTTTAAGTTTTATGAAATATTTAGATTTTTCCCTAAATGCTCATGCCACTGTCAAATTCAACATGGTATGGTGTCTTTACACAGTCACCACATGAGTATAATACTTTGTACAGACATGAGAATTCAATATGTTAAGGAGGGGATGTTCCTGCCACTCACGGTGAAAGAATTTTTGCAATCGTACCTACGGTTCTCAGTTGGGAAGCGTTTGTTTGAGAGCTTAATAATTCCTGTTTGCCGTTCTCTGTGTCTGTCACAGAGGAGTGTGCGTGATAGCCACACACATTAGAACTCCCCCCCCCCCCCCCCCCCACAATCAGCCCACCTCCCCCTTCCGCCACCAACAAGAGTTTCGCCACGTCAAGCACCACTCACATTTTCTTCAGGAAATGTACCTCTCTAGTTAGTGGTGCTTGAAAAGCATCACTACTACTATCTTGCAAACTTATTATTCTCTTTTTTATTATTCTTCTTCCGTATGAAAGTTCGGCGCGTAACTAGTCCCGCACCGTTTGTCGTAGAACCATGAATGTGGTCTCATATCGTGCGGCCTATACGGGAATGGGGTGCTATGACTTTTCTAAGGGGTGGGTGCTTAATTGCCCCCGCAGGGGGCAATTAAGCACCCAAAAAAGTCCCATAGATTAACATGGAGGCCAAATTTTGACGGCTTGTGGCGCAGAGAGGGAATCTTGTAGAAACGTGCAAATCACCACCTTTAAAGAGGTTTGCAACCTTTGTCAGAGGATACCCCGCAAAAGGGTATAAGTTCTACCCCCGGGGCAAAAGAGGTCCCCAAAGTTGCCCCATTGACTTATAATGGGGAATTTATCGAATAATTAATTTGTCGCAGACCCACGTATGAGGTCTCAAACCGTTCGGCTGGTTTGGGGATGGGCTGCTATGCCTTTCCTGAGGGGCTGGGCGGTTAATTGCCCCCGCAGGGGGCAATTAATCGCCCATAGACTTAACATTTTAATGGTTAGTCCCGCACCGTTTGTCTTGGACCCGTGAATGAGGTGTCAAATCGTTCGGCTTATTCCGGGGGTGGGATGCTATGACTTTGCTCAGGGCTGGGCAGTTAATTGCCCCCGCAGGGGGCAATTAAACTCTCATAGACTTAACATTTTAACCGTTATTCCCGCACCGTTTGTCATACACCCATGACTGAGGTGTCATATCGTGCGGCTTATCCGGGGGTGGGGTGCTATGACATTGCTCAGGGCTGGGCCGTTAATTGCCCCCGCAGGGGGCAATTAATCGCTCATAGACTTAACATTGAGATCAGCTTTGACAGAGTTTTTTGTAGGCCCATGAATGAGGTGACAAACCGTTCGCCTCATTCGGGCATGGGGTTATATGATACCACTGGGGGCGGTCGGTTAATTGCCCCCGCAGGGGGCAATTAACTGCTAGAACAACACCGTATGTCGTAGGCCCATAAATGGGGTGTCATATCGTGCGTCTTATCCGGCAGGGGTGTGCAGTGACCTCTCTGAGGGGCTGGGCTGTTAATTGCCCCAGCAGGGGGCAATTAATCCCTGGTCCCTCACCGTTCGTCGTAGACCCTTGAATGATGTGTCATATCGTGCGTCTTATCCGGGAGGGGTGTGCAGTGACCTGTCTGAGGGGCTGGGCGGTTAATTGCCCTCGCAGGGGGCAATTAACCGCTAGTCCAGCACCGTTTGTCGTAGACCTTTGATTGAGGTGTCAAACCGTTCGCCTCAGTCGGGCATGGGGTTATATGATACTCCTGAGGGCGGGCGGTTAATTGCCCCTGCAGGGGGCAATTAACTGCTAGAACAACACCGTATGTCGTAGGCCCATGAATGAGGTGTCATATCGTGCGTCTTATCCGGCAGGGGTGTGCAGTGACCTCGCTGAGGGGCTGGGCTGTTAATTGCCCCCGCAGGGGGCAATTAATCGCTAGTCCAGCACCGTTTGTCATAGACCCTTGAATGAGGTGTCAAACCGTTCGCCTCAGTCGGGCATGGGGTTATATCATACTACTGAGGGCGGGCGGTTAATTGCCCCCGCAGGGGGCAATTTACTGCTAGAACAACACCGTATGTCGTAGGCCCATGAATGAGGTGTCATATCGTGCGTCTTATCCGGCAGGGGTGTGCAGTGACCCCTCTGAGGGGCTGGGCTGTTAATTGCCCCAGCAGGGGGCAATTAACCGCTGGTCCCTCACCGTTTGTCGGTGACCCTTGACTGAGGTGTCATATCGTGCGTCTTATCCGGGAGGGGTGTGCAGTGACCTGTCTGAGGGGCTGGGCGGTTAATTGCCCTCGCAGGGGGCAATTAACCGCTAGTCCAGCACCGTTTGTCGTAGACCTTTGATTGAGGTGTCAAACCGTTCGCCTCAGTCGGGCATGGGGTTATATGATACTCCTGAGGGCGGGCGGTTAATTGCCCCTGCAGGGGGCAATTAACTGCTAGAACAACACCGTATGTCGTAGGCCCATGAATGAGGTGTCATATCGTGCGTCTTATCCGGCAGGGGTGTGCAGTGACCTCGCTGAGGGGCTGGGCTGTTAATTGCCCCCGCAGGGGGCAATTAATCGCTAGTCCAGCACCGTTTGTCATAGACCCTTGAATGAGGTGTCAAACCGTTCGCCTCAGTCGGGCATGGGGTTATATCATACTACTGAGGGCGGGCGGTTAATTGCCCCCGCAGGGGGCAATTTACTGCTAGAACAACACCGTATGTCGTAGGCCCATGAATGAGGTGTCATATCGTGCGTCTTATCCGGCAGGGGTGTGCAGTGACCCCTCTGAGGGGCTGGGCTGTTAATTGCCCCAGCAGGGGGCAATTAACCGCTGGTCCCTCACCGTTTGTCGGTGACCCTTGACTGAGGTGTCATATCGTGCGTCTTATCCGGGAGGGGTGTGCAGTGACCTCTCTTAGGGGCTGGGCGGTTAATTGCCCCCACAGGGGGCAATTAACCGCTCATAGACTTGACATTGATTAAACTTTGCTTTGCGCACTTAACATGATTACCATGTCCCTATCATGGAGTTAAGCTGATTAGCTAGAATCGTGTTAACTTGCCACGTCAAGCACCACTCACATTTTCTTCAGGAAATGTACCTCTCTAGTGTTGTGAATACTATACTAAATTTCCTTCCATAAAAAAGTTCGGCGCGTAACTAGTCGCGCACCGTTTGTCGTACACCCATGAATGAGGTGTGAAATCGTGCGGCTTGTTCGGGAATGGGGTGCTATGACTTTTGGTAGGGATTCGTCGCACGGTTTTCCCAGAATTCCCAAAAGATTACCCCTTATTTTCCCCATTCATTTCAATGGGAAAGGGCTCTTAAAAGGGTGCCATCCAAGGCCGTTTTGGAGGCCTACCGTTCGGCTACACTTTGTCGTAGCGACGTCATTCAAACTTTATACGGGTCACAAGACTTTGGACTTTTACGACCCGGGTCCGTGTCTCGTTATCTTTTACAGTTTTTTCACAACAGCAGTTTAAGTTTTATGAAAAATTTAGATATTTTCCCTGATTGCTCATGCCACTGTCAAATTCAACATCGTAGGGTCTCTTTAGACTGTCGCCACATCGGTCTAATACATTCTACATGCATGAGGATTCAATATGTTGAGGAGGGGAAGTTCCTGCCGCTCACGGTAAAATAATTTTTGCTATCGGACCTACGGTTCTCTGTTGGGAAGCGTTTGTTTGGGAGCTTAATAATTCCTGTTTGGCATTCACTGTGTCTGTCCCAGAAGAGTGTGCGTGATAGCCACACTCATTAGAACTCCCCCCCCTCCCACACACCCCCACCATCAGCCCACCTCCCCCCTCCGCCACCGACAGGAGTTTCGCCACGTCAAGCACCACTCACATTTTCTTCAGGAAATGTACCTCTCTAGTTAGTGGTGCTTGAAAAGCATCACTATTGTTATCTTGCATACTTATTTTTTTTTTTATTATTATTCTTCTTCCGCCAAAAGTTCGGCGCGTAACTAGTCCCGCACCGTTTGTCCTAGAACCATGACTGGGGTGTCAAAACGTGCGGCCTAATCGGGAATGGGGTGCTATGACTTTTCTAAGGGGTGGGTGGTTTATTGCCCCGGCAGGGGGCAATAAACCACCCCGAAAATCCCATTGACTTAACATTGAGGCCAACTTTGACGGATTGTAGCGCAGAGAGGGAATCTTGTAGAAACGTGAAATTCACCAGCTTTGAAGAGGTTTGCAACCTTTGTCAGAGGATACCCCGCACAAGGGTATAAGTTGTACCCCCGGGGCAATTGAGGTCCCCAAAGTTGCCCCATTGACTTATAATGGGGAATTTATCGAATAATTAGTTTGTCGCAGACACATGAATGAGGTGTCAAACCGTTCGGCTGGTGCAGGGATGGGGTGCTATGCCTTTTCTGAGGGGCTGGGCGGTTAATTGCCCCCGCAGGGGGCAATTAATCGCCCATAGACTTATCATTTTAATGGCTAGTCCCGCACCGTTTGTCATGGACCCGTGAATGAGGTGTCAAATCGTCCGGCTTGTCCGGGGGTGGGGTGCTATGACTTTGCTCAGGGCTGGGCGGTTAATTGCCCCCGCAGGGGGCAATTAAACTCTCATAGACTTAACATTTTAACCGCTATTCCCGCACCGTTTGTCATACACCCATGACTGAGGTGTCATATCGTGCGGCTTATCCGGGGGTGGGTTGCTATGACATTGCTCAGGGCTGGCCCGTTAATTGCCCCCGCAGGGGGCAATTGATCGCTCATAGACTTAACATTGAGATCAGCTTTGACAGAGTTTTTTGTAGGCCCATGAATGAGGTGACAAACCGTTCGCCTCATTCGCGCATGGGGTTATATGATACCACTGAGGGCGGGCGGTTAATTGCCCCCGCAGGGGGCAATTAACTGCTAGAACAAGACCGTATGTCGTAGGCCCATGAATGAGGTGTCATATCGTGCGTCTTATCCGGCAGGGGTGTGCAGTGATCTCTCTGAGGGGCTGGACTGTTAATTGCCCCAGCAGGGGGCAATTAATCCCTGGTCCCTTACCGTTTGTCGTAGACCCTTGAATGAGGTGTCATATCGTGCGTCTTATCCGGGAGGGGTGTGCTGTGACCTGTCTGAGGGGCTGGGCGGTTAATTGCCCCCGCAGGGGGCAATTAATCGCTATTCCAGCACCGTTTGTCGTAGACCCTTGAATGAGGTGTCAAACCGTTCGGCTCAGTCGGGAATGGGGTTGTATGACACTACTGAGGGCGGGCGGTTAATTGCCCCCGCAGGGGGCAATTAACTGCTAGAACAAGACCGTATGTCGTAGGCCCATGAATGAGGTGTCATATCGTGCGTCTTATCCGGCAGGGGTGTGCAGTGATCTCTCTGAGGGGCTGGACTGTTAATTGCCCCAGCAGGGGGCAATTAATCCCTGGTCCCTCACCGTTTGTCGTAGACCCTTGAATGAGGTGTCATATCATGCGTCTTATCCGGGAGGGGTGTGCAGTGACCTGTCTGAGGTGCTGGGGGGTTAATTGCCCCCGCAGGGTGCAATTAATCGCTATTCCAGCACCGTTTGTCGTAGACCCTTGAATGAGGTGTCAAACCGTTCGCCTCAGTCCGCAGGGGGCAATTAACCGCTCATAGACTTGACATTGATTAAACTTTGCTTTGCGCACTTAACATGATTACCATGTTCCTATCATGGAGTTAAGCTGATTAGCTAGCCTCGTGTTAACTTGCCACGTCAAGCACCACTCACATTTTCTTCAGGAAATGTACCTCTCTAGTGTTGTGAATACTATACTAGATTTCATGCCATACAAAAGTTTGGCGCGTAACTAGTCGCGCGCCGTTTGTCGTACTCCCCTGAATGAGGTGTCAAATCGGGCGCCTTATTCGGGAATGGGGTGCTATGACTTTTGGTAGGGATTCGTCGCACGGTTTTCCCAGAATTCCCAAAAGACTACCCCTTTTTTTCCCCATTCATTTCAATGGGAAAGGGTTCTAAAAAAGGTGCCGACCAAGGCCGATTTGGAGGCCTACCATTCAGCCACCCTTTGTCGTGGCGACATCATTCAAACTTTATACGGGTGACAAGACTTTGTCCTTTTACGAACCGGGTCCGTGTCTCGTTATCTTTTACAGTTTTTTCACAACAGCAGTTTAAGTTTTATGAAATATTTAGATTTTTCCCTAAATGCTCATGCCACTGTCAAATTCAACATGGTATGGTGTCTTTACACAGTCACCACATGAGTATAATACTTTGTACAGACATGAGAATTCAATATGTTAAGGAGGGGATGTTCCTGCCACTCACGGTGAAAGAATTTTTGCAATCGTACCTACGGTTCTCAGTTGGGAAGCGTTTGTTTGAGAGCTTAATAATTCCTGTTTGCCGTTCTCTGTGTCTGTCACAGAGGAGTGTGCGTGATAGCCACACACATTAGAACTCCCCCCCCCCCCCCCCCCCACAATCAGCCCACCTCCCCCTTCCGCCACCAACAAGAGTTTCGCCACGTCAAGCACCACTCACATTTTCTTCAGGAAATGTACCTCTCTAGTTAGTGGTGCTTGAAAAGCATCACTACTATTATCTTGCAAACTTATTAAGTGTGTCTATGGAATAGACCACTTATTACTATTCATCCCGAAACTTTGGACGCTCCCACGCCGGAGAGCTTTGGTCCGACGGCCACGAATCATACACCATCGCGTCCGGCTCGATCGGGAGAGCTTATGGAACATCGGCTCCCGAAGCGATCCGACGCACCGTTTGCCCGCAATTCCCAAAAAACTGATTTTGAAAATCGAAAAAGGGTTTTTTCTTCTTTTTATTATTATTATTATTATTATAGTTCTTCTTCCGCCTAAAATTTTGAAACGTTTCTCGTCCCGCAGTTTTGAGAAAACCTACACGTATGTTACATCGTTTCGTGCGGCCCGATCAGGAATGGTGTGCTATGACTTTTCTAAGGGGTGCATCACGCGGTATTCCCGAAATTCCCAAAAAAGTACCCCATTTTTCCCCATTCATCTCTATGGAATTTTTTATTTGACAGGTTGTAGCGCAGAGAGGGAATTTTGTAGAAACGTGAAATTCACCTGGTTTGAAGAGGTTTGCACCCTGTGTCAGAGGATACCCCGAACGAGGGTATAAGTTTTACCCCCGGGGCAAGAGAGGTCTTCACAATTGCCCCATAGACTTTGAATGGGGAATCTTTTCGAATAATTAGTTTGTCGTTGATCCACGAATGAGGTGTCAAACCGTTCGCCTGATTCGGCAATGGGGTGCTATGACTTTTCTGAGGGGCTGGGCGGTTAATTGCCCCCGCAGGGGGCAATTAACCGCTCATAGACTTAACATGGAGACCGACTTGGAATGTTTGTCGTAGACCCATGACTGCCATGTCAAATCGTGCGGCTTATCCGGGAGAGGAGGTGCTATGACATTTCTAAGGTCTGGGCGGTTAATTGCCCCCGGGGGCAATTAAACTCTCATAGACTTGACATTTTAGCCGCTATTCCTGCACCGTTTGTGATACACCCATGAATGAGGTGTGATATCGTGCGGGTTATCCGGGAGGGGTGTGCAGTGACCTCTCTGAGGGGCTAGGCTGTTAATTGCCCCAGCAGGGGGCAATTAACTGCTAGTCCCTCACCGTTCGTCGTAGACCCTTGAATGAGGTGTCATATCGTGCGTCTTATCCGGGAGGGATGTGCAGTGACCTGTCTGAGGGGCTGGGCTGTTAATTGCCCCAGCAGGGGGCAATTAACCACTAGTCAAACACCATTTGTCGTTGACCCATGAATGAGGTGTCAAATCGTGCGGCTTATCCGGGGATGGGGTGGTATGGCTTTTGTTGGTTACATGCTGTTTCATCACCGACCCGCCACGCGCATAGACACACTTAAAATTTCTTCAGGAATTTTCCCCCCTCTAGTTTTTTTTATTCTTCTTCTTCTTCTTCTTCCGTACAAAAGTTTGGCGCGTAACTAGTCCCGCACCGTTTGTCCTAGACCCATGAGTGGCGTGTCAAAACGTGCGGCCTAATCGGGAATGGGGTGCTATGACTTTTATAAGGGGTGGGTGGTTTATTGCCCCCGCAGGGGGCAATAAACCACCCCGAAAATCCCATTGACTTAACATGGAGGCCAATTTTGACGGATTGTAGCGCGGAGAGGGAATCTTGTAGAAACGTGAGATTCACCAACTTTGAAGAGGTTTGCAACCTTTGTCAGAGGATACCCCGCACAAGGGTATAAGTTCTACCCCCGGGGCAAAAGAGGTCCCCAAAGTTGCCCCATTGACTTATAATGGGGTTTTTATCGAAGAATTAGTTTGTCGCAGACCCATGAATGAGGTGTCAAACCGTTCGGCTGGTTCAGGGATGGGGTGCTATGCCTTTTCTGAGGGGCTGGGCGCTTAATTGCCCCCGCAGGGGGCAATTAATCGCCCATAGACATAACATTTTAATGGCTAGTCCCGCACCGTTTGTCATGGACCCGTGAATGATGTGTCAAATCGTACGGCTTGTCCGCGGGTGGGGTGCTATGACTTTGCTCAGGGCTGGGCGGTTAATTGCCCCTGCAGGGGGCAATTAAACTCTCATAGACTTAACATTATAACCTCTATTCCCGCACCGTTTGTCACACACCCATGACTGAGGTGTCATATCGTGCGCCTTATCCGGGGGTGGGGTGCTATGACTTTGCTCAGGGCTGGGTGGTTAATTGCCCCCGCAGGGGGCAATTGACCGCTCATAGACTTAGCATTGAGACCAGCTTTGACTGTGTTTTTTGTAGGCCCATGAATGAGGTGTCAAAGCGTGCAGTTTGTTCGGGAATGGGGTGCAATGTGTATTCTCAGGGCTGGGGTGGTTAATTGCCCCCGCAGGGGGCAATTAACCACTCATAGACTTAATATTGAGATCAGCTTTGCCTGAGTTAGTCGTAGACCCTTGAATGAGGTGACAAACCGTTCGCCTCATTCGGGCATGGGGTTATATGATACTACTGAGGGCGGGCGGTTAATTGCCCCCGCAGGGGGCAATTAACTGCTAGAACAACACCGTATGTCGTAGGCCCATAAATGGGGTGTCATATCGTGCGTCTTATCCGGCAGGGTTGTGCAGTGACCTCTCTGAGGGGCTGGGCTGTTAATTGCCCCAGCAGGGGGCAATTAATCCCTGGTCCCTCACCGTTTGTCGTACACCGTTGAATGAGGTGTCATATCGTGCGTCTTATCCGGCAGGGGTGTGCTGTGACCTCTCTGAGGGGCTCGACTGTTAATTGCCCCAGCAGGGGGCAATTAACCGCTAGTCCATCACCATTTGTCGTACACCCTTGAATGTGGTGTCAAACCGTGCAGCCTGTTGGGGAATGGGGTGCAATGTGTTTTCTCAGGGCTGGGGTGGTTAATTGCCCCCACAGGGGGCAATTAATTGCTGGTCCCTCACCGTTTGTCGTAGACCCTTGACTGAGGTGTCATATCGTGCGTCTTATCCGGGAGGGGTGTGCAGTCACATCTCTGACGGGCTGGGTGGTTAATTGCCCCCGCAGGGGGCAATTAACCGCTCATCGACTTGACATTGATTAAACTTTGCTTTGCGCACTTAACATGATTACCATGGCCCTATCATGGAGTTAAGCTGATTAGCTAGCCTCGTGTTAACTTGCCACGGCAAGCACCACTCACATTTTCTTCAGGAAATGTACCTCTCTAGTGTTGTGAATACTATACTAAATTTCCTTCCATAAAAAAGTTCGGCGCGTAACTAGTCGCGCACCGTTTGTCGTACACCCATGAATGAGGTGTGAAATCGTGCGGCTTGTTCGGGAATGGGGTGCTATGACTTTTGGTAGGGATTCGTCGCACGGTTTTCCCAGAATTCCCAAAAGATTACCCCTTATTTTCCCCATTCATTTCAATGGGAAAGGGCTCTTAAAAGGGTGCCATCCAAGGCCGTTTTGGAGGCCTACCGTTCGGCTACACTTTGTCGTAGCGACGTCATTCAAACTTTATACGGGTCACAAGACTTTGGACTTTTACGACCCGGGTCCGTGTCTCGTTATCTTTTACAGTTTTTTCACAACAGCAGTTTAAGTTTTATGAAAAATTTAGATATTTTCCCTGATTGCTCATGCCACTGTCAAATTCAACATCGTAGGGTCTCTTTAGACTGTCGCCACATCGGTCTAATACATTCTACATGCATGAGGATTCAATATGTTGAGGAGGGGAAGTTCCTGCCGCTCACGGTAAAATAATTTTTGCTATCGGACCTACGGTTCTCTGTTGGGAAGCGTTTGTTTGGGAGCTTAATAATTCCTGTTTGGCATTCACTGTGTCTGTCCCAGAAGAGTGTGCGTGATAGCCACACTCATTAGAACTCCCCCCCCTCCCACACACCCCCACCATCAGCCCACCTCCCCCCTCCGCCACCGACAGGAGTTTCGCCACGTCAAGCACCACTCACATTTTCTTCAGGAAATGTACCTCTCTAGTTAGTGGTGCTTGAAAAGCATCACTATTGTTATCTTGCATACTTATTTTTTTTTTTATTATTATTCTTCTTCCGCCAAAAGTTCGGCGCGTAACTAGTCCCGCACCGTTTGTCCTAGAACCATGACTGGGGTGTCAAAACGTGCGGCCTAATCGGGAATGGGGTGCTATGACTTTTCTAAGGGGTGGGTGGTTTATTGCCCCGGCAGGGGGCAATAAACCACCCCGAAAATCCCATTGACTTAACATTGAGGCCAACTTTGACGGATTGTAGCGCAGAGAGGGAATCTTGTAGAAACGTGAAATTCACCAGCTTTGAAGAGGTTTGCAACCTTTGTCAGAGGATACCCCGCACAAGGGTATAAGTTGTACCCCCGGGGCAATTGAGGTCCCCAAAGTTGCCCCATTGACTTATAATGGGGAATTTATCGAATAATTAGTTTGTCGCAGACACATGAATGAGGTGTCAAACCGTTCGGCTGGTGCAGGGATGGGGTGCTATGCCTTTTCTGAGGGGCTGGGCGGTTAATTGCCCCCGCAGGGGGCAATTAATCGCCCATAGACTTATCATTTTAATGGCTAGTCCCGCACCGTTTGTCATGGACCC
Source organism: Channallabes apus (assembly GCA_030522415.1). Lineage (NCBI taxonomy): Eukaryota > Metazoa > Chordata > Actinopteri > Siluriformes > Clariidae > Channallabes > Channallabes apus. The sequence continues at coordinate 5,802,671 of CM060114.1, forward strand.
GTGAATGAGGTGTCAAATCGTCCGGCTTGTCCGGGGGTGGGGTGCTATGACTTTGCTCAGGGCTGGGCGGTTAATTGCCCCCGCAGGGGGCAATTAAACTCTCATAGACTTAACATTTTAACCGCTATTCCCGCACCGTTTGTCATACACCCATGACTGAGGTGTCATATCGTGCGGCTTATCCGGGGGTGGGTTGCTATGACATTGCTCAGGGCTGGCCCGTTAATTGCCCCCGCAGGGGGCAATTGATCGCTCATAGACTTAACATTGAGATCAGCTTTGACAGAGTTTTTTGTAGGCCCATGAATGAGGTGACAAACCGTTCGCCTCATTCGCGCATGGGGTTATATGATACCACTGAGGGCGGGCGGTTAATTGCCCCCGCAGGGGGCAATTAACTGCTAGAACAAGACCGTATGTCGTAGGCCCATGAATGAGGTGTCATATCGTGCGTCTTATCCGGCAGGGGTGTGCAGTGATCTCTCTGAGGGGCTGGACTGTTAATTGCCCCAGCAGGGGGCAATTAATCCCTGGTCCCTTACCGTTTGTCGTAGACCCTTGAATGAGGTGTCATATCGTGCGTCTTATCCGGGAGGGGTGTGCTGTGACCTGTCTGAGGGGCTGGGCGGTTAATTGCCCCCGCAGGGGGCAATTAATCGCTATTCCAGCACCGTTTGTCGTAGACCCTTGAATGAGGTGTCAAACCGTTCGGCTCAGTCGGGAATGGGGTTGTATGACACTACTGAGGGCGGGCGGTTAATTGCCCCCGCAGGGGGCAATTAACTGCTAGAACAAGACCGTATGTCGTAGGCCCATGAATGAGGTGTCATATCGTGCGTCTTATCCGGCAGGGGTGTGCAGTGATCTCTCTGAGGGGCTGGACTGTTAATTGCCCCAGCAGGGGGCAATTAATCCCTGGTCCCTCACCGTTTGTCGTAGACCCTTGAATGAGGTGTCATATCATGCGTCTTATCCGGGAGGGGTGTGCAGTGACCTGTCTGAGGTGCTGGGGGGTTAATTGCCCCCGCAGGGTGCAATTAATCGCTATTCCAGCACCGTTTGTCGTAGACCCTTGAATGAGGTGTCAAACCGTTCGCCTCAGTCCGCAGGGGGCAATTAACCGCTCATAGACTTGACATTGATTAAACTTTGCTTTGCGCACTTAACATGATTACCATGTTCCTATCATGGAGTTAAGCTGATTAGCTAGCCTCGTGTTAACTTGCCACGTCAAGCACCACTCACATTTTCTTCAGGAAATGTACCTCTCTAGTTAGTGGTGCTTGAAAAGCATCACTATTGTTATCTTGCATACTTATTTTTTTTTTTATTATTATTCTTCTTCCGCCAAAAGTTCGGCGCGTAACTAGTCCCGCACCGTTTGTCCTAGAACCATGACTGGGGTGTCAAAACGTGCGGCCTAATCGGGAATGGGGTGCTATGACTTTTCTAAGGGGTGGGTGGTTTATTGCCCCGGCAGGGGGCAATAAACCACCCCGAAAATCCCATTGACTTAACATTGAGGCCAACTTTGACGGATTGTAGCGCAGAGAGGGAATCTTGTAGAAACGTGAAATTCACCAGCTTTGAAGAGGTTTGCAACCTTTGTCAGAGGATACCCCGCACAAGGGTATAAGTTGTACCCCCGGGGCAATTGAGGTCCCCAAAGTTGCCCCATTGACTTATAATGGGGAATTTATCGAATAATTAGTTTGTCGCAGACACATGCATGAGGTGTCAAACCGTTCGGCTGGTGCAGGGATGGGGTGCTATGCCTTTTCTGAGGGGCTGGGCGGTTAATTGCCCCCGCAGGGGGCAATTAATCGCCCATAGACTTATCATTTTAATGGCTAGTCCCGCACCGTTTGTCATGGACCCGTGAATGAGGTGTCAAATCGTCCGGCTTGTCCGGGGGTGGGGTGCTATGACTTTGCTCAGGGCTGGGCGGTTAATTGCCCCCGCAGGGGGCAATTAAACTCTCATAGACTTAACATTTTAACCGCTATTCCCGCACCGTTTGTCATACACCCATGACTGAGGTGTCATATCGTGCGGCTTATCCGGGGGTGGGTTGCTATGACATTGCTCAGGGCTGGCCCGTTAATTGCCCCCGCAGGGGGCAATTGATCGCTCATAGACTTAACATTGAGATCAGCTTTGACAGAGTTTTTTGTAGGCCCATGAATGAGGTGACAAACCGTTCGCCTCATTCGCGCATGGGGTTATATGATACCACTGAGGGCGGGCGGTTAATTGCCCCCGCAGGGGGCAATTAACTGCTAGAACAAGACCGTATGTCGTAGGCCCATGAATGAGGTGTCATATCGTGCGTCTTATCCGGCAGGGGTGTGCAGTGATCTCTCTGAGGGGCTGGACTGTTAATTGCCCCAGCAGGGGGCAATTAATCCCTGGTCCCTTACCGTTTGTCGTAGACCCTTGAATGAGGTGTCATATCGTGCGTCTTATCCGGGAGGGGTGTGCTGTGACCTGTCTGAGGGGCTGGGCGGTTAATTGCCCCCGCAGGGGGCAATTAATCGCTATTCCAGCACCGTTTGTCGTAGACCCTTGAATGAGGTGTCAAACCGTTCGGCTCAGTCGGGAATGGGGTTGTATGACACTACTGAGGGCGGGCGGTTAATTGCCCCCGCAGGGGGCAATTAACTGCTAGAACAAGACCGTATGTCGTAGGCCCATGAATGAGGTGTCATATCGTGCGTCTTATCCGGCAGGGGTGTGCAGTGATCTCTCTGAGGGGCTGGACTGTTAATTGCCCCAGCAGGGGGCAATTAATCCCTGGTCCCTCACCGTTTGTCGTAGACCCTTGAATGAGGTGTCATATCGTGCGTCTTATCCGGGAGGGGTGTGCAGTGACCTGTCTGAGGTGCTGGGGGGTTAATTGCCCCCGCAGGGTGCAATTAATCGCTATTCCAGCACCGTTTGTCGTAGACCCTTGAATGAGGTGTCAAACCGTTCGCCTCAGTCGGGAATGGGGTTGTATGACACTACTGAGGGCGGGCGGTTAATTGCCCCCGCAGGGGGCAATTAACCGCTCATAGACTTGACATTGATTAAACTTTGCTTTGCGCACTTAACATGATTACCATGTTCCTATCATGGAGTTAAGCTGATTAGCTAGCCTCGTGTTAACTTGCCACGTCAAGCACCACTCACATTTTCTTCAGGAAATGTACCTCTCTAGTTAGTGGTGCTTGAAAAGCATCACTATTGTTATCTTGCATACTTATTTTTTTTTTTATTATTATTCTTCTTCCGCCAAAAGTTCGGCGCGTAACTAGTCCCGCACCGTTTGTCCTAGAACCATGACTGGGGTGTCAAAACGTGCGGCCTAATCGGGAATGGGGTGCTATGACTTTTCTAAGGGGTGGGTGGTTTATTGCCCCGGCAGGGGGCAATAAACCACCCCGAAAATCCCATTGACTTAACATTGAGGCCAACTTTGACGGATTGTAGCGCAGAGAGGGAATCTTGTAGAAACGTGAAATTCACCAGCTTTGAAGAGGTTTGCAACCTTTGTCAGAGGATACCCCGCACAAGGGTATAAGTTGTACCCCCGGGGCAATTGAGGTCCCCAAAGTTGCCCCATTGACTTATAATGGGGAATTTATCGAATAATTAGTTTGTCGCAGACACATGAATGAGGTGTCAAACCGTTCGGCTGGTGCAGGGATGGGGTGCTATGCCTTTTCTGAGGGGCTGGGCGGTTAATTGCCCCCGCAGGGGGCAATTAATCGCCCATAGACTTATCATTTTAATGGCTAGTCCCGCACCGTTTGTCATGGACCCGTGAATGAGGTGTCAAATCGTCCGGCTTGTCCGGGGGTGGGGTGCTATGACTTTGCTCAGGGCTGGGCGGTTAATTGCCCCCGCAGGGGGCAATTAAACTCTCATAGACTTAACATTTTAACCGCTATTCCCGCACCGTTTGTCATACACCCATGACTGAGGTGTCATATCGTGCGGCTTATCCGGGGGTGGGTTGCTATGACATTGCTCAGGGCTGGCCCGTTAATTGCCCCCGCAGGGGGCAATTGATCGCTCATAGACTTAACATTGAGATCAGCTTTGACAGAGTTTTTTGTAGGCCCATGAATGAGGTGACAAACCGTTCGCCTCATTCGCGCATGGGGTTATATGATACCACTGAGGGCGGGCGGTTAATTGCCCCCGCAGGGGGCAATTAACTGCTAGAACAAGACCGTATGTCGTAGGCCCATGAATGAGGTGTCATATCGTGCGTCTTATCCGGCAGGGGTGTGCAGTGATCTCTCTGAGGGGCTGGACTGTTAATTGCCCCAGCAGGGGGCAATTAATCCCTGGTCCCTTACCGTTTGTCGTAGACCCTTGAATGAGGTGTCATATCGTGCGTCTTATCCGGGAGGGGTGTGCTGTGACCTGTCTGAGGGGCTGGGCGGTTAATTGCCCCCGCAGGGGGCAATTAATCGCTATTCCAGCACCGTTTGTCGTAGACCCTTGAATGAGGTGTCAAACCGTTCGGCTCAGTCGGGAATGGGGTTGTATGACACTACTGAGGGCGGGCGGTTAATTGCCCCCGCAGGGGGCAATTAACTGCTAGAACAAGACCGTATGTCGTAGGCCCATGAATGAGGTGTCATATCGTGCGTCTTATCCGGCAGGGGTGTGCAGTGATCTCTCTGAGGGGCTGGACTGTTAATTGCCCCAGCAGGGGGCAATTAATCCCTGGTCCCTCACCGTTTGTCGTAGACCCTTGAATGAGGTGTCATATCATGCGTCTTATCCGGGAGGGGTGTGCAGTGACCTGTCTGAGGTGCTGGGGGGTTAATTGCCCCCGCAGGGTGCAATTAATCGCTATTCCAGCACCGTTTGTCGTAGACCCTTGAATGAGGTGTCAAACCGTTCGCCTCAGTCCGCAGGGGGCAATTAACCGCTCATAGACTTGACATTGATTAAACTTTGCTTTGCGCACTTAACATGATTACCATGTTCCTATCATGGAGTTAAGCTGATTAGCTAGCCTCGTGTTAACTTGCCACGTCAAGCACCACTCACATTTTCTTCAGGAAATGTACCTCTCTAGTGTTGTGAATACTATCCTAAATTTCCTTCCATAAAAAAGTTCGGCGCGTAACTAGTCGCGCACCGTTTGTCGTATACTCATGAATGAGGTATCAAATCGTGCGGATTAGTCGGGAATGGGGTGCTATGACTTTTGGTAGGGACTCGTAGCACGGTTTTCCCAGAATTCCCAAAAGATTAGCCCTTATTTTCCCCATTCATTTCAATGGGAAAGGGCTCTAAAAAAGGTGCCGACCAAGGCCATTTTGGAGCCCTACCGTTCGGCCACACTTTCTCAGTGCGCCGCCAATCGAACTTTATACGGGTCACAAGACTTTGGGCTTTTACAACCCGGGTCCGTGTCTCATTATCTTTTACGGTTTTTTCACAACAGCAGTTTAAGTTTAATGAAAAATTTAGATTTTTCCCTGAATGCTCATGCCACTGTCAAATTCAACATGGTAGGGTGTCTTTCCACTGTCGCCACATGAGTATAATACATTGTACGGACATGAGAATTCAATATGTTGAGGACGGGATGTTGCTGCCGCTCACGGTGAAAGAATGTTTGGGATCGGACCTACGGTTCTCAGATGGGAAGCGTTTGTTTGAGAGCTTAATAATTCCTGTTTGCCGTTCTCTGTGTCTGTCACAGAGGAGTGTGCGTGATAGCCACACTCATTAGAACTCCCCCCCCCCACACACACACCCCCCACCATCAGCCCACCTCCCCCCTCCGCCACCGACAGGAGTTTCGCCACGTCAAGCACCACTCACATTTTCTTCAGGAAATGTACCTCTCTAGTTAGTGGTGCTTGAAAAGCACTACTATTGTTATCTTGCAAACTTATTATTATTTTTCTTCTTATTCTTCCGTCAAAAGTTCGGCGCGTAACTAGTCCCGCACCGTTTGTCGTAGACCCATGAATGGGGCATCAAAACGGGCGGCCTAATCGGGAATGGGGTGCTATGACTTTTCTAAGGGGTGGGTGGTTAATTGCCCCCGCAGGGGGCAATTAACCACCCCAAAAATCCCATTGACTTAACATTGAGGCCAACTTTGACGGATTATAGCGCAGAGAGGGAGTTTTGTAGGAACGTGAAATTCACCACATTTGAAGAGGTTTGCACCCTGTGTCAGAAGATGCCCCGAACACGAGTAAAAGTTTTACCCCCGGGGCAAGAGAGGTCCACAAAGTTGCCCCATTGACTTATAATGGGGATTTTTTTGGCGAATCACTGGTACCGCACCCTTTACCCTAGACCCATGAATGAGGAGTCAAATCGTGCGGCTCATTCGAGTGTTGGGTGCTCTGACTTTTCTGAGGGCTGGGTGCTTAATTGCCCCCGCAGGGGGCAATTAAGTGCCCATAGAAGTGTTTAGACGCTTCCACGCCGGACAGCTTAGAGATAACGCCCACATATGATACACCGTTGTGTCCGGATCGATCGGGAGAAAATTTTTGCCCCGGACTTCCGAAGCGATCCGACGCACGGTTTTCCCGAAATTCCCAAAAAACTACATTCCCATAGACTTAACATTAAGGCCACATTTTGACGGCTTCTAGTGCAGAGAGGGAATTTTGTAGGAACGTGAAATTCACCACTTTTGAGGGGGTTTGCACCCTGTGTCAGAGGATAGCCCGCACAAGGGTATAAGTTCTACCCCCGGGGCAGGAGAGGTCCCCAAATTTGCCCCATTGACTTATAATGGGGAATTTATCGAATAATTAGTTTGTCACAGACCCATGAATGAGGTGTCAAACCGTTCGGCTGGTTCGGGGATGGGGTGCTTTGCCTTTTCTGAGGGGCTGGGCCCTTAATTGCCCCCGCAGGGGGCAATTAAACGCTCATAGACTTAACATTTTAACCGCTATTCCCGCACCGTTTGTCATACACCCATGAATGAGGTGCCATATCGTGCGGCATATCCGGGGGTAGGGTGCAATGACTTTGGTCAGGGCTGGGCGGTTAATTGCCCCCGCAGGGGGCAATTGACCGCTCATAGACTTAGCATTGAGATCAGCTTTGACTGTGTTTTTTGTATGCCCATGAATGAGGTGTCAACCCGTGCAGCTTGTTTGGGAATGGGGTGCAATGTCTGTTCTAGGGCTGGGGTGGTTAATTGCCCCCGCAGGGGGCAATTAACCACTCATAGTCTTAACATTGAGATGAGATTTGCCTGAGTTTGTCGTAGACCCTTGAATGAGGTGTTAACCCGTTCGCCTCATTCGGGCATGGGGTTATATGATACTACTGAGGGCGGGCGGTTAATTGCCCCCGCAGGGGGCAATTAACTGCTAGAACAACACCGTATGTCGTAGGCCCATGAATGTGGTGTCATATCGTGCGTCTTATCCGGCAGGGGTGTGCAGTGACCTGTCTGAGGGGCTGGGCGGTTAATTGCCCCCGCAGGGGGCAATTAACCGCTTGTACAGCACCGTTTGTCGTAGACCCTTGAATAAGGTGTCAAACCGTTCGCCTCATTCGGGCATGGGGTTATATGATACTCCTGAGGGCGGGCGGTTAATTGCCCCCGCAGGGGGCAATTAACTACTGTAACAACACCGTATGTCGTAGGCCCATGAATGAGGTGTCATATCGTGCGTCTTATCCGGGAGCGGTGTGCAGTGACCTGTCTGAGGGGCTGGGCGGTTAATTGCCCCCGCAGGGGGCAATTAACCGCTTGTACAGCACCATTGGTCGTAGACCCTTGAATAAGGTGTCAAACCGTTCGCCTCATTCGGGCATGGGGTTTTATGACACTACTGAGGGCGGGCAGTTAATTGCCCCCGCAGGGGGCAATTAACTGCTGGAACAACACCGTATGTCGTAGGCCCATGAATGAGGTGTCATATCGTGCGTCTTATCCGGGAGGGGTGTGCAGTGACCTGTCTGAGGGGCTGGGCGGTTAATTGCCCCCGCAGGGGGCAATTAACCGCTCATAGTCTTGACATTGATTAAACTTTGCTTGGCGCACTTAACATGATTACCATGTCCCTATCATGGAGTTCAGCTGATTAGCTAGCCTCGTGTTAACTTGCCACGTCAAGCACCACTCACATTTTCTTCAGGAAATGTACCTCTCTAGTGTTGTGAATACTATACTAGATTTCATGCCATACAAAAGTTTGGCGCGTAACTAGTCGCGCGCCGTTTGTCGTACTCCCCTGAATGAGGTGTCAAATCGGGCGCCTTATTCGGGAATGGGGTGCTATGACTTTTGGTAGGGATTCGTCGCACGGTTTTCCCAGAATTCCCAAAAGACTACCCCTTTTTTTCCCCATTCATTTCAATGGGAAAGGGTTCTAAAAAAGGTGCCGACCAAGGCCGATTTGGAGGCCTACCATTCAGCCACCCTTTGTCGTGGCGACATCATTCAAACTTTATACGGGTGACAAGACTTTGTCCTTTTACGAACCGGGTCCGTGTCTCGTTATCTTTTACAGTTTTTTCACAACAGCAGTTTAAGTTTTATGAAATATTTAGATTTTTCCCTAAATGCTCATGCCACTGTCAAATTCAACATGGTATGGTGTCTTTACACAGTCACCACATGAGTATAATACTTTGTACAGACATGAGAATTCAATATGTTAAGGAGGGGATGTTCCTGCCACTCACGGTGAAAGAATTTTTGCAATCGTACCTACGGTTCTCAGTTGGGAAGCGTTTGTTTGAGAGCTTAATAATTCCTGTTTGCCGTTCTCTGTGTCTGTCACAGAGGAGTGTGCGTGATAGCCACACACATTAGAACTCCCCCCCCCCCCCCCCCACAATCAGCCCACCTCCCCCTTCCGCCACCAACAAGAGTTTCGCCACGTCAAGCACCACTCACATTTTCTTCAGGAAATGTACCTCTCTAGTGTTGTGAATACTATACTAAATTTCCTTCCATAAAAAAGTTCGGCGCGTAACTAGTCGCGCACCGTTTGTCGTACACCCATGAATGAGGTGTGAAATCGTGCGGCTTGTTCGGGAATGGGGTGCTATGACTTTTGGTAGGGATTCGTCGCACGGTTTTCCCAGAATTCCCAAAAGATTACCCCTTATTTTCCCCATTCATTTCAATGGGAAAGGGCTCTTAAAAGGGTGCCATCCAAGGCCGTTTTGGAGGCCTACCGTTCGGCTACACTTTGTCGTAGCGACGTCATTCAAACTTTATACGGGTCACAAGACTTTGGACTTTTACGACCCGGGTCCGTGTCTCGTTATCTTTTACAGTTTTTTCACAACAGCAGTTTAAGTTTTATGAAAAATTTAGATATTTTCCCTGATTGCTCATGCCACTGTCAAATTCAACATCGTAGGGTCTCTTTAGACTGTCGCCACATCGGTCTAATACATTCTACATGCATGAGGATTCAATATGTTGAGGAGGGGAAGTTCCTGCCGCTCACGGTAAAATAATTTTTGCTATCGGACCTACGGTTCTCTGTTGGGAAGCGTTTGTTTGGGAGCTTAATAATTCCTGTTTGGCATTCACTGTGTCTGTCCCAGAAGAGTGTGCGTGATAGCCACACTCATTAGAACTCCCCCCCCTCCCACACACCCCCACCATCAGCCCACCTCCCCCCTCCGCCACCGACAGGAGTTTCGCCACGTCAAGCACCACTCACATTTTCTTCAGGAAATGTACCTCTCTAGTTAGTGGTGCTTGAAAAGCATCACTACTACTATCTTGCAGGCTTATTTTTATTCTTTTTCTTCTTCTTCTAATTATTATTCTTCCGTATGAAAGTTCGGCGCGTAACTAGTCCCGCACCCTTTGTCCTAGACCCATGAATGAGGTGTCAAATCGTGCGGCCTAATCGGGAATGGGGTGCTATGACTTTTCTAAGGGGTGGGTGCTTAATTGCCCCCGCAGGGGGCAATTAAGCACCCAAAAAAGTCCCATAGGATAACATGGAGGCCAAATTTTGCCGGCTTGTGGCACAGTGAGGGAATTTTGTAGAAACGTGAAATTCGCCACAATTGAAGAGGTTTGCAACCTGTGTCAGAGGATACCCCGCACAAGGGTGTAATTTGTACCCCCGGGGCAAGAGAGGTCCCCAAAGTTGCCCCATTGACTTATAATGGGGAATTTATCGAATAATTACTTTGTCGCAGACCCATGAATGAGGTGTCAAACCGTTCGGCTGGTTTGGGGATGGGGTAGTATGCCTTTTATGAGGGGCTGGGCGGTTAATTGCCCCCGCAGGGGGCAATTAAACGCCCATAGAATTAACATTTTAATGGCTAGTACCCCACCGTTAGTCCCTCACCCATGAATGAGGTGTCATATCGTGCGGCTTATCCGGGGGTAGGGTGATATGACTCTGCTCAGGGCTGGGCGGTCAATTGCCCCCGCAGGGGGCAATTGACCGCTCAGAGACTTAGCATTGAGACCAGCTTTGACTGTGTTTTTTGTAGGCCCATGAATGAGGCGTCAAACCGTGCAGCTTGTTCGGGAATGGGTTGCAATGTCTTTTCTCAGGGCTGGGGTGGTTAATTGCACCCGCAGGGGGCAATTAACCACTCATAGTCTTAACATTGAGATGAGATTTGCCTGAGTTTGTCGTAGACCCTTGAATGAGGTGTCAACCCGTTCGCCTCATTTGGGCATGGGGTTATATGATACTACTGAGGGCGGGCGGGGCGGTTAATTGCCCCCGCAGGGGGCAATTAACTGCTAGAACAACACCGTATGACGTAGGCCCATGAATGAGGTGTCATATCGTGCGTCTTATCCGGGAGGGGTGTGCAGTGACCTGTCTGAGGGGCTGGGCGGTTAATTGCCCCCGCAGGGGGCAATTAATCGCTATTCCAGCACCGTTTGTCGTAGACCCTTGAATGAGGTGTCAAACCGTTCGCCTCTGTCGGGCATGGGGTTATATGGTACTACTGAGGGCGGGCGGTTAATTGCCCCCGCAGGGGGCAATTAACTGCTAGAACAACACCGTATGCCGTAGGCCCATGAATGAGGTGTCATATCGTCCGTCTTATCCGGCAGGGGTGTGCAGTGATCTCTCTGAGGGGCTGGACTGTTAATTGCCCCAGCAGGGGGCAATTAACCGCTGGTCCCTCACCGTTTGTCGTAGACCCTTGACTGAGGTGTCATATCATGCGTCTTATCCGGGAGAGGTGTGCAGTGACCTCTCTTAGGGGCTGGGCGGTTAATTGCCCCCGCAGAGGGCAATTAACTGCTATAACAACACCGTATGTCGTAGGCCCATGAATGAGGTGTCATATCGTGCGTCTTATCCGGGAGGGGTGTGCAGTGACCTCCCTGAGGGGCTGGGTGGTTAATTGCCCCCACAGGGGGCAATTACCCGCTCATAGACTTGACATTGATTAAACTTTGCTTTGCGCACTTAACCTGATTACCATGTCCCTATCATGGAGTTAAGCTGATTAGCTAGCCTCGTGTTAACTTGCCACGTCAAGCACCACTCACATTTTCTTCAGGAAATGTACCTCTCTAGTTAGTGGTGCTTGAAAAGCATCACTATTGTTATCTTGCATACTTATTTTTTTTTTTATTATTATTCTTCTTCCGCCAAAAGTTCGGCGCGTAACTAGTCCCGCACCGTTTGTCCTAGAACCATGACTGGGGTGTCAAAACGTGCGGCCTAATCGGGAATGGGGTGCTATGACTTTTCTAAGGGGTGGGTGGTTTATTGCCCTGGCAGGGGGCAATAAACCACCCCGAAAATCCCATTGACTTAACATTGAGGCCAACTTTGACGGATTGTAGCGCAGAGAGGGAATCTTGTAGAAACGTGAAATTCACCAGCTTTGAAGAGGTTTGCAACCTTTGTCAGAGGATACCCCGCACAAGGGTATAAGTTGTACCCCCGGGGCAATTGAGGTCCCCAAAGTTGCCCCATTGACTTATAATGGGGAATTTATCGAATAATTAGTTTGTCGCAGACACATGAATGAGGTGTCAAACCGTTCGGCTGGTGCAGGGATGGGGTGCTATGCCTTTTCTGAGGGGCTGGGCGGTTAATTGCCCCCGCAGGGGGCAATTAATCGCCCATAGACTTATCATTTTAATGGCTAGTCCCGCACCGTTTGTCATGGACCCGTGAATGAGGTGTCAAATCGTCCGGCTTGTCCGGGGGTGGGGTGCTATGACTTTGCTCAGGGCTGGGCGGTTAATTGCCCCCGCAGGGGGCAATTAAACTCTCATAGACTTAACATTTTAACCGCTATTCCCGCACCGTTTGTCATACACCCATGACTGAGGTGTCATATCGTGCGGCTTATCCGGGGGTGGGTTGCTATGACATTGCTCAGGGCTGGCCCGTTAATTGCCCCCGCAGGGGGCAATTGATCGCTCATAGACTTAACATTGAGATCAGCTTTGACAGAGTTTTTTGTAGGCCCATGAATGAGGTGACAAACCGTTCGCCTCATTCGCGCATGGGGTTATATGATACCACTGAGGGCGGGCGGTTAATTGCCCCCGCAGGGGGCAATTAACTGCTAGAACAAGACCGTATGTCGTAGGCCCATGAATGAGGTGTCATATCGTGCGTCTTATCCGGCAGGGGTGTGCAGTGATCTCTCTGAGGGGCTGGACTGTTAATTGCCCCAGCAGGGGGCAATTAATCCCTGGTCCCTTACCGTTTGTCGTAGACCCTTGAATGAGGTGTCATATCGTGCGTCTTATCCGGGAGGGGTGTGCTGTGACCTGTCTGAGGGGCTGGGCGGTTAATTGCCCCCGCAGGGGGCAATTAATCGCTATTCCAGCACCGTTTGTCGTAGACCCTTGAATGAGGTGTCAAACCGTTCGGCTCAGTCGGGAATGGGGTTGTATGACACTACTGAGGGCGGGCGGTTAATTGCCCCCGCAGGGGGCAATTAACTGCTAGAACAAGACCGTATGTCGTAGGCCCATGAATGAGGTGTCATATCGTGCGTCTTATCCGGCAGGGGTGTGCAGTGATCTCTCTGAGGGGCTGGACTGTTAATTGCCCCAGCAGGGGGCAATTAATCCCTGGTCCCTCACCGTTTGTCGTAGACCCTTGAATGAGGTGTCATATCGTGCGTCTTATCCGGGAGGGGTGTGCAGTGACCTGTCTGAGGTGCTGGGGGGTTAATTGCCCCCGCAGGGTGCAATTAATCGCTATTCCAGCACCGTTTGTCGTAGACCCTTGAATGAGGTGTCAAACCGTTCGCCTCAGTCGGGAATGGGGTTGTATGACACTACGAGGGCGGGCGGTTAATTGCCCCCGCAGGGGGCAATTAACCGCTCATAGACTTGACATTGATTAAACTTTGCTTTGCGCACTTAACATGATTACCATGTTCCTATCATGGAGTTAAGCTGATTAGCTAGCCTCGTGTTAACTTGCCACGTCAAGCACCACTCACATTTTCTTCAGGAAATGTACCTCTCTAGTGTTGTGAATACTATACTAAATTTCCTTCCATAAAAAAGTTCGGCGCGTAACTAGTCGCGCACCGTTTGTCGTACACCCATGAATGAGGTATCAAATCGTGCGGCTTATTCGGGAATGGGGTGCTATGACTTTTGGTAGGGATTCGTCGGACGGTTTTCCCAGAATTCCCAAAAGATTACCCCTTTATTTCCCCATTCATTTCAATGGGAAAGGGCTCTAAAAAAGGTACCGACCAAGGCCGTTTTTGAGGCCTACCGTTCGGCCACGCTTTGTCGTAGCGACGTCATTCAAACTTTGTACGGGTCACAAGACTTTGGGCTTTTACGGATTGGGTCCGTGTCTCGCTATCTTTGACGGTTCTTTCACAAGAGCAGTTTAAGTTTTATGAAAATTTTGATATTTCACTGAATGATCGTGCCACTGTCAATTTCAACATCGTGGGGTGTGTTTACACTGTCACCACATCATAGTAATACAATGTACGGACATGAGAATTCAATATGTGGTGGTCGGGAACTTCCTGCCGCTCTCGGTGAAATAATTTTTGCGATCGGACCTACGGTTCTCCGTTGGGAATCGTTTGTTTGAGAGCTTAATAATTCCTGTTTGCCATTCACTGTGTCTGTCACAGAGAAGTGTGCGTGCACCTGCACCCCCCTCCCCCCACCCCACTCTGCCTCTGACAGGACAGGCACTGAACAATAAGCCACATCATTAGCACCAACCCGCCATGCGCATAGACACACTTAAAATTTCTTCAGGAATTTTTCCTCTCTAAAAAAAATATTAGCATTTAGCCGTTCTCTGCATCTGTCCCAGGGGAGTGTGTGTAATACCCACACTCATTAGAACTCCCCCCCACACACACACTCCGCCCCCTCCGCCACCGACAGGAGTTTCGCCACGTCAAGCACCACTCACATTTTCTTCAGGAAATGTACCTCTCTAGTGTTGTGAATACTATACTACATTTCCTTCCATGCAAAAGTTTGGCGCGTAACTAGTCGCGCACCGTTTGTCGTACACCCATGCATGAGGTATCAAATCGTGCGCCTTATTCAGGAATGGGGTGCTATGACTTTTGGTAGGGATTCGTCGCACGGTTTTCCCAGAATTCCCAAAAGATTACCCCTTTTTTTCCCCATTCATTTCAATGGGAAAGGGCTCTAAAAATGGTGCCGACCAAGCCCGTTTTGGAGGCCTACCGTTCGGCCACACTTTGTCGTAGCGACGTCATTCAAACTTTATACGGATCACAAGACGTTGGGCTTTGACGAACCGGGTCCGTGTCTCATTATCTTTTACGGTTTTTTCACAACAGCAGTTTAAGTTTTATGAAAAATTTAGATTTTTCCCTGAATGCTCATGCCACTGTCAAATTCAACATGGTAGGGTGTCTTTACACAGTCACCACATGAGTATAATACGTTGTACAGACATGAGGATTCAATATGTTGAGGAGGGGATGTTCCTGCCGCTCACGGTGAAAGAATTTTTGCAATCGTACCTACGCTTCTCAGTTGGGAAGCGTTTGTTTGAGAGCTTAATAATTCCTGTTTGCCGTTCTCTGTGTCTGTCACAGAGGAGTGTGCGTGATAGCCACACTCATTAGAACTCCCCCCCCCACACACACACACCCCCCACCATCAGCCCACCTCCCCCCTCCGCCACCGACAGGAGTTTCGCCACGTCAAGCACCACTCACATTTTCTTCAGGAAATGTACCTCTCTAGTTAGTGGTGCTTGAAAAGCATCACTACTGTTATCTTGCATACTTATTTTTTTTTTTTTTATTATTATTCTTCTTCTTCTTCTTCCGCCAAAAGTTCGGCGCGTAACTAGTCCCGCACCGTTTGTCCTAGAACCATGAATGGGGTGTCAAAACGTGCGGCCTAATCGGGAATGGGGTGCTATGACTTTTCTAAGGGGTGGGTGGTTTATTGCCCCCGCAGGGGGCAATAAACCACCCCGAAAATCCCATTGACTTAACATTGAGGCCAACTTTGACGGATTGTAGCGCAGAGAGGGAATCTTGTAGAAACGTGAAATTCACCACCTTTGAAGAGGTTTGCAACCTTTGTCAGAAGATACCCCGCACAAGGGTATAAGTTGTACCCCCGGGGCAATTGAGGTCCCCAAAGTTGCCCCATTGACTTATAATGGGGAATTTATCGAATTATTAGTTTGTCGCAGACACATGAATGAGGTGTCAAACCGTTCGGCTCGTGCAGGGATGGGGTGCTATGCCTTTTCTGAGGGGCTGGGTGGTTAATTGCCCCCGCAGGGGGCAATTAATCGCCCATAGACTTATCATTTTAATGGCTAGTCCCGCACCGTTTGTCATGGACCCGTGAATGAGGTGTCAAATCGTACGGCTTGTCCGGGGGTGGGGTGCTATGACTTTGCTCAGGGCTGGGCGGTTAATTGCCCCCGCAGGGGGCAATTAAACTCTCATAGACTTAACATTTTAACCGCTATTCCTGCACCGTTTGTCATACACCCATGACTGAGGTGTCATATCGTGCGGCTTATCCGGGGGTGGGTTGCTATGACATTGCTCAGGGCTGGGCCGTTAATTGCCCCCGCAGGGGGCAATTAATCGCTCATAGACTTAACATTGAGATCAGCTTTGACAGAGTTTTTTGTAGGCCCATGAATGAGGTGACAGACCGTTCGCCTCATTCGGGCATGGGGTTATATGATACCACTGAGGGCGGGCGGTTAATTGCCCCCGCAGGGGGCAATTAACTGCTAGAACAACACCGTATGTCGTAGGCCCATAAATGGGGTGTCATATCGTTCGTCTTATCCGGCAGAGGTGTGCAGTGACCTCTCTGAGGGGCTGGGCTGTTAATTGCCCCAGCAGGGGGCAAATAATCCCTGGTCCCTCACCGTTTGTCGTAGACCCTTGAATGAGGTGTCATATCGTGCGTCTTATCCGGGAGGGGTGCGCAGTGACCTGTCTGAGGGGCTGGGCGGTTAATTGCCCCCGCAGGGGGCAATTAATCGCTATTCCAGCACCGTTTGTCGTAGACCCTTGAATGAGGTGTCAAACCGTTCGGCTCAGTCGGGAATGGGGTTGTATGACACTACTGAGGGCGGGCGGTTAATTGCCCCCGCAGGGGGCAATTAACTGCTAGAACAAGACCATATGTCGTAGGCCCATGAATGAGGTGTCATATCGTGCGTATTATCCGGCAGGGGTGTGCAGTGATCTCTCTGAGGGGCTGGACTGTTAATTGCCCCAGCAGGGGGCAATTAATCACTGGTCCCTCACCGTTTGTCGTAGACCCTTGGATGAGGTGTCATATCGTGCGTCTTATCCGGGAGGGGTGTGCAGTGACCTGTCTGAGGGGCTGGGGGGTTAATTGCCCCCGCAGGGGGCAATTAATCGCTATTCCAGCACCGTTTGTCGTAGACCCTTGAATGAGGTGTCAAACCGTTCGCCTCAGTCGGGAATGGGGTTGTATGACACTACTGATGGCGGGCGGTTAATTGCCCCCGCAGGGGGCAATTAACCGCTCATAGACTTGACATTGATTAAACTTTGCTTTGCGCACTTAACATGATTACCATGTCCCTATCATGGAGTTAAGCTGATTAGCTAGTCTCGTGTTATCTTGCCACGTCAAGCACCACTCACATTTTCTTCAGGAAATGTACCTCTCTAGTGTTGTGAATACTATACTAAATTTCCTCCCATTAAAAAGTTCGGCGCGTAACTAGTCGCGCACCGTTTGTCGTACACCCATGAATGAGGTGTCAAATCGTGCGGATTGTTCGGGAATGGGGTGCTATGACTTTTAGTAGGGATTCGTCGGACGGTTTTCCCAGAATTCCCAAAAGATTACTCCTTTTTTCCCCCATTCATTTCAATGGGAAAGGGCTCTAAAAAAGGTGCCGACCAAGGCCATTTTGGAGGCCTACCGTTCGGCCTCACTTTGTCATAGCGACATAATTCAAACTTTATACGGGTAACAAGACTTTGGGCTTTTACGAACCGGGTCCGTGTCTCCTTATCTTTTACAGTTTTTTCACAACAGCAGTTCAAGTTTTATGAAATATTTATATTTTTCCCTAAATCCTCATGCCTCTGTAAAATTCAACATCGTAGGGTCTCTTTAGACTGTCGCCACATCGGTCTAATACATTCTACATGCATGAGGATTCAATATGTTGAGGAGGGGAAGTTCCTGCCGCTCACGGTAAAAGAATTTTTGCTATCGGACCTACGGTTCTCTGTTGGGAAGCGTTTGTTTGGGAGCTTAATAATTCCTGTTTGGCATTCACTGTGTCTGTCCCAGAAGAGTGTGCGTGATAGCCACACTCATTAGAACTCCCCCCCCTCCCACACACCCCCACCATCAGCCCACCTCCCCCCTCCGCCACCGACAGGAGTTTCGCCACGTCAAGCACCACTCACATTTTCTTCAGGAAATGTACCTCTCTAGTGTTGTGAATACTATACTCAATTTCCTTCCATAAAAAAGTTCGGCGCGTAACTAGTCGCGCACCGTTTGTCGTACACCCATGAATGAGGTATCAAATCGTGCGCCTTATTCGGGAATGGGGTGCTATGACTTTTGGTAGGGATTCGTCGCACGGTTTTCCCAGAATTCCCAAAAGATTACCCCTTTTTTTCCCCATTCATTTCAATGGGAAAAGGCTCTAAAAAGGTACCGACCAAGGCCGTTTTGGAGGCCTACCGTTCGGCCACGCTTTGTCGTAGCGACGTCATTCAAACTTTATACGGGTCACAAGACTTTGGGCTTTTACGAATTGGGTCCGTGTCTCGCTATCTTTGACGGTTCTTTCACAAGAGCAGTTTAAGTTTCATGAAAATTTTGATATTTCACTGAATGATCGTGCCACTGTCAATTTCAACATCGTGGGGTGTGTTTACACTGTCACCACATCATAGTAATACATTGTACGGACATGAGAATTCAATATGTGGAGGTCGGGAACTTCCTGCCGCTCCCGGTGAAATAATTTTTGCGATCGGACCTACGGTTCTCGATTGGGAATCGTTTGTTTGAGAGCTTAATAATTCCTGTTTGCCATTCACTGTGTCTGTCACAGAGGAGTGTGCGTGCACCTGCACCCCCCTCCCCCCACCCCACTCTGCCTCTGACAGGACAGGCACTGAACAATAAGCCACATCATTAGCACCAACCCGCCCCATGCGCGTGGACACACTTAAAATTTCTTCAGGTATTTTTCCTCTCTAAAAAAAAATATTAGCATTTAGCCATTCTCTGCATCTGTCCCAGGGGAGTGTGCGTGATACCCACACTCATTAGACCTCCCCCCCCACACACACACTCCGCCCCCTCCGCCACCGACAGGAGTTTCGCCACGTCAAGCACCACTCACATTTTCTTCAGGAAATGTACCTCTCTAGTTAGTGGTGCTTGAAAAGCATCACTACTACTATCTTGCAGGCTTATTTTTATTAAGTGTGTCTATGCAATAGACCACTTATTACTATTCGTCTGAAAACTTTGAACGCTCCCACGCCGGAGAGCTTTGGTCCGACGGCCACGTATGATACACCATCGCGTCCGGCTCGATCGGGAGAACTTATGGAACCTCGGCTCCCGAAGCGATCCGACGCACCGTTTTCCCGCAATTCCCAAAAAACTGATTTTGAAAATCGAAAAAGGGTTTTTTCTTCTTTTTATTATTATTCTTCTTCTTCCGCCTAAAATTTTGCCGGGTTTCTTCTCCCGCAGTTTTGAGAAAACCCTCACGTATGTTACATCATTTCGTGCGGCCCGATCGGGAATGGTGTGCTATGACTTTTCTAAGGGGTTCATCAAGCGGTATTCCCGAAATTCCCAAAAAAGTACCCAAATTTTCCCCATTCATCTCTATGGAATTTCTTTTTTTACAGCTTGTAGCGCAGAGAGGGAATTTTGTAGACACGTGAAATTCACCAGGTTTGAAGAGGTTTGCATCCTGTGTCAGAGGATACCCCGAACAAGGGGATAAGTTGTACCCCCGGGGCAAGAGTGGTCTTCACAATTGCCCCATAGACTTTGAATGGGGAATTTTTTCGAATAATTAGTTTGTCGTTGATCCACGAATGAGGTGTCAAACCGTTCGCCTGTTTCGGCAATGGGGTGCTATGACTTTTCTGAGGGGCTGGGCGGTTAATTGCCCCCGCAGGGGGCAATTAATCGCTCATAGACTTAACATTTTAACTGCTATTCGCGCACCGTTTGTCATACTCACATGACGTGCGGGTTCTCGGGGGTGGGGTGCTATGACTTTGCTCAGGGCTGGGCGGTCAATTGCCCCCGCAGGGGGCAATTGATCGCTCATAGACTTAACATTGAGATCAGCTTTGACTGTGTATTTTGTAGGCCCATGAATGAGGTGTCAAACCGTTCGCCTCGTTCGGGCATGGGGTTATATGATACTACGGAAGGCGGGCGGTTAATTGCCCCCGCAGGGGGCAATTAACCGCCGGCCCCTCACCGTTCGTCGTAGAGCCTTGAATGAGGTGTCATATCGTGCGTCTTATCCGGGAGGGGTGTGCAGTGACCTCTCTGAGGGGCTGGGCTGTTAATTGCCCCAGCAGGGGGCAATTAACCGCTAGTCCTGCACCATTTGTCGTAGACCCTTGAATGTGGTGTCAAACCGTTCGCCTCCTTCGGGCATGGGGTGGTATGGCTTGTCTATGGGGTTGGCCGGTTAATTGCCCCAGCAGGGGGCAATTACCCATCCATACACTTAACATTGAGATCAGCTTTGAATGAGCTTGTCAACAACATGTTATGCTGATTAGCATGTTGGTTGCATGATGTTTTGGCACTGACCCGGCACGCGCATAGACACACTTAAAATTTCTTCAGGAATTTTCCCCCCTCTAGTTCTTTTTCTTCTTCTTCTAATTATTATTCTTCCGTATGAAAGTTCGGCGCGTAACTAGTCCCGCACCGTTTGTCCTAGACCCATGAATGGGGTGTCAAAACGTGCGGCCTAATCGGGAATGGGGTGCTATGACTTTTATAAGGGGTGGGTGCTTAATTGCCCCCGCAGGGGGCAATTAAGCACCCAAAAAAGTCCCATAGATTAACATGGAGGCCAAATTTTGACGGCTTGTGGCGCAGAGAGGGAACTTTGTAGAAACGTGAAATTCACCCCATTTGAGGAGGTTTGCATCCTGTGTCAGAGGATACCCTGCACAAGGGTATAAGTTCTACCCCCGGGGCAAAAGAGGTCCCCAAAGTTGCCCCATTGACTTATAATGGGGAATTTATCGAATAATTACTTTGTCGCAGACCCAAGAATGAGGAGTCAAACCGTTCGGCTGGTTCGGGAATGGGGTGCTATGCCTTTTCTGAGGGGCTGGGCGGTTAATTGCCCCCGCAGGGGGCAATTAAACGCTCATAGACTTAACATATTAAACGCTAGTCCCGCATCGTTTGTCCTACGCCCATGACTGAGGTGTCATATCGTGCGGCTTATCCGGGGGTAGGGTGATATGACTCTGCTCAGGGCTGGGCGGTCAATTGCCCCCGCAGGGGGCAATTGGCCGCTCAGAGACTTAGCATTGAGACCAGCTTTGACTGTGTTTTTTGTAGGCCCATGAATGAGGCGTCAAACCGTGCAGCTTGTTCGGGAATGGGGTGCAATGTCTTTTCTCAGGGCTGGGGTGGTTAATTGCCCCCACAGGGGGCAATTAACCACTCATAGTCTTAACATTGAGATGAGATTTGCCTGAGTTTGTCGTAGACCCTTGAATGAGGTGTCAAACCGTTCGCCTCAGTCGGGCATGGGGTTATATGATACTACTGAGGGCGGGCGGTTAATTGCCCCCGCAGGGGGCAATTATCTGCTGGAACAACACCGTATGTCGTAGGCCCATGAATGAGGTGTCAAATCGTGCGTCTTATCCGGGAGGGGTGTGCAGTGACCTCTCTGAGGGGCTGGGCGGTTAATTGCCCCCGCAGGTGGCAATTACTCACTATTCCAGCACCGTTTGTCGTAGACCCTTGAATGAGGTGTCAAACCGTTCGCCTCAGTCGGGCATGGGGTTATATGATACTACTGAGGGCGGGCGGTTAATTGCCCCCGCAGGGGGCAATTAACTGCTATAACAACACCGTTTGCCGTAGGCCCATGAATGGGGTGTCATATCGTGCGTCTTATCCGGCAGGGGTGTGCAGTGATCTCTCTGAGGGGCTGGACTGTTAATTGCCCCAGCAGGGGGCAAATAACCGCTGGTCCCTCACCGTTTGTCGTAGACCCTTGACTGAGGTGTCATATCGTGCGTCTTATCCGGGAGGGGTGTGCAGTGACCTCTCTTAGGGGCTGGGCGGTTAATTGCCCCCGCAGGGGGCAATAAACCGCTCATAGACTATACATTGATTAAACTTTGCTTTGCGCTCTTAACATGATTACCATGTCCCTATCATGGAGTTAAGCTGATTAGCTAGCCTCGTGTTAACTTGCCACGTCAAGCACCACTCACATTTTCTTCAGGAAATGTACCTCTCTAGTGTTGTGAATACTATTCTAAATTTCCTTCCATAAAAAAGTTTGGCGCGTAACTAGTCGCGCACCGTTTGTCGTACACCCATGAGTGAGGTGTCAAATCGTGCGGCTTCTTCGGGAATGGGGTGCTATGACTTTTGTTAGGGATTCGTCGCACGGTTTTCCCAGAATTCCCAAAAGATTACCCCTTTTTCCCCCATTCATTTCAATGGGAAAGGGCTCTAAAAAAGGTGCCGGCCAAGGCCGTTTTGGAGGCCTACCGTTCGGCCACACTTTGTCGTAGCGTCGTCATTCAAACTTTATACGGGTGAGAAGACTGTGGGCTTTTACGAACCGGGTCCGTGTCTCGTTATCTTTTACAGTTTTTTCACAACAGCAGTTTAAGTTGCATGAAATATTTAGATTTTTCCCTAAATGCTCATGCCACTGTCAAATTCAACATGGTATGGTGTCTTTACACAGTCGTCACATGAGTATAATACGTTGTTTAGACATGAGAATTCAATATGTTGAGCAAGGGATGTTCCTGCCATTCACGGTGAAAGAATTTTTGCAATCGTACCTACAGTTCTCAGTTGGGAAGCGTTTGTTTGAGAGCTTAATAATTAGTGGTGCTTGAAAAGCATCACTATTGTTATCTTGCATACTTATTTTTTTTTTTATTATTATTCTTCTTCCGCCAAAAGTTCGGCGCGTAACTAGTCCCGCACCGTTTGTCCTAGAACCATGACTGGGGTGTCAAAACGTGCGGCCTAATCGGGAATGGGGTGCTATGACTTTTCTAAGGGGTGGGTGGTTTATTGCCCCGGCAGGGGGCAATAAACCACCCCGAAAATCCCATTGACTTAACATTGAGGCCAACTTTGACGGATTGTAGCGCAGAGAGGGAATCTTGTAGAAACGTGAAATTCACCAGCTTTGAAGAGGTTTGCAACCTTTGTCAGAGGATACCCCGCACAAGGGTATAAGTTGTACCCCCGGGGCAATTGAGGTCCCCAAAGTTGCCCCATTGACTTATAATGGGGAATTTATCGAATAATTAGTTTGTCGCAGACACATGAATGAGGTGTCAAACCGTTCGGCTGGTGCAGGGATGGGGTGCTATGCCTTTTCTGAGGGGCTGGGCGGTTAATTGCCCCCGCAGGGGGCAATTAATCGCCCATAGACTTATCATTTTAATGGCTAGTCCCGCACCGTTTGTCATGGACCCGTGAATGAGGTGTCAAATCGTCCGGCTTGTCCGGGGGTGGGGTGCTATGACTTTGCTCAGGGCTGGGCGGTTAATTGCCCCCGCAGGGGGCAATTAAACTCTCATAGACTTAACATTTTAACCGCTATTCCCGCACCGTTTGTCATACACCCATGACTGAGGTGTCATATCGTGCGGCTTATCCGGGGGTGGGTTGCTATGACATTGCTCAGGGCTGGCCCGTTAATTGCCCCCGCAGGGGGCAATTGATCGCTCATAGACTTAACATTGAGATCAGCTTTGACAGAGTTTTTTGTAGGCCCATGAATGAGGTGACAAACCGTTCGCCTCATTCGCGCATGGGGTTATATGATACCACTGAGGGCGGGCGGTTAATTGCCCCCGCAGGGGGCAATTAACTGCTAGAACAAGACCGTATGTCGTAGGCCCATGAATGAGGTGTCATATCGTGCGTCTTATCCGGCAGGGGTGTGCAGTGATCTCTCTGAGGGGCTGGACTGTTAATTGCCCCAGCAGGGGGCAATTAATCCCTGGTCCCTTACCGTTTGTCGTAGACCCTTGAATGAGGTGTCATATCGTGCGTCTTATCCGGGAGGGGTGTGCTGTGACCTGTCTGAGGGGCTGGGCGGTTAATTGCCCCCGCAGGGGGCAATTAATCGCTATTCCAGCACCGTTTGTCGTAGACCCTTGAATGAGGTGTCAAACCGTTCGGCTCAGTCGGGAATGGGGTTGTATGACACTACTGAGGGCGGGCGGTTAATTGCCCCCGCAGGGGGCAATTAACTGCTAGAACAAGACCGTATGTCGTAGGCCCATGAATGAGGTGTCATATCGTGCGTCTTATCCGGCAGGGGTGTGCAGTGATCTCTCTGAGGGGCTGGACTGTTAATTGCCCCAGCAGGGGGCAATTAATCCCTGGTCCCTCACCGTTTGTCGTAGACCCTTGAATGAGGTGTCATATCATGCGTCTTATCCGGGAGGGGTGTGCAGTGACCTGTCTGAGGTGCTGGGGGGTTAATTGCCCCCGCAGGGTGCAATTAATCGCTATTCCAGCACCGTTTGTCGTAGACCCTTGAATGAGGTGTCAAACCGTTCGCCTCAGTCCGCAGGGGGCAATTAACCGCTCATAGACTTGACATTGATTAAACTTTGCTTTGCGCACTTAACATGATTACCATGTTCCTATCATGGAGTTAAGCTGATTAGCTAGCCTCGTGTTAACTTGCCACGTCAAGCACCACTCACATTTTCTTCAGGAAATGTACCTCTCTAGTGTTGTGAATACTATACTAGATTTCATGCCATACAAAAGTTTGGCGCGTAACTAGTCGCGCGCCGTTTGTCGTACTCCCCTGAATGAGGTGTCAAATCGGGCGCCTTATTCGGGAATGGGGTGCTATGACTTTTGGTAGGGATTCGTCGCACGGTTTTCCCAGAATTCCCAAAAGACTACCCCTTTTTTTCCCCATTCATTTCAATGGGAAAGGGTTCTAAAAAAGGTGCCGACCAAGGCCGATTTGGAGGCCTACCATTCAGCCACCCTTTGTCGTGGCGACATCATTCAAACTTTATACGGGTGACAAGACTTTGTCCTTTTACGAACCGGGTCCGTGTCTCGTTATCTTTTACAGTTTTTTCACAACAGCAGTTTAAGTTTTATGAAATATTTAGATTTTTCCCTAAATGCTCATGCCACTGTCAAATTCAACATGGTATGGTGTCTTTACACAGTCACCACATGAGTATAATACTTTGTACAGACATGAGAATTCAATATGTTAAGGAGGGGATGTTCCTGCCACTCACGGTGAAAGAATTTTTGCAATCGTACCTACGGTTCTCAGTTGGGAAGCGTTTGTTTGAGAGCTTAATAATTCCTGTTTGCCGTTCTCTGTGTCTGTCACAGAGGAGTGTGCGTGATAGCCACACACATTAGAACTCCCCCCCCCCCCCCCCACAATCAGCCCACCTCCCCCTTCCGCCACCAACAAGAGTTTCGCCACGTCAAGCACCACTCACATTTTCTTCAGGAAATGTACCTCTCTAGTGTTGTGAATACTATACTAAATTTCCTTCCATAAAAAAGTTCGGCGCGTAACTAGTCGCGCACCGTTTGTCGTACACCCATGAATGAGGTGTGAAATCGTGCGGCTTGTTCGGGAATGGGGTGCTATGACTTTTGGTAGGGATTCGTCGCACGGTTTTCCCAGAATTCCCAAAAGATTACCCCTTATTTTCCCCATTCATTTCAATGGGAAAGGGCTCTTAAAAGGGTGCCATCCAAGGCCGTTTTGGAGGCCTACCGTTCGGCTACACTTTGTCGTAGCGACGTCATTCAAACTTTATACGGGTCACAAGACTTTGGACTTTTACGACCCGGGTCCGTGTCTCGTTATCTTTTACAGTTTTTTCACAACAGCAGTTTAAGTTTTATGAAAAATTTAGATATTTTCCCTGATTGCTCATGCCACTGTCAAATTCAACATCGTAGGGTCTCTTTAGACTGTCGCCACATCGGTCTAATACATTCTACATGCATGAGGATTCAATATGTTGAGGAGGGGAAGTTCCTGCCGCTCACGGTAAAATAATTTTTGCTATCGGACCTACGGTTCTCTGTTGGGAAGCGTTTGTTTGGGAGCTTAATAATTCCTGTTTGGCATTCACTGTGTCTGTCCCAGAAGAGTGTGCGTGATAGCCACACTCATTAGAACTCCCCCCCCTCCCACACACCCCCACCATCAGCCCACCTCCCCCCTCCGCCACCGACAGGAGTTTCGCCACGTCAAGCACCACTCACATTTTCTTCAGGAAATGTACCTCTCTAGTTCCTGTTTGCCGTTCTCTGTGTCTGTCACAGAGGAGTGTGCGTGATAGCCACACTCATTAGAACTCCCCCCCCCCCCCACACACACACACCCCACACCATCAGCCCACCTCCCCCCTCCGCCACCGACAGGAGTTTCGCCACGTCAAGCACCACTCACATTTTCTTCAGGAAATGTACCTCTCTAGTTAGTGGTGCTTGAAAAGCATCACTATTGTTATCTTGCATACTTATTTTTTTTTTTATTATTATTCTTCTTCCGCCAAAAGTTCGGCGCGTAACTAGTCCCGCACCGTTTGTCCTAGAACCATGACTGGGGTGTCAAAACGTGCGGCCTAATCGGGAATGGGGTGCTATGACTTTTCTAAGGGGTGGGTGGTTTATTGCCCCGGCAGGGGGCAATAAACCACCCCGAAAATCCCATTGACTTAACATTGAGGCCAACTTTGACGGATTGTAGCGCAGAGAGGGAATCTTGTAGAAACGTGAAATTCACCAGCTTTGAAGAGGTTTGCAACCTTTGTCAGAGGATACCCCGCACAAGGGTATAAGTTGTACCCCCGGGGCAATTGAGGTCCCCAAAGTTGCCCCATTGACTTATAATGGGGAATTTATCGAATAATTAGTTTGTCGCAGACACATGAATGAGGTGTCAAACCGTTCGGCTGGTGCAGGGATGGGGTGCTATGCCTTTTCTGAGGGGCTGGGCGGTTAATTGCCCCCGCAGGGGGCAATTAATCGCCCATAGACTTATCATTTTAATGGCTAGTCCCGCACCGTTTGTCATGGACCCGTGAATGAGGTGTCAAATCGTCCGGCTTGTCCGGGGGTGGGGTGCTATGACTTTGCTCAGGGCTGGGCGGTTAATTGCCCCCGCAGGGGGCAATTAAACTCTCATAGACTTAACATTTTAACCGCTATTCCCGCACCGTTTGTCATACACCCATGACTGAGGTGTCATATCGTGCGGCTTATCCGGGGGTGGGTTGCTATGACATTGCTCAGGGCTGGCCCGTTAATTGCCCCCGCAGGGGGCAATTGATCGCTCATAGACTTAACATTGAGATCAGCTTTGACAGAGTTTTTTGTAGGCCCATGAATGAGGTGACAAACCGTTCGCCTCATTCGCGCATGGGGTTATATGATACCACTGAGGGCGGGCGGTTAATTGCCCCCGCAGGGGGCAATTAACTGCTAGAACAAGACCGTATGTCGTAGGCCCATGAATGAGGTGTCATATCGTGCGTCTTATCCGGCAGGGGTGTGCAGTGATCTCTCTGAGGGGCTGGACTGTTAATTGCCCCAGCAGGGGGCAATTAATCCCTGGTCCCTTACCGTTTGTCGTAGACCCTTGAATGAGGTGTCATATCGTGCGTCTTATCCGGGAGGGGTGTGCTGTGACCTGTCTGAGGGGCTGGGCGGTTAATTGCCCCCGCAGGGGGCAATTAATCGCTATTCCAGCACCGTTTGTCGTAGACCCTTGAATGAGGTGTCAAACCGTTCGGCTCAGTCGGGAATGGGGTTGTATGACACTACTGAGGGCGGGCGGTTAATTGCCCCCGCAGGGGGCAATTAACTGCTAGAACAAGACCGTATGTCGTAGGCCCATGAATGAGGTGTCATATCGTGCGTCTTATCCGGCAGGGGTGTGCAGTGATCTCTCTGAGGGGCTGGACTGTTAATTGCCCCAGCAGGGGGCAATTAATCCCTGGTCCCTCACCGTTTGTCGTAGACCCTTGAATGAGGTGTCATATCATGCGTCTTATCCGGGAGGGGTGTGCAGTGACCTGTCTGAGGTGCTGGGGGGTTAATTGCCCCCGCAGGGTGCAATTAATCGCTATTCCAGCACCGTTTGTCGTAGACCCTTGAATGAGGTGTCAAACCGTTCGCCTCAGTCCGCAGGGGGCAATTAACCGCTCATAGACTTGACATTGATTAAACTTTGCTTTGCGCACTTAACATGATTACCATGTTCCTATCATGGAGTTAAGCTGATTAGCTAGCCTCGTGTTAACTTGCCACGTCAAGCACCACTCACATTTTCTTCAGGAAATGTACCTCTCTAGTTAGTGGTGCTTGAAAAGCACTACTATTGTTATCTTGCAAACTTATTATTATTTTTCTTCTTATTCTTCCGTCAAAAGTTCGGCGCGTAACTAGTCCCGCACCGTTTGTCGTAGACCCATGAATGGGGCATCAAAACGGGCGGCCTAATCGGGAATGGGGTGCTATGACTTTTCTAAGGGGTGGGTGGTTAATTGCCCCCGCAGGGGGCAATTAACCACCCCAAAAATCCCATTGACTTAACATTGAGGCCAACTTTGACGGATTATAGCGCAGAGAGGGAGTTTTGTAGGAACGTGAAATTCACCACATTTGAAGAGGTTTGCACCCTGTGTCAGAAGATGCCCCGAACACGAGTAAAAGTTTTACCCCCGGGGCAAGAGAGGTCCACAAAGTTGCCCCATTGACTTATAATGGGGATTTTTTTGGCGAATCACTGGTACCGCACCCTTTACCCTAGACCCATGAATGAGGAGTCAAATCGTGCGGCTCATTCGAGTGTTGGGTGCTCTGACTTTTCTGAGGGCTGGGTGCTTAATTGCCCCCGCAGGGGGCAATTAAGTGCCCATAGAAGTGTTTAGACGCTTCCACGCCGGACAGCTTAGAGATAACGCCCACATATGATACACCGTTGTGTCCGGATCGATCGGGAGAAAATTTTTGCCCCGGACTTCCGAAGCGATCCGACGCACGGTTTTCCCGAAATTCCCAAAAAACTACATTCCCATAGACTTAACATTAAGGCCACATTTTGACGGCTTCTAGTGCAGAGAGGGAATTTTGTAGGAACGTGAAATTCACCACTTTTGAGGGGGTTTGCACCCTGTGTCAGAGGATAGCCCGCACAAGGGTATAAGTTCTACCCCCGGGGCAGGAGAGGTCCCCAAATTTGCCCCATTGACTTATAATGGGGAATTTATCGAATAATTAGTTTGTCACAGACCCATGAATGAGGTGTCAAACCGTTCGGCTGGTTCGGGGATGGGGTGCTTTGCCTTTTCTGAGGGGCTGGGCCCTTAATTGCCCCCGCAGGGGGCAATTAAACGCTCATAGACTTAACATTTTAACCGCTATTCCCGCACCGTTTGTCATACACCCATGAATGAGGTGCCATATCGTGCGGCATATCCGGGGGTAGGGTGCAATGACTTTGGTCAGGGCTGGGCGGTTAATTGCCCCCGCAGGGGGCAATTGACCGCTCATAGACTTAGCATTGAGATCAGCTTTGACTGTGTTTTTTGTATGCCCATGAATGAGGTGTCAACCCGTGCAGCTTGTTTGGGAATGGGGTGCAATGTCTGTTCTAGGGCTGGGGTGGTTAATTGCCCCCGCAGGGGGCAATTAACCACTCATAGTCTTAACATTGAGATGAGATTTGCCTGAGTTTGTCGTAGACCCTTGAATGAGGTGTTAACCCGTTCGCCTCATTCGGGCATGGGGTTATATGATACTACTGAGGGCGGGCGGTTAATTGCCCCCGCAGGGGGCAATTAACTGCTAGAACAACACCGTATGTCGTAGGCCCATGAATGTGGTGTCATATCGTGCGTCTTATCCGGCAGGGGTGTGCAGTGACCTGTCTGAGGGGCTGGGCGGTTAATTGCCCCCGCAGGGGGCAATTAACCGCTTGTACAGCACCGTTTGTCGTAGACCCTTGAATAAGGTGTCAAACCGTTCGCCTCATTCGGGCATGGGGTTATATGATACTCCTGAGGGCGGGCGGTTAATTGCCCCCGCAGGGGGCAATTAACTACTGTAACAACACCGTATGTCGTAGGCCCATGAATGAGGTGTCATATCGTGCGTCTTATCCGGGAGCGGTGTGCAGTGACCTGTCTGAGGGGCTGGGCGGTTAATTGCCCCCGCAGGGGGCAATTAACCGCTTGTACAGCACCATTGGTCGTAGACCCTTGAATAAGGTGTCAAACCGTTCGCCTCATTCGGGCATGGGGTTTTATGACACTACTGAGGGCGGGCAGTTAATTGCCCCCGCAGGGGGCAATTAACTGCTGGAACAACACCGTATGTCGTAGGCCCATGAATGAGGTGTCATATCGTGCGTCTTATCCGGGAGGGGTGTGCAGTGACCTGTCTGAGGGGCTGGGCGGTTAATTGCCCCCGCAGGGGGCAATTAACCGCTCATAGTCTTGACATTGATTAAACTTTGCTTGGCGCACTTAACATGATTACCATGTCCCTATCATGGAGTTCAGCTGATTAGCTAGCCTCGTGTTAACTTGCCACGTCAAGCACCACTCACATTTTCTTCAGGAAATGTACCTCTCTAGTGTTGTGAATACTATACTAGATTTCATGCCATACAAAAGTTTGGCGCGTAACTAGTCGCGCGCCGTTTGTCGTACTCCCCTGAATGAGGTGTCAAATCGGGCGCCTTATTCGGGAATGGGGTGCTATGACTTTTGGTAGGGATTCGTCGCACGGTTTTCCCAGAATTCCCAAAAGACTACCCCTTTTTTTCCCCATTCATTTCAATGGGAAAGGGTTCTAAAAAAGGTGCCGACCAAGGCCGATTTGGAGGCCTACCATTCAGCCACCCTTTGTCGTGGCGACATCATTCAAACTTTATACGGGTGACAAGACTTTGTCCTTTTACGAACCGGGTCCGTGTCTCGTTATCTTTTACAGTTTTTTCACAACAGCAGTTTAAGTTTTATGAAATATTTAGATTTTTCCCTAAATGCTCATGCCACTGTCAAATTCAACATGGTATGGTGTCTTTACACAGTCACCACATGAGTATAATACTTTGTACAGACATGAGAATTCAATATGTTAAGGAGGGGATGTTCCTGCCACTCACGGTGAAAGAATTTTTGCAATCGTACCTACGGTTCTCAGTTGGGAAGCGTTTGTTTGAGAGCTTAATAATTCCTGTTTGCCGTTCTCTGTGTCTGTCACAGAGGAGTGTGCGTGATAGCCACACACATTAGAACTCCCCCCCCCCCCCCCCCCACAATCAGCCCACCTCCCCCTTCCGCCACCAACAAGAGTTTCGCCACGTCAAGCACCACTCACATTTTCTTCAGGAAATGTACCTCTCTAGTGTTGTGAATACTATACTAAATTTCCTTCCATAAAAAAGTTCGGCGCGTAACTAGTCGCGCACCGTTTGTCGTACACCCATGAATGAGGTGTGAAATCGTGCGGCTTGTTCGGGAATGGGGTGCTATGACTTTTGGTAGGGATTCGTCGCACGGTTTTCCCAGAATTCCCAAAAGATTACCCCTTATTTTCCCCATTCATTTCAATGGGAAAGGGCTCTTAAAAGGGTGCCATCCAAGGCCGTTTTGGAGGCCTACCGTTCGGCTACACTTTGTCGTAGCGACGTCATTCAAACTTTATACGGGTCACAAGACTTTGGACTTTTACGACCCGGGTCCGTGTCTCGTTATCTTTTACAGTTTTTTCACAACAGCAGTTTAAGTTTTATGAAAAATTTAGATATTTTCCCTGATTGCTCATGCCACTGTCAAATTCAACATCGTAGGGTCTCTTTAGACTGTCGCCACATCGGTCTAATACATTCTACATGCATGAGGATTCAATATGTTGAGGAGGGGAAGTTCCTGCCGCTCACGGTAAAATAATTTTTGCTATCGGACCTACGGTTCTCTGTTGGGAAGCGTTTGTTTGGGAGCTTAATAATTCCTGTTTGGCATTCACTGTGTCTGTCCCAGAAGAGTGTGCGTGATAGCCACACTCATTAGAACTCCCCCCCCTCCCACACACCCCCACCATCAGCCCACCTCCCCCCTCCGCCACCGACAGGAGTTTCGCCACGTCAAGCACCACTCACATTTTCTTCAGGAAATGTACCTCTCTAGTGTTGTGAATACTATACTAGATTTCCTCCCATACAAAAGTTTGGCGCGTAACTAGTCACGCACCGTTTGTCGTACACCCATGAATGAGGTATCAAATCGTGCGCCTTATTCGGGAATGGGGTGCTATGACTTTTGGTAGGGATTCGTCACACGGTTTTCCCAGAATTCCCAAAAGATTACCCCTTTTTTCCCCATTCATTTCAATGGGAAAGGGCTCTAAAAATGGTGCCGACCAATGCCATTTTGGAGGCCTACCGTTCGGCCACACTTCGTCGTAGCGTCGTCAATCAAACTTTACACGGGTCACAAGACTTTGGGCTTTTACAAACCGTGTCCGTGTCTCGCTATCTTTGACGGTTCTTTCACAAGAGCAGTTGAAGTTTTATGAAAATTTTGATATTTCACTGAATGATCGTGCCACTGTCAATTTCAACATCGTGGGGTGTGTTTACACTGTCACCACATCACAGTAATACGTTGTTCAGACATGAGAATTCAATATGTGGTGGTCAGGAAGTTCCTGCCGCTCACGGTGAAAGAATTTTAGCGAGCGGACCTACGGTTCTCTGTTGGGAAACGTTTGTTTAATAATTCCTGTTTGCCATTCTCTGTGTCTGTCACAGAGGAGTGTGCATGATAGCCACACTCAATAGAACTCCCCCCCACCATCAGCCCACCTCCCCCCTCCGCCACGGACAGGAGTTTCGCCACGTCAAGCACCACTCACATTTTCTTCAGGAAATGTACCTCTCTAGTTAGTGGTGCTTGAAAAGCATCACTACTACTATCTTGCAGGCTTATTTTTATTCTTTTTCTTCTTCTTCTAATTATTATTCTTCCGTATGAAAGTTCGGCGCGTAACTAGTCCCGCACCCTTTGTCCTAGACCCATGAATGAGGTGTCAAATCGTGCGGCCTAATCGGGAATGGGGTGCTATGACTTTTCTAAGGGGTGGGTGCTTAATTGCCCCCGCAGGGGGCAATTAAGCACCCAAAAAAGTCCCATAGGATAACATGGAGGCCAAATTTTGACGGCTTGTGGCGCAGAGAGGGAATTTTGTAGAAACGTGAAATTCACCCCATTTGAGGAGGTTTGGAACCTGTGTCAGAGGATACCCCGCACAAGGGTATAAGTTCTACCCCCGGGGCAAGAGAGGTCACCAAAGTTGCCCCATTGACTTATAATGGGGAATTTATCTAATAATTACTTTGTCGCAGACCCATGAATGAGGTGTCAAACCATTCGGCTGGTTCGGGGATGGGGTGCAATTCCTTTTCTGAGGGGCTGGGCGGGTAATTGCCCCCGCAGGGGGCAATTAAACGCCCATAGACTTAACATTTTAATGGCTAGTCCCGCACCGTTAGTCCTACACCCATGAATGAGGTGTCATTTCGTCCGGCTTATCCGGGGGTAGGGTGATATGACTCTGCTCAGGGCTGGGCGGTTAATTGCCCCCGCAGGGGGCAATTGACTGCTCAGAGACTTAGCATTGAGACCAGCTTTGACTGTGTTTTTTGTAGGACCATGAATGAGGTGTCAAACCGTTCAGCTTGTTCGGGAATGGGGTGCAATGTCTTTTCTCAGGGCTGGGGTGGTTAATTGCCCCCGCAGGGGGCAATTAATCACTCATGGTCTTAACATTGAGATCAGCTTTGCCTGAGTTTGTCGTAGCCCCTTGAATGAGGTGTCAACCCGTTCGCCTCATTCGGGCATGGGGTTCTATGATACTACTGAGGGCGGGCGGTTAATTGCCCCCGCAGGGGGCAATTAACTGCTAGAACAACACCGTATGTCATAGGCCCATGAATGAGGTGTCATATCGAACGTCTTTTCCGGGAGGGGTGTGCAGTGACCTGTCTGAGGGGCTGGGCGATTAATTGCCCCCGCAGGGGGCAATTAATCGCTATTCCAGCACCATTTGTCGTAGACCCTTGAATGAGGTGTCAAACCGTTCGCCTCATTCGGGCATGGGGTTATATGATACTACTGAGGGCGGGCGGTTAATTGCCCCCGCAGGGGGCAATTAATTGCTAGAACAACACCGTATGTCGTAGGCCCATGAATGAGGTGTCATATTGTGCGTCTTATCCGGGAGGGGTGTGCAGTGACCTGTCTGAGGGGCTGGGCGGTTAATTGCCCCCGCAGGGGGCAATTAATTGCTAGTCCCGCACCGTTTGTCGTAGACCCTTGAATGAGGTGTCAAACCGTTCGCCTCATTCGGGCATGGGGTTATATGATACTACTGAGGGCGGGCGGTTAATTGCCCCCGCAGGGGGCAATTAACTGTTAGAACAACACCGTATGTCGTAGGCCCATGAATGCGGTGTCATATCGTGCGTCTTATCCGGCAGGAGTGTGCAGTGACCTCTCTGAGGGGCTGGGCAGTTAATTGCCCCCGCAGGGGGCAATTAACTGCTAGAACAACACCGTATGTCATAGGCCCATGAATGAGGTGTCATATCGAACGTCTTTTCCGGGAGGGGTGTGCAGTGACCTGTCTGAGGGGCTGGGCGATTAATTGCCCCCGCAGGGGGCAATTAATCGCTATTCCAGCACCATTTGTCGTAGACCCTTGAATGAGGTGTCAAACCGTTCGCCTCATTCGGGCATGGGGTTATATGATACTACTGAGGGCGGGCGGTTAATTGCCCCCGCAGGGGGCAATTAATTGCTAGAACAACACCGTATGTCGTAGGCCCATGAATGAGGTGTCATATTGTGCGTCTTATCCGGGAGGGGTGTGCAGTGACCTGTCTGAGGGGCTGGGCGGTTAATTGCCCCCGCAGGGGGCAATTAATTGCTAGTCCAGCACCGTTTGTCGTAGACCCTTGAATGAGGTGTCAAACCGTTCGCCTCATTCGGGCATGGGGTTATATGATACTACTGAGGGCGGGCGGTTAATTGCCCCCGCAGGGGGCAATTAACTGTTAGAACAACACCGTATGTCGTAGGCCCATGAATGCGGTGTCATATCGTGCGTCTTATCCGGCAGGAGTGTGCAGTGACCTCTCTGAGGGGCTGGGCAGTTAATTGCCCCCGGAGGGGGCAATTAACTGCTAGAACAACACCGTATGTCGTAGGCCCATGAATGAGGTGTCATATCGTACGTCTTATCCGACATGGGTGTGCAGTGACGTCTCTGAGGGGCTGCGCTGTTAATTGCCCCTGCAGGGGGCAATTAACCGCTGGTCCCTCACCGTTTGTCGTAGACCCTTGACTGAGGTGTCATATCATGCATCTTATCCGGGAGTGGTGTGCAGTGACCTCTCTCAGGGGCTGGGCGGTTAATTGCCCCCGCAGGGGGCAATTAACCACTCATAGACTTGACATTGATTAAACTTTGCTTTGCGCACTTAACATGATTACCATGTCGCTATCATGGAGTTAAGCTGATTAGCTAGCCTCGTGTTAACTTGCCACGTCAAGCACCACTCACATTTTCTTCAGGAAATGTACCTCTCTAGTTTTTTTTATTCTTCTTCTTCTTCTTCTTCTTCCGTACAAAAGTTTGGCGCGTAACTAGTCCCGCACCGTTTGTCCTAGACCCATGAATGGGGTGTCAAAACGTGCGGCCTAATCGGGAATGGGGTGCTATGACTTTTCTAAGGGGTGGGTGGTTTATTGCCCCCGCAGGGGGCAATAAACCACCCCGAAAATCCCATTGACTTAACATTGAGGCCAACTTTGACGGATTGTAGCGCAGAGAGGGAATCTTGTAGAAACGTGAAATTCACCACCTTTGAAGAGGTTTGCAACCTTTGTCAGAGGATACCCCGCAAAAGGGTATAAGTTCTACCCCCGGGGCAAGAGAGGTCCCCAAATTTGCCCCATTGACTTATAATGGGGAATTTATCGAATACTTAGTTTGTCGCAGACCAATGAATGAGGTGTCAAACCGTTCGGCTGGATCAGGGATGGGGTGCTATGCCTTTTCTGAGGGGCTGGGCGGTTAATTGCCCCCGCAGGGGGCAATTAATCGCCCATAGACTTAACATTTTAATGGCTAGTCCCGCACCGTTTGTCATGGACCCGTGAATGAGGTGTCAAATCGTACGGCTTGTCCGCGGGTGGGGTGCTATGGCTTTTCTGAGGGGCTGGGCGGTTAATTGCCCCCTCAGGGGGCAATTAAACGCTCATAGACTTAACATTTTAACCGCTATTCCCGCACCGTTTGTCATACACCCATGACTGAGGTGTCATATCGTGCGGCTTATCCGGGGGTAGGGTGATATGACTCTGCTCAGGGCTGGGCGGTCAATTGCCCCCACAGGGGGCAATTAAACTCTCATAGATGTAACATTTTAACCGCTGTTCCCGCACCGTTTGTCATACACCCATGAATGAGGTGTCATATCGTTCGGCTTATGCGGGGCTGGGGTCCTATGACTTTGCTCAGGGCTGGGGTGGTTAATTGCCCCCGGAGGGGGCAATTAACCACTCATAGACTTAACATTGAGATCAGCTTTGCCTGAGTTTGTCGTAGACCCTTGAATGAGGTGACAAACCGTTCACCTCATTCGGGCATGGGGTTATATGAAACTACTGAGGGCGGGTGGTTAATTGCCCCCGCAGGGGGCAATTAACTGCTAGAACAACACCGTATGTCGTAGACCCTTAACTGAGGTGTCATATCGTGCGTCTTATCCGGGAGGGGTGTGCAGTGACCTGTCTGAGGGGCTGGGCGGTTAATTGCCCCCGCAGGGGGCAATTAACCGCTATTCCATCACCATTTGTCATAGACCTTTGAATGAGGTGTCAAACCGTTCGCCCCATTCAGGCATGCGGTTATATGATACTACTGAGGGCGGGCGGTTAATTGCCCCCGCAGGGGGCAATTAATTGCTAGAACAACACCATTTGTCGTAGGCCCATGAATGAGGTGTCATATCGTGCGTCTTATCCGCCAGGGGTGTGCAGTGATCTCTCTGAGGGGCTGGGCTGTTAATTGCCCCAGCAGGGGGCAATTAACCGCTGGTCCCTCACCGTTTGTCCTAGACCCTTGAATGAGGTGTCATATCGTGCGTCTTATCCAGGAGGGGTGTGCAGTGACCTGTCTGAGGGGCTGGGCGGTTAATTGCCCCAGCAGGGGGCAATTAACCGCTTGTACAGCACCATTGGTCGTAGACCCTTGAATAAGGTGTCAAACCGTTCGCCTCATTCGGGCATGGGGTTTTATGATACTACTGAGGGCGGGTAGTTAATTGCCCCCGCAGGGGGCAATTAAATGCTGGAACAACACCGTATGTCTTAGGCCCATGAATGAGATGTCATATCGTGCGTCTCATCCGGCAGGGCTGTGCAGTGACCTCTCTGAGGGGCAGGGCGGTTAATTGCCCCCGCAGGGGGCAATTAACCGCTCATAGACTTGACATTGATTAAACTTTGCTTTGCGCACTTAACATGATTACCATGTCCCTATCATGGAGTTAAGCTGATTAGCTAGCCTCGTGTTAACTTGCCACGTCAAGCACCACTCACATTTTCTTCAGGAAATGTACCTCTCTAGTTCTTTTTCTTTTTCTTCCGTGCAAAACTTCGGCGCGTAACTAGTCCCGCACCGTTTGTCCTAGACCCATGAATGGGGTGTCATATCGTGCGGCCTAATCGGGAATGGGGTGCTATGACTTTTCTAAGGGGTGGGTGCTTAATTGCCCCCGCAGGGGGCAATTAAGCACCCAAAAAAGTCCCATAGGATAACATGGAGGTCAAATTTTGACGGCTTGTGGCGCAGAGAGGGAATTTTGTAGAAAAGTGAAATTCACCCCATTTGAGGAGGTTTGCAACCTGTGTCAGAGGATACCCCGCACAAGGGTATAAGTTCTACCCCCGGGGCAAAAGAGGTCCCCAAAGTTGCCCCATTGACTTATAATGGGGTATTTATCGAAGAATTAGTTTGTCGCAGACCCATGAATGAGGTGTCAAACCGTTCGGCTGGTTCGGGGATGGGGTGCTATGCCTTTTCTGAGGGGCTGGGCAGTTATTTGCCCCCGCAGGGGGCAATTAAACGCCCATAGACGTAACATTTTAATGGCTAGTCCCGCACCGTTTGTCATGGACCTGTGAATGAGGTGTCAAATCATACGGCTTGTCCGAGGGTGGGGTGCTATGGCTTTTCTGAGGGGCTGGGCAGTTATTTGCCCCCGCAGGGGGCAATTAAACGCTCATAGACTTAACATATTAAACGCTTTTCCCGCACCGTTTGTCATACACCCATGACTGAGGTGTCATATCGTGCGGCTTATCCGGGGGTAGGGTGATATGACTCTGCTCAGGGCTGGGCGGTCAATTGCCCCTGCAGGGGGCAATTAAACTCTCATAGATGTAACATTTTAACCGCTGTTCCCGCACCGTTTGTCATACACCCATGAATGAGGTGTCATATCGTTCGGCTTATGCGGGGCTGGGGTCCTATGACTTTGCTCAGGGCTGGGGTGGTTAATTGCCCCCGGAGGGGGCAATTAACCACTCATAGACTTAACATTGAGATCAGCTTTGCCTGAGTTTGTCGTAGACCCTTGAATGAGGTGTCAAACCGTTCGCCTCATTCGGGCATGGGGTTATAAGATACTACTGAGGGCGGGCGGTTAATTGCCCCCGCAGGGGGCAATTAACCGCTGGTCACACACCGTTTGTCGTGGACCCTTGAATGAGGTGTCAAATTGCACAGGGGGCAATTAATCGCTCATAGACTTCACATTGATTTAACTTTGGAACCGACTGTCATAGAGACACGGTGGAAAGTTCATTCAACCAATCACTCTTTTGCATTTATCATCATGCTCATTAGCCACGCCCCCTAGCACCCTCATTAGCATGATGCTAATGTGATTAGCATTTTGCTAGCATTATGCTAACGATTTTAGCATTTCGCTAGATTCATGCTACTGACATCAGCACTTCGCTAGCGTGATGCTAACGCGATTAGCATGTCGCTAGCATTATGCTAACTTTGGTAGCATTTTGCTAATATCATGTGTAGAATGTTCCTAGGATGATGCTAGTGTTGCTATCATGCTGTTTAGCTTGTTAGCATGTTGCTAGCATAATGCTAACCATATTAGCATGTCGCTAGCTACATCATTAGAGTGTCGCTGACATGATGCTAGAGTGCTTGTCATGTTGCTAGCATCATGCTAAGAATATTGGCATGTTGCTAGCATCATGCTAGCTATATTAGCTTTGTGCACTTAATATGATTACCATCTCCCTATGATGGAGTTAAGCTGATTAGCTGGCCTCGAATTAACTTGCCACGTCAAGCACCACTCACATTTTCTTCAGGAAATGTACCTCTCTAGTTATTATTTCTTCTTCTTAATAATAATAATAACTAGAGAGGTACATTTCCTGAAGAAAATGTGAGTGGTGCTTGACGTGGCAAGTTAATTCGAGGCCAGCTAATCAGCTTAACTCCATCATAGGGAGATGGTAATCATATTAAGTGCACAAAGCTAATATAGCTAGCATGATGCTAGCAACATGCCAATATTCTTAGCATGATGCTAGCAACATGACAAGCACTCTAGCATCATGTCAGCGACACTCTAAAGATGTAGCTAGCGACATGCTAATATGGTTAGCATTATGCTAGCAACATGCTAACAAGCTAAACAGCATGATAGCAACACTAGCATCATCCTAGGAACATTCTACACATGATATTAGCAAAATGCTACCAAAGTTAGCATAATGCTAGCGACATGCTAATCGCGTTAGCATCACGCTAGCGAAGTGCTGATGTCAGTAGCATGAATCTAGCGAAATGCTAAAATCGTTAGCATAATGCTAGCAAAATGCTAATCACATTAGCATCATGCTAATGAGGGTGCTAGGGGGCGTGGCTAATGAGCATGATGATAAATGCAAAAGAGTGATTGGTTGAATGAACTTTCCACCGTGTCTCTATGACAGTCGGTTCCAAAGTTAAATCAATGTGAAGTCTATGAGCGATTAATTGCCCCCTGTGCAATTTGACACCTCATTCAAGGGTCCACGACAAACGGTGTGTGACCAGCGGTTAATTGCCCCCTGCGGGGGCAATTAACCGCCCGCCCTCAGTAGTATCTTATAACCCCATGCCCGAATGAGGCGAACGGTTTGACACCTCATTCAAGGGTCTACGACAAACTCAGGCAAAGCTGATCTCAATGTTAAGTCTATGAGTGGTTAATTGCCCCCTCCGGGGGCAATTAACCACCCCAGCCCTGAGCAAAGTCATAGGACCCCAGCCCCGCATAAGCCGAACGATATGACACCTCATTCATGGGTGTATGACAAACGGTGCGGGAACAGCGGTTAAAATGTTACATCTATGAGAGTTTAATTGCCCCCTGCAGGGGCAATTGACCGCCCAGCCCTGAGCAGAGTCATATCACCCTACCCCCGGATAAGCCGCACGATATGACACCTCAGTCATGGGTGTATGACAAACGGTGCGGGAAAAGCGTTTAATATGTTAAGTCTATGAGCGTTTAATTGCCCCCTGCGGGGGCAAATAACTGCCCAGCCCCTCAGAAAAGCCATAGCACCCCACCCTCGGACAAGCCGTATGATTTGACACCTCATTCACAGGTCCATGACAAACGGTGCGGGACTAGCCATTAAAATGTTACGTCTATGGGCGTTTAATTGCCCCCTGCGGGGGCAAATAACTGCCCAGCCCCTCAGAAAAGGCATAGCACCCCATCCCCGAACCAGCCGAACGGTTTGACACCTCATTCATGGGTCTGCGACAAACTAATTCTTCGATAAATACCCCATTATAAGTCAATGGGGCAAATTTGGGGACCTCTTTTGCCCCGGGGGTAGAACTTATACCCTTGTGCGGGGTATCCTCTGACACAGGTTGCAAACCTCCTCAAATGGGGTGAATTTCACTTTTCTACAAAATTCCCTCTCTGCGCCACAAGCCGTCAAAATTTGGCCTCCATGTTATCCTATGGGACTTTTTTGGGTGCTTAATTGCCCCCTGCAGGGGCAATTAAGCACCCACCCCTTAGAAAAGTCATAGCACCCCATTCCCGATTAGGCCGCACGATATGACACCCCATTCATGGGTCTAGGACAAACGGTGCGGGACTAGTTACGCGCCGAAGTTTTGCACGGAAGAAAAAGAAAAAGAATAATAATAAGTATGCAAGATAACAATAGTGATGCTTTTCAAGCACCACTAATAATAATAATAATAATAATAATAATAATATTAGTAGTAGTAGTACCAAAATGATTAAACTCTGGCGTCAGTATAGAAATGACCTTTGGGATTATCATCACACTTTAATTGTTGAAGACTGTATAGTGTAAACCCAGCAATGCATGTGACATAACAGTGC
Organism: Channallabes apus; assembly: GCA_030522415.1. Lineage (NCBI taxonomy): Eukaryota > Metazoa > Chordata > Actinopteri > Siluriformes > Clariidae > Channallabes > Channallabes apus. The sequence goes on from CM060114.1 coordinate 5,843,899, forward strand.
TGCAGAGTGTAATGATAGTTAGGAAGGACAACGTGGCTGTTTTGTGTCCTGTCACCATGGACCAATCAGAGCACAGAGCTGTGAGCTGCCTTTGTTGGACAGTTCTTTGATTAGTGGTAAATTAATGTTACCCATTAAACACCACACATTAAACTGCAGTAAAATTTTATTTCGTCTTTTTTTAACTCAGTGATCCTGCAAAGTATAAGAGAAAAGATACATAAAAACTTTAAGAATTTTGGGGTGTACATTAAAGCATTTTGTAATATACTGTATGTATCATGTAAAGGTAAAGGACCATGAGCAGATTATTTTTTCTGTCTTCTACTACCTGGAATAAAGCACTTTGTCAGAGGCAAAACAATCAGCCGATGAAGACATCGATCAATTACAATTAATACATTTATAGTAAGATATTTTTTGCCCCTCTGCTTGCAGCAGTGACAGTCCTGCAGTTTGCTGTTATTACACAGTGTAATCTCCAGTTTGGATTTAAGACTTTTGTTTGCTCTTCTTCAGTAAAAATAACAGCCTTAAACCAGATTCATCTCTAACTTTTTAACAAGCGTTAGAAACAGTTCTTGTGAATGTGTACAGGCCTGAGGAAAGCCTGACTCTACTTAAAGAGTTATTAACCCACACTGTGATACTAATAAACCAGGGTATGAATGTTTGGTTAACCCTTATTTTGTTTTCGTCTGTGGCTCAAATTTTAGTTCATTATAAATCCACTATAATACATATATTACCATATAATGTTGTATCTTTTCATCAACTTCAGCGCTTGTGAACATTACTTGTTTTAAACTTGTATTTGCTGTGTACATCCTGCAGGCTCATTTAATATAAACAGATTATCTCGACTATATTGAATACAAAGATAAAACTTATTTTCCTGTTTATCACAGAGGACCAAAGTCACTTTTTTTAAAAGTAATTTCTTTTAACTGTGGCACAAAATAACAACTTTAACTGACCGGTATGATTTATTTATTGAAAACAAAAGCCCAAATATACACATGGAAAATGTAACTATATTATAAATATAATAACATTGTAGGAATATATTTACAATTGTAAACTAGCCCTGCTGCAATTTTTAGAACCTTCCATTTCCCCAGTTTTACTCACCATCAGCCGGTTTGTCTGTGTACATTTGCATTTTCCAGGCATAACATGTCCTCACATCACATGCTTCCAATGTCATTATACCATTATCATCATACTTAGATGGTTTGTTTGGCATATACTACACAAATGGGCACCGTCCCCTAAAACCGACGAGATGCTCTCAACAGTGATGTCAGGTCCTAGTTTAAAAATGATTGGCAGGTGCTCTACCCACTTCTGCCAAACTTCCCAGCCCTCGTTGACTTCAGACTGCTCTTGTCATCAAAGCGAATCACACATGATAGAATATGGAAGGTCTGCAAAGGCACTGTAGTGTAAAAAAAATGCCTAACCAGTGTCTGCATCCCATAAGCTGGATACAGATCCATTGTGGAATCTGTAGACACCACACAAAATCAACACACCCATGTAGGCTTTAATATTCACCCGGTCTACCTCTTTCCAGGTGTTTCCATAAACCCTTCTCCCCTCTAGGTTTGTCATGTTTGTGACAATGGTTATAATGGACTCTATGAGGGAGTTGAAAACAGGACTTGATATCATCCACTCAAGATATGGCAGATTGGGTTAGGGTTAGGGTTTGGTTCCATTTTTTTGACCAAAAGGAGACCACAACTTCAGCGGGGTCTACTTCCTCATCAGTGTCATTCTTCCTTCTCTGAGTTATACTCTGTGTTATCCTCAACCTCTGAGTCTTCCTCCTCTAAACACTCCTAACTGTCAAACTCTCCCCCTGATCACAGTCATAGTCGAATATAATTCCAGAGCTTCATGTGTAGTATATTGTGCTGACTGAACTGTAAGTAAGGCCTTAAAAATCTTTATATACCAGAGCTGCAAGAAAGTTCTATGAATGAAACAAAACCTTTTTTTCAACAGGTGTGGTAAAAGTTATCTTGTCGATAGGTTCCCATGTGGGTTGCCATAGTAGTCAAAGTGTATAAGAAGTGTGTGTGTGTGTGTGTAGTGTGTGTGCGCATGCATCTGTGTGAGTGTCTGCTTAAAGACACCTGCATGTTTAGATGTGGGAAAGCAGTGTATAAATGTGGAGAGGAAACTTGTAAATCGGTCAGCATGAGGGTTAAGTGATGCTGGCTGTTACAGTGAGACACCAGGTTTGTTGAACTTGCATTGCGGAGCGATCCTCAGATGGAATTGGTCACACTTTCTGCTAAGTGGGGAAAATTATTCTACATAAGCAGATTGGTCAAACCTTCCTCAAGTGGACGGGACTGGTCAAACGTTTTGCGGGAGATGGTGAGGTTTCTAAATTTTTCTGTGGAAGTGGACATGATCAATTATTCTGCAGGAGCAAATAAGAAGTGAGAAGTGAGTGAGACTGAAGATAATCTGAGAAGGAGCAGTTTGGCACTAGTCAGGAGAATACAGGATTGCTCAGATGTTCTCCATGGTGGTTGTTGTAGTGCTCAGTTTATTAAACGTACTGTTGATGGTTAAGAATCTGTGTGCACAAGCATTTGTTTAACATTATAATAAATCATGAAATAATTTAGTCCACTAAAATTGTTGCACTTTAATTTAGCACAATAATGAAGCTCTAATTAACTAAACAATATAACATTCTAGGTCATGTTGTGATCAATACCAGTACTCGGGTTGAACCCACATGCTTTTGATTACATCACATGCTGGTATTCAGCACAACAAGACGTGATATTGTTTGTGATGTTGACTTTATACAACAGATCAACAAAAATCATTGATTACCAAGAGGTTATGAATAGTTTCTTGATTTTATCTGGCATTTTTTTATTTGTGTGTGTGTGTGTGTGTGTGTGTGTGTGTGTGTGTGTGTGTGTGTGTGTGTGTGTGTGTCATTGTGCTGTATCACATCCTCCCCCTCAGCACCTGCAGTCGCTCCCAGCTGCAGCAGTGCTTCTCTGTGCTCTCTCACTCACCCAGGTTTTTGTACCACGCTCTAACACTGTGTGAACACATAGCTACCACTGATATAATGTACACTCTGACAGTAATAATCTCCTGCATCTTCAGTCTGGACTCCTGTGATGGTCAGAGTGAAGTCAGTACCAGATCCACTGCCACTGAAACGAGCTGGAGTCCCTGTGTATAAGCTAGTAGCATCATGGATCAGGAGTTTAGGTGCTTCTCCAGATTTCTGCAGGTACCAGTGCAGGGTGTCACCATAATACACTCTGCTGCTGGTTCTACAGTTGATGGTCGCTGTGTTTCCTGGAGCAACAGTTTGCACTGAAGGAGTCTGAGTCACAGTCACCTGACCTCTGGATCCTGAAGAGAAACATAGATTGTGTTTCTATGCTGTAAAGTGCTGTAGAATTAGTATGAAATGAAGTGTGTGAGGCTGTGAGTTGATGTTAAACTCTCACCTTGAGTCCAGAGGGCCAGTGTGCAGATGAAGATGCTGATCAAAGTCATGGTTGCTGTGAGTGAAGTTGCTGAGCAGCAGCTCTCAGTCATGAAGTGTTAAAGTCACAGGGCTATAAACACTCACAGAGCACTGAAGCATGGACTGCTAATGCAAAGTGTGTGTGTGTGTGTGTGTGTGTGTGTGTGTGTGTGTGTGTGTGTGTGTGTGTGACGGAGGTTTTTGTACGACGGTTTCATTAGAATGTATCACTGTGGAGGACTTTTGGTGGAGGCTCCAAACTCTTTCTGAACAGTAAGTAAGAGTTTATTCTCTTTATTATTTGCTTTAATGTAGAAACTTCTGTTAACATTATGAGACAGAAATTTTCAAATCATGCAGGATTGATAATTAAATTATGTTATTATCATAAAGGATCAGTAATAAATATGTGTGAACACATTATAAACAATCTGTGAAAGTAAATTAACAGAGAGTAACCCAGGGACGTTTCATACATTGTGAAGTTTTGTGTAAATAGTTTTTTGTGCTGATATAAATTTCTGCTGTCAGTTTGTGTTAAACAACATATATTTCTGTCATCAACTTTACTACTTTACTTGTGCTGAAATAATAAATTGTTTAATAAAATGTTTTATTAATTTATTTAATTAGAATAACAGTATTGCAGTTTAACATGAAACTAAACCTGAACAAAGTTGTAGTAGATCCACAATAAAAAACACAACTATAAATGTTCTCCTCATGCTGGAACGCAGAACCTCCAGTTTTGTCTCTATTGGAGTTCAGTGTGTTTACAGAATTCACTTACTGACAGTTTCAGTGCTGGAACACAGTTTTAGATGCGGTTACTGAACACAAGGCAGTGAAACACTACATCAGAAAGATAATTCATTATAGTCTGCAGTTAAAGTAATCACCCTGTAACTTCTTTTCATACTGTGTAACGTTATAAAAACTAAAACCGTTTGTACTGTGTTTTTATTTCCCCTCTCCAGACAGTCCCTCCGTGTCTCTGCTCCCTCCGTCCCCTCTGCAGCTGTCTGAGGGATCGGCCTCACTGCTCTGCCTGCTGTCTGGCTACTCTCCACAGGGGGCGCTGGTGAGCTGGACAGTGGACGGCTCAGAGGTGAAGAACGGGGTTCTGACCAGCGCAGAAGAAGAGAAGAACAGCCGTTACAGCCGCAGCAGCACCCTGACCCTCAGCAAAGACCTCTGGGAAAAGGGGGAGGAGTTCAGCTGTAAGGTCTCCCATAACAACGTCAATCATCCAGTCACGTTCAGAAAGAGTCAGTGTGAAGACTAGTGGATCCAAGATAGAGTTTAACATAGAGCTGCTTATGATCATCTACAATAGAGTTTCAATTCTACACAATGCTGACATTTCTGTCTTTACTCTCTTCACTGTCCTGTTGCTCTTCCTGTAGTTTTTGCTGAAATAAAGCTGAGTTTTGGACGTTGTCTGTTCTTTTATTGGAGTTAATAGTGATGATGAGTGTGATGAGAGAGTGGGATTAGCTGGAGATTCAGTGCTGTGTGTTGTGCTTCAGTGAGTTTGACTGAAGGAAGTTGAACATCTGGTGAAGTTTCTGTTCTATTCTGGGAGAAATGAAACTATTCAGTCCTGTTCATGTAAATCTCACTTACACCTCACTGCTCTCTCCTTAAGACAGGATTAATATGTAGACTATTATTCTTCTTTCATCTCTATCATATTTGAAAGCTCAGAGTTCTTTGATGTATTTTATTGATATCTGACACATGAATGGTTATAATTACAGTGTGGTACATTTATACTGCATTATAAGAGTTTATACCTCTATAAGACCTATAACACAAACAGAATAAAACACCACCGCAAACCTATTAGAGATATCTGCAGGTTGAGGTGAAAAGTCATGATTTTATTAATATCCCTGTAATAAATTGCACATAAATGATTAATCCACAAATTAAACAATACTGTTTTGCATCAGTTCAAATTCGAACTGATCAGACAGAACACTAAGCCCCACCTCAGGAAGAGTCTGAGCTCACTTTCTCTTCTTAGTGCTGTATCTCCCTGATTGTAAAGGAGAAGCTCCAGCTCCAAATACTTTTCATAAGTGTGTCAGTCACAACAGGATGACCATCATTACTGTTTGCAATGTTGTTAATGACTTTGACGGAATGACTTAATAATGTGGGAGAATTTTTCATTATACTTAACATTTGCTTTTTTTTTAATTTATAGTTTTTTTTTTATTATCATTTAAAATGGCAACACAAAATGCAACAGCTTTTACAATACTGTATTATCAAAACAAACACCGAAAGGTAACTCATACTCTTAATATAGAATACTGGTTCATGAACATGTACATCTGTCCTACGCAATGCTCTACTCTGGATTGTTCCAGTAATGATCACACCTTATATCCTCTCTTGCCGTACATCTGAATCAAACCCTCTGAATCAATGTCTTATCCATACCTACTTATCTTACTCAGATATTTCTTGGCATCCAGCATTTCTCACTTCCAGGATTCCTGATTATGTGGACGATCATGTTATACCTTCTCTCTCCATGAAGAAAAAAATCCCTTGTATGTCTGAACAGTAGTGAGTATAGTAGGCACTCTGTAAGGGGACGGGTGTGGTAAAATGCCCCACTGTTCAATAGGATTTAAAATGATAGCACACAAAAAATGTTTTACAGCTTTACACATTCAAAAGAATTATTTAAGTTGTATGGAATGTGAATGTGTATGAATCAGAATGGTCAGATAGTCCCTGGTGAGCAAGCCGAGGGCGACAGTGGCAAGGAAAAACTCCCTGAGATGGTAATAGGAAGAAAACTTGAGAGGAACCAGACTCAACAGGGAACCCATCCTCATCTGGGTGAAACAGATAGCAGGAAATGATCTGCATTTATACAGTGTGTTAGGTGGCAGGCAGTTCAGCTATAATAGTTTATCTTAATTGATGTTAAAATGGAGTCCAGGTAGTTATTGGAGACTCAGGTAGACTTGTAGAAAGTTCCAGTCCTGAACTATCGAATTTTCAAGTCCTCAGAGGAACAGCTGCTAACACCAGTCGAGGCCAGAACCATCTTCTAAGTAGATAGAATCATCCCCAGACACCAGACACATCCCAAAGACACAGACGGGGCATCCATGCGACAAGACCTCCAACCAGAAGCGAGGCACCAGGATGGATCAGACAGGTCCGGAGGCAGCTCAGGCATGACATGTGTAGCTCGACAGAGAGAGAGAGAGAAAGAGTGATAGGGGGAGACAGGGGGAGAGAGGAAAGAGAAAGAGGGGGAGAAAGAGAAGAGGAGGAGAGATGGCAATTAGGTATGGTCACAGTCACATAATGCATAATGTGAATGTATATTTACTGTAGAGTGCAAGCAGGGACTCTGGCAGGACTAACTATGACAGCATAACTAAAAGGGAGAGCCAGAAGGAAACACAAACATGAGGGGGAATTGAGATGTAAAGCAAACAATCACCTCACCGTCAACAAACCTGAGTGATCAAATGAGAGAGAGGAAGAAAGCATCTAAACGTTCCTGTTGGTGACGTAGCTTCCTGTTTTCGTATCGTTGCCGCGAAAGTTTCGCAACGCGCGAGTTTCCTCGTCTAAGAACAACAAACGGAATTCATCTCCAAACAACTAAAACTCCGACACAGAGGTACGTTATCATGTCTACCGTTCAGCTTGTTCAGTGTGTAGAGTGCAGGATGTTTAGACATTCTTCCTCCATCATTAGTGATAACTTTATTTGTGATAGGTGTGTGTTAGTGAGCACTCTGACGGAGAAGATTTCAGTGTTAGAGGAGCGCATCCAGACTTTTGAGAGAGTTAGACAGTGTGAGAGCAGTGTTATTCCCGTAGCGGACAGTCTGGGTGCCACAGGCGGAGATAATCAGCCCCCGACTCCGGCGTTAGAGCCCTCACAGCGGGGCGAGTGGGTGACGACTCGGCGGCATACTCGTTCAGCCAAAGCTAACGCTAAGGCTAGCCCACCGGAGCACACCTCCTCTGCGCCTCACGTGTCCAACAGGTTTGCTCTCCTCAGTGATGCACCCGCTGAGAAACCTGAAAGAGCTCTGGTTATAGGAGACTCTATACTGAGACACGTGACATTAGCTAGACCTTTAGGGGCGCCAGCGGCAGTGGTTAGGTGTATCCCGGGAGCCAGAGCACCGGACATAGCAGGTAATCTTAGGGCTCTAGGACAGCACAGGTTCTCTAAGATAGTGGAACATGCTGGAGCTAACGATATACGCCTTCGTCAGTCAGAGGTTAGTAAGAGTAACTTTACAGAGGTGTTTAAATTAGCGAAGGCGATGTCCGATGAAGTAGTATGCTCTGGTCCCATCCCAATGAGACGTGGTGACATAGCTTACAGCAGGTTATGGTCGCTGAACCGCTGGATGTCCAGGTGGTGCTCCAAAAATAATGTGGGCTACATAGATAATTGGAAGACCTTTGAGGGCAAAGCTGGCCTGTTAGGGCGGGACGGTGTCCATCCCACTCGGGAAGGTGCTGCTCTCATTTCCTGTAGTATAGCTCATAGTCTCAGTAGAGGTCTAGTTATCCATCCATCCATCCATCCATCTTCTTCCGCTTATCCGAGGTCGGGTCGCGGGGGCAGCAGCTTCAGCAGGGATGCCCAGACTTCCCTCTCCCTGGCCACTTCTTCCAGCTCTTCCGGGGGGATCCCAAGGCGTTCCCAGGCCAGCCGAGAGACATAGTCCCTCCAGCGTGTCCTGGGTCTTCCCCGGGGTCTCTTTCCGGTGGGGCGTGTCCGGAACACCTCACAAGGGAGGCGTCCAGGGGGCATCCTAAATAGATGCCCAAGCCACCTCATCTGGCTCCTCTCGATGCGGAGGAGCAGCGGCTCTACTCTGAGCCCCTCCCGGATGACTGAGCTTCTCACCCTATCTCTAAGGGAGAGCCCAGACACCCTGCGGAGGAAACCCATTTCGGCCGCTTGTATTCGCGATCTTGTTCTTTCGGTCACTACCCACAGCTCATGACCATAGGTGAGGGTAGGAACGTAGATCGACCGGTAAATTGAGAGCTTTGCCTTTTGACTCAGCTCCTTCTTCACCACGACGGACCGATACAGAGCCCGCATCACTGCAGACGCTGACCCGATCCGCCTGTCAATCTCCCGCTCCATTTTACCCTCACTCGTGAACAAGATCCCGAGATACTTAAACTCCTCCACTTGGGGCAGGATCTCACTCCCAACCCTGAGAGGGCACTCCACCCTTTTCCGGCTGAGGACCATGGCCTCAGATTTGGAGGTGCTGATTCTCATCCCAGCCGCTTCACACTCGGCTGCGAACCTATCCAGTGAGAGCTGTAGGTCACAGGGTGATGAGGCCAACAGAACAACGTCATCTGCAAAAAGCAGTGACCCAATCCTGAGCCCACCAAACTGTACCCCCTCAACGCCCTGGCTGCGCCTAGAAATCCTGTCCATAAAAATTATGAACAGGATCGGTGACAAAGGGCAACCCTGTCGGAGTCCTACTCTCACCGGAAACAGGTCAGACTTACTACCGGCAATGCGGACCAAGCTCCGACACCGGTTGTACAGGGACCGGACAGCCCTTAACAGGGAATCCGATATCCCATACTCCCGGAGTACCCCCCACAGGACTCCCCGAGGGACACGGTCGAATGCCTTCTCCAAGTCCACAAAGCACATGTAGACTGGTTGGGCGAACTCCCATGCCCCCTCCAGGACCCTGCTAAGGGTGAAGAGCTGGTCCACTGTTCCGCGACCCGGACGAAAACCACACTGCTCCTCCTGAATCCGAGGTTCGACTATCCGACGGACCCTCCTTTCCAGGACCCCTGAATAGACTTTCCCGGGGAGGCTGAGAAGTGTGATCCCTCTGTAGTTGGAACACACTCTCCGGTCCCCCTTCTTGAAGAGGGGGACCACCACCCCGGTTTGCCAGTCCAGAGGCACTGTCCCCGATGTCCATGCAATGTTGCAGAGACGTGTCAACCATGACAGCCCTACAACATCCAGAGCCTTGAGGAACTCAGGGCGGATCTCATCCACCCCCGGGGCGCCGCCACCACGGAGCTTTTTGACCACCTCGGCGACCTCGGCCCCAGAGATGAAAGAGTCCACCTCTACGTCCCCAGACTCTGCTTCCTCATCGGAAGGCATGTTGGTGGAATTAAGGAGGTCTAGTTAATCGGTGACAATCCAGAGCCCAGGCCAGGGAGCAGACAGACAGGCTAAACCAACCGTCTTCTAGCTGCATAGTGTCGTCACTCAGGGTTCACCTTATTGAGACTGTGTCTGTTCCCCGATCTAAGCAAAAATGTAGAAAGACTCAGAAAGTCTGTTTCAATAATTTAATTAACATAAAGACCACAAACTCAGATCATACTGAATGCGCAGCCGGCACCTCTGATCTGAAGATAGGATTGTTAAATATTAGATCTCTCGCATCAAAAGCAGTTATTGTTAATGAAATTATCACAGATCAGGCGTTTAATATACTCTGTTTAACTGAAACATGGGTTAAACAGGATGAGTATGTAGCTCTAAATGAAGCTAGTCCTCCTGGATACAGCTACCTACACCAGCCTCGGTTAACTGGTAGAGGAGGAGGCGTCGCAGTTATTCATAATGATAATCTGTCTATCGTACAAAAACACGGACACAAATTTAACTCATTTGAAATTCTCTATAGTAACATAAGTGTATTTAAGTATATTAAATCAGCTCAGTCGATTCCACTAATTATAATTTACAGACCTCCAGGGCCGTATTCTGAATTTCTTAGTGAATTTGCGGATTTCATCTCAGACCTGGTCGTTTCTGTAGACAAAGTGTTAATTGCTGGAGATTTTAACATTCATTTTGAGAATCCAGAAGACCCTCTGAGAACAGCATTTATATCCATACTGGACTCCGTAGGTGTAAATCAGTGTGTAGTAGGACCCACTCATAAAGCAGGTCACACTTTAGATTTAGTAATATTCTTCGGATTAATTATACGAAATGTATTCACAATTCCACTGTCTGAAATTATCTCAGATCACTATCTTGTCTCCATTCAAGTGTGTCACAGTGATAATGTACGCACAGCACCGCGCTACAGTATTAAACGTACATTCACATCAACTACCACACAGAGTTTTATCAGTAATCTCCCAGAGTTACCAACTTCGATTAGGCCACCGTCTGACCCCACAGAACTTGATCAGGCGACTGAATATTTAGAGTCGACACTTCGCTGTACCTTAGATAATGTAGCTCCAGCTAAAAGAAAAATTATTAGAGATAAGAAACTCGCTCCCTGGTATAACGATCACACGCGCACTTTAAAACAGACTGCTCGGAAATTAGAGCGTAAATGGCGTCAAACTAAATTATTGGTATTTCAAATAGCATGGAAAGAGAGCATCCTGAACTATAGGAAAGCTCTTAGTGTAGCTAGATCAACGTATCTCTCCACTCTTATAGAAGAAAATAAAAATAATCCTAGATTTTTATTTAATACCGTAGCCAAATTAACCAGAAATAAGACCACTACATAAATCTCCACAACAACATCATGCAATAGTGAGGACTTCATGAACTTTTTTAATAATAAAATTGTAAATATCAGGCATAAAATTGAGGCTTTGAAACCAAACAATGTAATTGATACAAATGTTAACCTAGCCATGTCAGATTCAAACCTAGAATACTTTACTCCTCTTGAAGAGAATGAACTAATTTCACTCATCTCTTCTGCAAATTCATCAACCTGTATATTAGATCCTATACCGACACATTTTCTTAAACAGATAGTACCAGTAATAAGAGAACCGCTGTTGAGAATAATTAATTCCTCACTCAGCATTGGTTATGTTCCAAAATCTTTTAAAGTAGCAGTTATTAAACCAATAATTAAGAAACCTGACCTCGACCCCTGTCAGCTGTCCAATTACAGGCCAATATCAAACCTCCCCTTTATCTCTAAGATTCTGGAAAAGATAGTAGCGGAGCAGCTATGCTCATATCTACATAGAAATGGCATACATGAACTGTATCAGTCAGGATTTAGGCCTCATCACAGCACAGAAACAGCACTCGTTAAAGTAGTAAATGACCTCCTATTGGCCTCTGATCAGGGTTGTGTAACTATGCTTGTATTACTCGACCTCAGTGCAGCTTTTGACACTATTGATCATGCTATTCTTCTTCACAGATTAGAAAATTTAGTAGGAATTAAGGGTACAGCCCTCTCCTGGCTCAGATCCTATTTGACCGATCGTTATCAGTATGTAGACTTAAATGGTGATTATTCTGCATGTTCTCTAGTGGAGTTTGGCGTTCCGCAGGGTTCAGTTTTAGGCCCACTGCTTTTTTCCCTTTACATGCTTCCTCTGGGCAACATAATCCGTAAGCATGGTATTAGTTTTCATTGTTATGCTGACGACACACAGCTATACGTCTCAACAAAACCTGATGAGAAAAACCATCTTACTAAAGTTGAGCAATGTGTGCAGGACATAAGAAATTGGATGCTAATTAACTTCCTTCTGCTTAATCCGGATAAGACAGAAGTTCTAGTCATAGGACCGCATACAGCTAGAAGTAAAATCTTAGATGACACCGTAACTTTAGATGGCCTTTCTGTTCCGTCAAGTGCAACAGTAAAAGACCTCGGCGTGATTATAGATTCCAGCCTTTCATTTGAAGCTCATGTAGATAATATCACCAGGATAGCATTCTTTCACCTCAGAAATATCGCCAAAATAAGAAATATATTGTCGCTAAACGATGCAGAAAAAATAGTTCATGCTTTAATCACTTCTAGGTTGGACTATTGTAATGCCTTACTGTCTGGTTGTTCAGTTAGGTGCATAAACAACCTTCAGCTAGTCCAGAATGCAGCAGCGAGAGTCCTCACTAGAACCAGAAGATATGAGCAGATCACCCCTATCCTATCTTCACTTCCTTGACTCCCTGTGAAATTTCGCATTGATTTTAAAATACTACTCTTGACATATAAGGCATTAAATGGTCTCGCCCCGCAGTATCTGAGCGAACTGCTAGTGTCTTACGATCCGCCACGCCTACTTCGGTCAAAGGATGCAGGCTGCTTGTCAGTACCGCGTATTATGAAAACTATAGCTGGGGGCAGAGCTTTTTCTTACAAAGCCCCAAAATTATGGAATAGTCTTCCAAATAGTGTTCGGGACTCAGACACAGTCTCAGTGTTTAAGTCTAGGCTAAAAACCTATTTATTTAGCCAAGCATTTTTATAAATAGATTTGCCATAAGGTAAAGGAGCAGATCTGGGGGACTCATGGACGTAGAGTATTATGGTGAACTGGTATGTTTTAGATGCTGTCTTCCTCAGTCTCATTTGATCACTCAGGTTTGTTGACGGTGAGGTGATTGTTTGCTTTACATCTCAGGGAGCCCTCATGTTTGTGTTTCCTTCTGGCTCTCCCTTTTAGTTATGCTGTCATAGTTAGTCCTGCCGGAGTCCCTGCTTGCACTCTACAGTAAATATACATTCACATTAGACATTGTGACTGTGACCATACCTAATTGCAATCTCTCCTCCTCTTCTCTTCCTCCCCCTCTTTCTCTTTCCTCTCTCCCCCTGTCTCCCCCTTTCACTCTTTCTCTCTCTCTCTCTGTCGAGCTACACATGTGGTTCCTGAGCTGCCAGTGATCCAGACTCCCTCTGCCCTCCGGACCTGTCTGATCCATCCTGGTGCCCGGTTTCTGGTTGGAGGTCTCATCGCATGGATGCCCCGTGTGTCTGGGGATGATTCTATCTACTTAGAAGATGGTTCTGGCCTCGACTGGTGTTGTCAGCTGTTTCTCTGAGGACTTGACAATTCGATAGTTCAGGACTGGAACTTTCTACAAGTCTATCTGAGTCTCGAATAACTACTGGACTCCATTTTACATCAAGTATTATAACATCAATTAACATCACCTATTATAGCTGAACCTAACACTTAACACTGTATAAATGCAGATCATTTCCTGCTATCTGTTTCACCCAGATGAGGATGACCCTGTCGAGTCTGGTTCCTCTCAAGGTTTCTTCCTATTACCATCTCAGGGAGTTTTTCCTTGCCACTGTCGCCCTCGGGCTTGCTCACCAGGGAATATCTGAACATTTTGATTCATACACATTCACATTCCATACAAACTTAAATAATTCTTTTGATTGTGTAAAGCTGTTTTGAGACAATGTCAATTGTTAAAAGCGCTATACAAATAAAACTGAATTGAATTGAATTAAACATACCAGTTCACCATAATACTCTACGTCCATGAGTCAGCCAGATCTGCTCCTTTACCTAAGGCAAATCTATTTATAAAAATGCTTGGCTAAATAAATAGTTTTTTAGCCTAGACTTAAACACTGAGACTGTGTCTGTGACTAAACACTATTTGGAAGATTATTCCATAATTTTAGGGCTTTGTAAGAAAAAGTTCTGCGTTTAGCTCCACGAATGAAACGGGCAACTAAAGGGTGATTTCCCACAGTAACCCCTTCAGTCAGAATGTGGCAGGCTGAAATAGCGGCCACGTACGTTCTGAGGGTACTAGGGCACAAGCCTGAGGACAATTTCTCTTGCAGGAATTCCAGCACTGAAACGATTTGGCAGTGGACTGGGTCGACCTGCTTTGCCATGCACCAGCTCTCGAATACCTTCCATTTGAAGGCATACAGTAAATCCTTCAAGCACTTAGGATGGTGTCAATTACGCCAGCTGAATGGCCGGCTTGACTCAATTGGTCCCGTTCAGGGGCCAAGCGTGAAGGTTCCAGAGCTCAGGCCGGGGATGAAATATTGTCCCCTGCGCCTGAGATAGAAGCTCCCTCCTAACTGGAATCATCCAAGGTGAGCCGTCGAGGAGCGACGATGATCTCTGAGAACCATACTCGGGCCGGCCAATGGGGCACTATCATTAAGAGGGGCAAACCGTGTTGACGGACCCTCGCCAGGACTCCTGGGAGCAGAGCTACCGGAGGGTACGCATAGAGGCGTAAATTGGGCCACGTATGGGCCATCGCGTCCAGACCCAGGGGAGCTGGATGAGTCAGAGAGTAGTAGAGGCGACATTCTGCAGTGTTTCACAATATTTGTTAGGTGCATTTGAGCATCACATATTATTTGCACATTTATTGAATGGAATTGTTTCCGATTCACGTATGCAAATTCGTCTTCAGATTGCGCCATAATAGCAATTTGCGTGCAGTCGATCACTCCGATTACATTAGGGAAACCGGCGATCGCTGCAAATTGCGCTTTAATGTTTGGCTGGTCAACTGCATGGTATGGAAACCTTATTAGGTTAATAAGCCAGTCATCATCGTGGGCCAGAAAATCACTGTGATCCCTAAAAACGCGTTCCCTTCGGATTCGGCCATTGACAATGTCCCCTAATAACGCCAACACTGCCATTACCATAGACTAAGGGTTGTATACATTTGCAAATGCAAGAGTTTTTGCATTTGTTCTAAATCACATAATTGGTAGAAAAACATTGTGTCAATTAACCCATTTTATCAATTATAAATGAATAGCAATGTTTTTCACTTGTGTTGGTGCGATACTTTGTAGTGTGCAATTTAACATAATTGCCTCTAGGAGTCACCAACGGAAATAAAACAAACACACACAAGAAATACCAGACAGGCCAGACAGGAAGTTGGCGTGGAAGAACGCACATTCTCACGTTGATTTCACTGTTAGTAAATCCGACTGTGAGCGTGAAAACTGGCGTAAGCAAAGTTTTTGTGCGTACGCAGCGTTGATACATGAGGCCCCTGGTGTATATGGAGTTTAAGAGCTTCTCCAGGTTTCTGCAGCTTCAGGAAGAGAAGTTATTTCGTAATTGTAAGTTAGAATTAACCATCCTGTTACAGTAGGATTATATATAATATGTAGTGAAAAACTTTTATGCACACTTTCTAAGTAACATGTACAAAATAAGGTGGAAAAAAACTTAAAAGAATCAAACTAAATATTAGAAAGGCATAAATGGAGTGTGTGTGTGTATGTGTGTGTGTACACTGCTGGAGATTGTGGGTAGGTAAGACAGACCCCGTGGCCCCTCGTACCCTGCAGCAGTTCATCGGACACCTGCTTAAGATAAGTATTCACTTTGAGTTGCTGTTACAGCAGCTCACACAGACTGAAGATGGCAACAGTGAAGCTCACACTAGATCCAGCAGTGCAGGGGTCAAGATGTCCCTCTCTCCAATCCTCAGAATGATCCCCAATGTCTCTTAACAAAGCTTCAGCATCACTGTTAATGTAGGAATCTGATGATATTAAATGCAAGTCATTGTATAGCATCAGTGTTCAGGTTTAGATTATTAACATTTACACTTTCTGAAATATCTTGTAGTGATTCGTCCCCAAACGTCATAACATTACAACACAACCTATTGTGCCACCTGGACAGCTCGGGCCCTTCGGGACATGACTCCATAAGACCTGTGGGGATAGTGCTGTGGTTCCTCTCACCAGGACATTGGCAGGGATTCTTTCACCATGTCACCAGGGACCAATCAGAGCACAGGGCTGTGAGACGCCTTTGTTCAACAATTCTTTTATTATTCATCAATTATTGTTAGATCTTAAATATTAAACACACATTAAACAGTGGAGACAAGCTTTATTTCTTTGTTTTTTTAATTCAGTGATTCCTGCAGAAGAAGAAAAAGTCTACCTTAAATATTTAAGATATTATAAAGATATTTAAGATGTATATTTAGGGAAAGTGCATTACAGTAATACAGTAATACATTTTAATCTATTTACAGTATAATATGAAGGTGAATGACCATCAGCAGCATTAAAACAATCTGTCTTCTATTCACTGTATAAAAAGCTCTTTGTAAGAGACAAAGCAAAACAACAATGAAGAGGTTAATTATGATTTATATATTTACACAATCAGCTCTTTATTGCCCCTCACCTTGGCAGCAGTGACAGTCCTGCTTTTTGCTGTTATTACACAGTTAAATCTTTGGTGTTGATTTAAGACTATGTTTAGGTATTGATTTAAAACTATTGATTTCATTTGCATTTTATTTCCATTCTTCAGTAAAATTAACATATTTAAACCTGATCCTTCTCTGTTTCAACGAGCTTTAGAAACAGTGTGAGATCTGCTCATGTGAATGTGCACAGGACTGAGGAAAGTCTCGTAATGAGTTATTAACCCAGGCTTTGATACCAATTAACTAGGTTATGAATGTTTGGATAAGTGATGCTGCCTATCAAACTGAGACAGCAGGTTTGTTGCACTTGCTTTGTGGTCCATTTCTCAGGTGTGATTGGGTCACACTTTTTGCAGGCTGGGCAGAAATGGTTCATTATTCTACATGAGCAGATGAGATTTGTCAAATGTTCATCTTAATACCTCATAAGTTACTCTTTATATTTCCACTTATTCCTCTTTAGAACATCAGTTCTTGTTGTGGGATTCAAACACAAATAATGTTACTTGTAAAGCTAGTGTGTTATATAGGGTGTACAATCACCCATAGTATTTTAGGATTCAGTCTTGTGTTAGAAGTAATTAGTTTTGTAACTTGTTTTATGCATAAATATTATTTTTATTAAGCAATTATTAATTAAATAAAATTCCATTTAAGATGACATTATTGGATGTTTTTGCTTGCTAAAAGCGTAACCGTGACTGGTACTGAATGTTTTGGCAGACTACTGCTCTCCCTACTACAGACTTTCACTTGTGCTGCGATTGACAATTGATGGCAGAAATGTTTAATTAATGATTGTAGAACACCTGGGGCCTCATGTACAAAGACTTGCGTTGAATTCATACTAAAACATTGCGTACGGACAAAGCTGTAAATGTGCGTACGCACTAAAAAAAATTATGTATGAAACACTGCGTACGCGGAATCCCACGCATATTCTCTTTGTACATTTGAATTAACGTGAAATTGAGCACACATGCACGAGCGCAAAACCCCTCCCTGCCTCCTCCCCCATATAAATATGTTAATGACTCCACTTTGGCAAAACCAAACGAAAAAGCAATGGCAAAAGCAAGCAAGAAGAGAAACTGCTCAGAATGTGAATTGGAGGTGCTCCTATCGGAGGTAGACCAGAGAAAAACTGTGTTATTTGCAAGTTTGTCCTCCAGAATTAATAACAAAAAAAAAAAAAAACTTAGCTGGAATGATATCTTTAAATACATCACTCACCAAGAAGCCACCCATAGCGCACCCTGCCACCTTGGAGCCTCATCCCAGCCATGCTGTTTGTGAGCATGAATGAATCATGGGTTGACCCAGGACACCTTGCCAAAATATTTGTTAGGCGCATTTGAGCAGGGCCGGTTCTAGACCTGACCATATGGAGGGGCAGTGAGAAATTTGAAGTGGGCATCCTGGAATAGCATTGTTTTTTCCCCAGATCATGCGACGGGGCACGCAGTCAGATCACGCAACAGGGCGGGGGGTAGGCGCGCGGTCAGGTCATGCAACGTGGGCTGCGCGCGGTCAGATCATGCAACCTGTTTGAGCATCACATATTATTTGCACATTTATTGATTGGAAATGTTTCCGATTCACGTATGCGTGCAGTCGATAGCTCCGATTACGTTAGGAAAACCGGCGATCGCTGCAAATTGCGCTTTAATGTTTGGCTGGTCAACTGCATGGTATGGAAACCTTATATACCTGCTAGACATGCGGGTGATCCCATCCCATACAGCTGGCATCGCACGAGTCAAAGACGACTGGCTTAACCCCGAGCGGTCTGCCAGTTCCCTTTGAAAAGAACCAGTTGCCACCTGTAAGGGAACAGGTAATGCGTGCCTCCTCGCTGTCTCTCTTTCCAAATTTGGACCCAACTCAGCACAGAGCTCCAAGAGGATTGCTCTTAGAAATCTGAAACGGCTAATAAGCCAGTCATCATCGTGGGCCAGAAAATCACTGTGATCCCTAAAAACGTGTTCCCTTCGGATTCGGCCATTGACAATGTCCTCTAATAAGGCCAACACTGCCATTGCCATAGACTAAGGGTTGTATACATTTGAAAATGCTTTTATATGTTCTAAATCAAATAATTGGTAGAAAAATATTGTCAATTAACCGATTTTATCAATTATAAATGAATAGCAATGTTTTTCACATGTGTTGGTGCGATAGTTTGTAGTGTGCAATTTAACATAATTGCCTCTAGGAGTCGCCAACGGAAATAAAACAAACACACACGAAATACACGTACGCCAGAGAGGAAGTTGGCGTGGAAGAACGCACATTCTCACATTAATTTCACTGTTAGTAAATCCGACCGTGAGCGTGAAAACTGACGTAAGCAAAGTTTTTGTGCGTACGCAGCGTTGATACATGAGGCCCCTGGAATGCGGTGTGATACATACAGTATAGTTAAATGTTCCAGTGCTGATACCATCTACAGTATTATCTATTATCATGGAAAGCCTTTCATTCACTCAGATTTGGAATCAGTGGAGACGCCCCATAAATGTGTTTTGGATTAAGCTACTGTAGATTCAATGTAATGAAGAAGAAAAGGAGAAGTTGTAACATTATTATTTTAATTTATTTTGGCTCTGCTATGTAAAGCACTTTGGTCAACTCTCGGTAGTTTTAAATGTGCTATATAAATAAATTAACTTAACATAATTAGTGACTGTGTCATTATAGACATGCTGGACCATGAGGTGATAATGTGACCCTCTCTGTGGTCATCAGATATGGGGCTATTTTTCACCTTGGTTCATTGGAACCATGAAACAGAACATCTAACATTTCTGGATGGTCTACTAACCTCTTGTTTATGTTGTTAATTTGTACAATGTAAGCTTTCCCCATAGTCCAGGAGTATTGTGATGACTATAACAAACATTTTTACAATTATCTCTTCTCTGTCATGTTCGGCTCTGATAAGGAGACGCAGGCTTGCACACCAATGATTATTTATTTCACACGTCCCTCACACCAACAGTCCCAGTGAACAACACAGAAATAGCAGTGGGAGCTCCGAACACTCCGAAAATGGGTCCTTGTGCCAGCTTTCCACTGCCCACGGTGTTCGAGCGGTGAGCCGGCTCAATCATGAAATATAGGGGACAAGAACTGGTAAAAGTGTGACAACACGCAAGTAGTCGGCTGGTGTGTGAGGATTTGGCATAACGGTGGACGAACAGGTGGCTACGGGGTCGGCTGGTTTATATAGGAATACACACGAGGGATACACAGGTGAATCTCCTTGGGGTAATTGTGATTGACATACAGACATAGACACACTAGGGGGAGACAAAGCGGCGGCTCAGTAGTCCGGCGAACCGGATCTTCTTCCCCAAGGCCGTGGTGGTCCCGATGTTACAGTACCCCCTCCCCCAGAACCGGCCTCCTGAGGGAGGCGAGGGCGCCCCCTCCGCGTTGTCGGAGGGAGCGTGGGCTCACCTGTCTGCTGGACCCGCCGGTGGGTGGGGCGGCCGCGGAGCCGGGCGATCCGGCCTTGCCCTGTGGAAATCCGCGACCAGTTCCTGACTCAGTATGTTCCGGGCCGGGACCCAGCTCCGCTCCTCCGGGCCGTACCCCTCCCAATCGACTAGATACTGCAACGCCCCCGCTCTCCTCCGTGAGTCCAGTAGTTCTTTGACTCGGAACGCGGGTGCGCCCCCGATGTCCACTGCCCCGGGGAGTGAGGGTTCTGCTGTTCCTTCGTCCAGCTGGCCCCGGACCACTGGCCTGAGAAGAGAGATGTGAAACACAGGGCTAATACGGAAATGTGCAGGGAGGGAAAGTCTGAACGATACGGGGTTTATTTGTGCCGTTATGGGAAACGGACCGAAGAACCGAGGGGAGAGCTTCTTACAGGGGAGGTTCAGGTGAAGGTCCCATGTCGAGAGCCACACCCGATCGCTTTCCCGTCGCCGCCTATCGGCATATTTTGAGAACCGCTGCACTGCTCTGGAGATTTTGGTGTGTGCGTCTTCCCACACTCTCTCCGCCTTTTTAAACCACTCGTCCACCTGTCATGTTCGGCTCTGATAAGGAGACGCAGACGCAGGCTTGCACACCAATGATTATTTATTTCACACGCCCCTCACACCAACAGTCCCAGTGAACAACACAGAAATAGCAGCGGGAGCTCCGAACACTCCGAAAATGGGTCCTTGTGCCAGCTTTCCACTGCCCACGGTGTTCGAGCGGTGAGCCGGCTCAATCCTGAAATATAGGGGACAAGAACTGGTAAAAGTGTGACAACACGCAAGTAGTCGGCTGGTGTGTGAGGATTTGGCATAACGGTGGATGAACAGGTGGCTACGGGGTCGGCTGGTTTATATAGGAACACACACGAGGGATACACAGGTGAATCTCCTTGGGGTAATTGTGATTGACATACAGACATAGACACACTAGGGGGAGACAAAGCGGCGGCTCAGTAGTCCGGCGAACCGGATCTTCTTCCCCGAGGCCGTGGTGGTCCAGATGTTACATTCTCCACCTTACCCTCCCTTCCTGAACCTGATTGAAGAATGTAAAAAAATTAATAGATGCAGTGTATGATATAAGAATGGATTATTTTCATGGTTGGATTTGTGATGACAAATAATTGTTTCCTGTTTACTAGCAAAACATTGTCTGTGAAGTCATTTGGCCTGAACCATGTAGCATGACATTTGGCATGAAAATATTAAAAGTTCCCTGAGAGTGAGGAGAACACGGGGAAGGCTGATTGGCATTCTATTTTTATTATTAGTGAATGTTACTAGAAGAAAAATTTTAGAGTAAGAGAGAGTGAGTGGTGCATCATGGCCTCTGAGGCTGGTGAGGAGACTCTTTCTCTTCGGCATGGCGTTAGGTGTGTGCTGGAGGACGGTGTACAGGTGGTGTACAGTGGTGGGAGAGCAGGTGGAGTGTGAGAATATGTACGCTAATTGGCCAATTACATGTGCCACCTGGCCAAACACCTCAATGGTTAATTGTTAACACTTCAATGAGGATGTAATCACTATGAAATGACCACAGGTGAGGACCTTTTTTTTTTTTTTTACAACAACAAGGGGCCAAATGTTCACCGGCATACAGGAAGCTGCCAGTGTAAACTTGGTTTCAGAAAATAATGGAATCAGATACCGATAAATTCAAAGCCACATCATCCAACAACACCTTATTCGACATTCAACGAGTCAGTCTGTCTACATTGGCTCGCATTCTCAAGCGAAACAAAATCAGAATGAAACAACTTTATAAGGTGGCGTTTGAGAGAAACTCTCAAAGAAACAAAGAGCTCAGATGAGCATATGTGGATGTAAGTACTATATTGACTGCAGTACACTAGACACAACATTGTTTCCCAGTGTACTGGATAACACCATATTGACTGATTTTTGTTCTTTATTTTTAGGGAGTACTGGAAATGGATGCTCATGCAATCCCACATGAGTTCATCTTTATAGATGAGGCTGGGTTCAACCTAGCAAAGACCAGAAGAAGGGGGAGAGACATCATTGGCTACAGAGCCATTATAGATGTTCCTGGCCAATGTGGTGGGAACGTCACAATGTGCGCTGCTATCTCCAGTATGCATGGTATCCTCCACCGTCATGCCAACTTTGGACCATACAACACAGCCCATATTCTCACATTTCTGGACAGATTTCACAACATTCTCATACCACCAGAGTGTGTGAATGATGCAGACCATCAAAGAAACCGGTACGTTGTAGTATGTGACAACGTGAGCTTTCATCGTGCAGCTCCAGTCCAAGACTGGTTTGCTGACCACCCAGCATTTCTCATGCAATACCTCCCACCATACTCACCATTTCTGAACCCCATAGAAGAGTTCTTTTCGGCATGGCGGTGGAAGGTATACGACCGGCAGCCCTTTGTGCTCATGCCTCTTGTGCAGGCCATGGAAGAGGCATGTGATGAGATTGATGTGGGTGCAATTCAGGGATGGATGAGGCACTCAAAGTGCTTCTTCCCTCGATGTCTGGTAAGGGAAGATATTGCCTGTGATGTTGATGAGGTGTTGTGCCCAGACCCGCCTGTGCGGCAAGATGCTGCCGAATTATTTTTCTTGCCTCTTTTTTTTTTTACTGTAATATATTTTTTCTGAAATTTTCTTTTTCAGTTTACTGTTTTTTGTAAGAATATTTTTTTCAGTCCCATGTAATTATATCTACTGTGAATACGTTGCACTGACTTGTTTACTGTAGTGAAAAACAAAAATGTTGCAACAGCATGTGTGTGTATCTGCAAATATTTTTGTGCATGTGAAAAATCTGATCCATATTTTAGTATTATGGCAAAGCATACTAAAGATGGGGTGCTTTTCATTATGCCCAACAGTGTGTAGTTGGTTAGGCAAAAATCTGGTAATATAAATGAAGTGTGTGTCATTTCATGCAAAAGTTTGATTTTGATAATGCTATGTGTAGTTTCAGTGCTTCATTTTGCAGGATATATATTTTTTTACATTAGATTAGATTAAACTTTATTGAATTTAACATTTATTAACATTTATTTTATACATGAGGTATTTTGCAGTTTGGGTGTGTGGTTTTATGAATTGTGTTAAGTATTTTAATAAAACCAGACTAGTTAGAAAAATTGTGTTAGCAATTGGAAAAAACTGTAATCACTAATGTGTATTAGTGAGTTAGTGTGGTGTGTTTTCTCTCGTCCACAGTGTGTGTCATTGTGCTGTATCACATCCTCCCCCTCAGCACCTGCAGTCGCTCCCAGCTGCAGCAGTGCTTCTCTGTGCTCTCTCACTCACCCAGGTTTTTGTACCACGCTCTAACACTGTGTGAACACAGGACCACTATGGTAACTCTGACAGTAATAATCTCCTGCATCTTCAGTCTGGACTCCTCTGATGGTCAGAGTGAAGTCAGTACCAGATCCACTGCCACTGAAACGAGCTGGAGTCCCTGACTGTAATCTAGTAGTATAGTAGATCAGGAGTTTAGGAGCTTCTCCAGATTTCTGCAGATACCAGTGGAGGTAGCTAGGAGAGGTGCTGGTTCTACAGTTGATGGTCGCTGTGTTTCCTGGAGCTACAGTTTGCACTGAAGGAGTCTGAGTCACAGTCACCTGACCTCTGGATCCTGAAGAGAAACATAGATTGTGTTTCTATGCTGTAAAGTGCTGTAGAATTAGTATGAAATGAAGTGTGTGAGGCTGTGAGTTGATGTTAAACTCTCACCTTGAGTCCAGAGGGCCAGTGTGCAGATGAAGACGCTGATCAAAGTCATGGTTGCTGTGGGTGAAGTTGCTGAGCAGCAGCTCTCAGTCATGAAGTGTTAAAGTCACAGGGCTATAAACACTCACAGAGCACTGAAGCATGGGCTGCTAATGCAAAGTAAGTGTGTGTGTGTGTGTGTGTGTGTGTGTGTGTGTGTGTGTGTACTGCAGTGTGAGGGGGGTTTTTGTACGATGGTTTCATTAGAATGTATCACTGTGGTACACTTTTGGTGGCGGCTCCAAACTCATCATCAACAGTAAGTGTGTTTTCTCTTTTAAAACAAAATCCATATAGAGAATTACTAATTGTGGGAATAATTCAACCTAAACCAAACAGATTATATATGTTTATTATTGTATAATTGATGTTTATTGTGTATTATTCGGCGCTGATGAGGAATACATCCCAATTGTTCTTAAGTATTTAACAAATATACAATTATTAATATTAAATATGTAATAATTACACACTTGCTATATATTCCACATGCAATAACTCTGCAGTTACTCTATAATAAAGATTTAATAAATATAGTTAGTGTGTGTTGATGTAAAATCCAGATGAAAGCTGCTGTGTGTGTTTGTGTTAAACAATGAATATTTCTGTAATCAGCTACATTTGTATTTGCTGCAGTTAAATATGCTGAAGGTATGAACTATAAAGTAATAACACTTGTTATGAAAAAATGATTTTCCCAGATAAATGACAGTGTGGAACATGTGTGTTTTGTCTCTGCACTGAAACTGATGTTAAATAATAAAATACTAAATGAAACTCAGTCATGAAGTCAGACTTTATTAGACTTAATTACTCTGTAAGATCAGTCAGTTCCACAAAGATACAAACATATTTTATAATTGTGTGTAAATGACGTGTATATGATGTGTTTATAATGTGTGTGTGTTTCTCCTCTCCAGCAGGTGTTGTGGTAAAGCCCTCCGTGTCTCTGCTCCCTCCGTCCCCTCTGCAGCTGTCTGAGGGATCGGCCTCGCTGCTCTGCCTGCTGTCTGGCTACTCTCCACAGGGGGCGCTGGTGAGCTGGACAGTGGACGGCTCAGAGGTGAAGAACAGGGTTCTGACCAGCGCAGAAGAAGAGAAGAACAGCCGTTACAGCCGCAGCAGCACCCTGACCCTCAGCAAAGACCTCTGGGAAAAGGGGGAGGAGTTCAGCTGTAAGGTCTCCCATAACAATGTCAATCATCCAGTCACGTTCAGAAAGAGTCAGTGTGAAGACTAGTGGATCCAAGATAGAGTTTAACATAGAGCTGCTTATGATCATCTACAATAGAGTTTCAATTCTACACAATGCTGACATTTCTGTCTTTACTCTCTTCACTGTCCTGTTGCTCTTCCTGTAGTTTTTGCTGAAATAAAACTGAGTTTTGGACGTTGTCTGTTCTTTTATTGGAGTTAATAGTGATGATGAGTGTGATGAGAGAGTGGGATTAGCTGTAGATTCAGTGCTGTGTGTTGTGCTTCAGTGAGTTTGACTGAAGGAAGTTGAACATCTGGTGAAGTTTCTGTTCTATTCTGGGAGAAATTAAACTATTCAGTCCTGTTCATGCAAATCTCACTTACACCTCACTGCTCTCTCCTTAAGACAGGATTAATATGTAGACTATTATTCTTCTTTCATCTCTATCATGTTTGAAAGCTCAGAGTTCTTTGATGTATTTTATTTATACTGTATCTGACACATTAAAGGTCATAATTACAGTGTGGTACATTCATACTACATCACTAAATCCACCTCTATATGACCTATGACAGGCAACACACAACGGCAATGTAATAACTTAAACATAAATAATTATTCCAGGAGTCAAAAAATTAAGTCAAACACTACGTCGTCAGATTCTAACTGATCATACAGGACACTAAGCCTCTCCTCAAGATTCTGGTCTCTCTTCACTGATTGGAAACGAGTAGTTTCAGTTCCAAATACTTCCCATCACTCCATCCTTCACCCAGTTCTCTTTAAAACCACATCATTGTGTCACAACAGGGTGACCATCATTGCAGCTTGCAATGTCATCAATTAAGTTGAGGGAACAATGCAGAATATTTTTAAAATATTTATTTTCCATTTGTAAATGGCAGCACAAAATGCAACAACATTTACAATATTTTATTATTAAAATGAACAGAAAACTCAAACTGTATAATATAAATATTGGTTAATAAACATGTCACGTCCATGCTAGTATATTTCATCCTGTGAACAGTTACAGTCACACCTGAAACAAGCCCTCTGTGTTAATGTGTTCAACATGTCCTGTGCTGTAGATACAGAGGCTTGACCTTAGAGTTATGTGTGAGTGACAAAAACAGTAAATAAATTGTAAAATATGTCACTGAAAGCATTTTGGGTAAAAGCAATAAGAACATTGACCACAGTTTAGTCCACATAGAACGCTGGTGTGCTAATGATGTGAAGACTCCCTGCTGGAGTCAGCAAGTTCTCTCTCTCTCTTTCTTTCTATAATGCATGTAAGAACATTATTTTCATTTATTTTCACTTATCTTCTTTTTATTTTCCTTATTTTATCTTCTCTCTCTTTTTTTTTACTTTTATTTCTTAACGATCCATCTCTTTTTTAGAGTTGTATTTGTTTTTGCTCTTATATTAATCTATAGTACAGCTGACATACCATACGAGTCACCCCTCTACAAAGGAGTGATAAAGAACAGCATCAGGTAGGGTTGCCAGATAGCATAAATCAAATAATTGTACAAAGACTTCACGATAATCATATTTTTGGGGAAATTATCATACCTTTCAAATTTGATTGCAGCATCCAGAACTGAGTAGGCAGTGTATATTACTGCATCTACCAAATGAAGTGCAAACGATGGTGCATTAGCTCGCTACAGATTAGTGGTGACAGCAGCTGTCTCATGAGATGTAAAGTAGAGATGTGGATTGGCTCATTTATTACAGATACAGGGTCTGTTTTCTGTAATGTGTGATAAGAGAGTATATTCTGTGATGCCTTAACCTGCCTTTAGGACCTGGGTCTGAGTGGTTTTTGTAGAACACTCAGCCAATCCTCCAACAGAGTCTCACAATAAAATGTTCATCTCCAGCGCACAACACATTTATTTCTAACTGATTATGAATCCAAGAGTTGTGAATGTTGGTTCCAATCTGTATTACCAAAAGAAAATCGGTCTGCAAAAACACTAATAATTATAGCATATGAATAACAAAGCGGAGCGAGCTCTATCTAAGTTCTGGGTCATTTTTAAATAATTCCTTATAATGAAGCTCTTTCTTTCATAGCACATTTCTTTTATGAACACCACTCTAAAACTTCATCTGGTCCAACATTTTGACCTACTGTAGCTAGTCAAAGCTATCACCTGTCACTCATATTTCAAAATGTCACACAACAAAACTATTCCTCTATTCTGATAGGCTGACCCACGGGGGTCATTTGTAAATTGGATCAATCAGCAGCCGCAAACATCAATATCAAGTGATGGACATAAAATCAGTTTTTTTTTTTTGTTTTGTTTTTTTATTATTGACTCATGATTGTCCCCTGGTCTTTATAGGCCCTGGGATTTCAGTCCAGGTAAATCTGTGCAATAAGCTGTTCTTGAGTATCTATAAAAAATTAACCAGACAGGTGGAAGTGAAGAGGCCCTTTTACAGGCCGTGAGCTCTGGTTGTCCTCCTGCCCAGGTGAGCTAAGGTGGCCCGCACCCTTGTTAGGCACACACTGGTTGCAAGTGCGTTTCCGTAGCTTACGGTGTGAGTGTAATGTGTGTGTGCGAGAAGTGCCTGCACTGACCATTAGCCCACCGTCACACATTGTACAACCCTGATGAATTCTCTCTCTCTCTCCCTCTCCTTCTTTCTCTCTCTTGGAGAGACAGAGTCTTGGCTTACATGCTGCTGAAGCAGCTATGATGTCTTTGCCTTGGGTCTTGGTGGGCTTGGACGCAACTTGCTGTTTTCTTTTTGTATTTGTCTTTGTCCCCATCATCTTACTGGTGCTACCTAATATTCGCACATGGTAGCCTACCGGCCAGGTGTAGCACGTTTGCCTTGATTCCCAAGATGGTTTGGTTTGACTACCAACTGCGCCCGTCCACCAGAAATCCGCAAAAGTAGTCATCCATGACCTTGCCTGTTGCACGGGTGGCCGTTCTAAACTTTTACGTATTTAAAAAGTATACAAAATAATACAGAGAGCAGTGTGTTGCATAAAGAACAGTTTGTTGTTGCTCCTTTGAAAGTCATTCCAAATGGTTGTTAGGTTTTCATTTGCAGAATTTCATTTGAAAAAGACTTCAGATTTGAGAGTTTATATCAAAGTGTAATGTCTTATTTGCAGAGGTGGAAAGTAACGAGTTACATTTACTCGCGTTACTGTAATTGAGTAGCTTTTTTGTGTATTTCTACTTTTTAAAGTAGTTTTAAAAATCTGTAATTTTACTTTTACTTAAGTACTTTTTGTTTGAAGTATTGTAATTCGCTACATTTTAAATCATATTCGCTACTGAGTAAAAAATAAATGAATGAAAATGATAAAATAATACAAATATTATGCTGTATAAATGCTCCGTTGCTCCGCGTGTGTGTATCATGTCCTGGTTGCGCGCCGCTCCAGACTCCACTCCAGGTTTTCTGACTGTCTCCACATCGGCATCTCCCTGACCTTCCACACAGTCGCTTCTGCCTTGAGAGTGACGTCATCGATTAGCGCGAACATATATTAACCTGAGAGAGATGCGGGAAAGATGAAAGAGGTTGTGATTTTGGTGTTTTGATATTTGGTTGTGTATTCTGGTTTTGACTTTTTGCCTCCAGTTGACTTTGATTATTGCTTTGTCCCTTTGGTTTGGTTGGTCTTTGTATATATTTGTAGATAATTTCATTGTTTTTGGTTTAGGGAGTCCGGGAAGGTACCTGTATTTTTGTTTGTGTTTTTTTTTTTTTTTTTTGCAGGTAATCTAGCTACTAATATAAATACCATTTTGTTTATTATTTTGGCCTGGGTCCATCCTGAATCTGATCCTCCTCCTGGTGTGTGTGTGTGTGTGTGTGTGTGTATACAAACCTCATTATTTTATCAGTTAATGATTGGATCTAGTTCTTTCTGCCATATACCACCATTTCCATACAGTTTAAAATAGAACCCTGAACCATTCTTTTTCTGTATGGCCCTAGACTGGGACGTAACACCATGTTTAAGTGACCACTTTGATTTTCAAGCACAAGAAAGACAACAGCTTTATTATGCAAAGGTGTTCCTTCAGTTAAAAACAACTAGTTTGAGATTTATATCTGCTCATCTTTTTTTAACTACGCTAGAATGCCTCATCCCACCCCCGCTGTTAAAAAAATAAAAAAGTAACTCGGTAACTTTTACTCTGAGTAAATTTTTTAATGAGCTACTTTTTACTTTTACTTGAGTAGATTTTTATAATGGTAACTTTACTTGTACTTAAGTAAAATTTCACTGAAGTAACAGTACTTGTACTTGAGTACAAAATTTTATTACTCTTTCCACCTCTGCTTATTTGGCTTGTGTTACAGTATGCCTGGTCAGGTGACGAGAACGCGCAGGTACGCTCATTACTGTAGTTCCATTATAAATAGTCCTGTGTTTAGTTGTCCCTTTGATGTGCATCTGTTGTGTTAAAGTGCTGTTTTGTTACATTGCTTTTAGGTCATCTCCTGGTTTGTGTTTCTCCTGGTTTGTGTTTCTCCTGGTTTGTGTTTCTCCTGGTATGTGTTTCTCCTGGTTTGTGTTTCTCCTGGTTTGTTTAACCCTAGTCATGTTTAGCTCCTAGTCTTGTTTAGCTCTCGGTTATGTTCAGATCTGGTTATGCTTAGATCTGGTTATGTTTAGCTCTTATGTTCAGTTTCAGTTTGATAAAGTTCCTGTATAGTTTTGAATATACATATACGTATCTCCTGTTTTGTTTAGCTCCAGTTCAGTTAAGTCCTGCTGGATATAGTTCTTGTGTTTTAAGTTATTGACTCAATGCTCTTTTGGTTTCTCGTAGTTCCAGTGTTACTGTTCCTTAGTTCCCTTGTGTGAGTGTTTATTTACAGTATGGTCCGATTTCTTTATTAAACAATTGCAAAGTATTCACCTCTGCTATTATGCCTCGCCTTCAACCCACACACAGCACCCGTGACAGTTATGTTTCAACAACTCTATACAGAAAATAATTTGTTCCTGGTGGACTAATGAAGAAATGTTCAGTTAAATGTCAATCTCTGCTTAAATATTTTTAGATCAATTTAATTTATAGTTTAAAGGTTTGTTTTGGTAATCATGTGTTCAACAAAAAAGTAAAAAGTCTCCATAACTTTTGAAAATTTGATAAGTTTTCAATTCAATTTAATTCAATTTTATTTATATAGCGCTTTTGACAATGGTCATTGTCTCAAAGCAGCTTCACAAAAATGAAAGAAAATTTACAAAAAATGAAAGAAATTTTTTTAGAAAAGAAAATGATTGGAAGTGTGTATGTGTGAGAAAAATGTGCCTAGATAATAATGAGATGAATGAATGAGGAATGAAATGTCTCTGATGAGTAAGTCAATGGCGATGGTGGCATCTCCAAGATGGCGCCGGTGAGGTCGGCTGCTCCGACCACCTTTTCTTTGTTTTTGTGTTTTAAGTTAGTTTTCAGTGTTTTAAAATCAGCAAAATCACCACCATTGAGTACATTAGGTATGATAGAGACACTCTTGTTTCTATTGGTATACAATGTACTCACAATTCAACGTTTTTAACTCCGGATCCGAGCTGGCTGAGTGAGATCTTGAGGGAGAACAAAGGACGCGACGCGATGCGGCGGCCCCCGAGGGAAACGAGCCGGCATCAGGAACAGGCTGAGAGCTCGTGCACACCGCACACCTCTGCCTAGCATCCTGCTCACCAACGTCCAGTCACTGGAAAACAAACTCGATGACCTCAGGGCCAGGATAAAGTTCCAGAGAGACATTTGGGACTGCAACCTCCTCTGCTTCACCGAAACATGGCTGAACCCAGCGGTGCCAGACCACGCCATCCAGCCAGCCGAGTTCTTCTCGGTTCACCGCATGGACAGGGCGCGGGACTCGGGGAAGTCAAGGGGAGGCAGTGTGTGTTTAATGGTGTACAGCAGCTGGTGCAACAGCACGAGAGTTGTTCCTCTTACACGATCCTGCACACCAAACCTGGAACTAGTGTCCATCAAGTGTCGTACTTTTTATCTTCCACGGGAGTTCACATCGGTCATAATCAGTGCCGTTTATATTCCACCACAAGCGGACACAGACACTGCCTTATGCGAGCTGCACGAGGCACTTTCACAACAACAAATGCAACACCGGGACGCCGAACTTTTATCATCACCTGCCCCACCAGGGGCGAAAGGACACTGGACCATTGTCATACTACGGTCAAACATGGTTACAAGGCGCAGTCTCGTCCAGCGTTTGGTAAATCCGACCACGCCGCCATCTTCCTCATGCCAAAATATCAACAAAGGCTGAAACAGGAAGTTCCGGTTAAGAGGGAGGTCGCGCGCTGGACGGACCAATCGGTGGCCGCGTTACAGGACGCACTCGATGACGCAGACTGGGACATGTTCAGAAACAGCTCCGATGACGTCAGCGTGTTTATGAAGTGGTTGTGGGATTCATTGGGAAACTAGCGGATGATACCGTGGAGAAAAAGACTATCAGAACGTTTCCCAACCAGAAGCCGTGGGTGGATAAAACCATCCGCAACGCTCTGAGATCTCGCACCGCTGCCTACAACACGGGACTTGCGTCGGGGGACATGGAACCATACAAGGCTGTATATATATAATATAACGTGCAGAAAGCAGTGAAAGAGGCAAAGCAGCGCTACGGAAGGAAACTAGAGTCACAGCTTCAACAGAGTGACTCTAGGAGCCTGTGGCAGGGACTAAGAACAATAACGGACTACAAAACACCAACAACCGGTATGACGAAACCGGAAGCGACTCTGGCAGAAGAGCTGAACACTTTCTACGCTCGCTTCGAGGCTGCAGCTAAAGACGCTAGCGATGCTAATGCTAACGGCTGCAGACAGGAAGACATTGCCAGCACCGGAAGCGCATTCATCATCACCGAGCACGACGTGAGGAGAGCCTTCAAGAGAGTGAACACCAGGAAAGCAGCAGGACCAGACAGTATCTCAGGTTGTATTCTCAGATCCTGCGCAGACCAGCTAGCACTTGTGTTCACAGAGATATTCAACATCTCTTTATCTCAGTCGGTGATCCCCACATGCTTCAAAGAGTCCATCGTTGTTCCTGTTCCAAAGAAACCACATCCTGCTTCTCTCAACGACTATCGCCATGTAGCCCTCACCTCAGTAGTGATGAAGTGCTTTGAGCGCCTGGTCAGACTTCATTATTTCTTCACTACCAGACACACTCGACCCACTACAGTTCGCTTACCATCCAAACCACTCTATGGATCTCTCATCTCCTTCATACCTCACTCATCTAGACACTCGGAGGGGGAATTATGTGAAAATGCTCTTCATCGACTACAGCTCTGCATTTAATACCATAATTCCCTCCACACTCACCACCAAGCTGGAGTACCTGGCACTCAGCTCATCTATGTGTCAGTGGATCTCCAACTTTCTAACTGGCAGACCACAGGCAGTAAGGGTGGACATGTCTCAGCCTCCCTCACTCTCAGCACTGGAGCCCCCCAGGGTTGTGTTCTGAGCCCCGTGCTGTACTCTCTGTACACCTATGACTGCGTGGCCACTACCAACTCCACCACCATCATCAAGTTTGCTGACGACACTGTCGTGGTGGGCCTGATCACGAACAATGATGAGTCAACCTACCTGGAGGAGGTTGGAAATCTGGGCCCGGTTTCTAGATAACGCACACTATTCGCGCGCTAAGTAAACTCTTAAGATATACAGTATCTTACGTTAAGTGATAAGTTTTCTAAGTGTATTTCTCGAACTGTCGCTTAGAAGTCTTCTTAAGTCGCTGCCTCTTACGTCCGACATTACGCGGCGCTGTCTACATTGAAGGTCCTGAATTAGCGGACATCGGTTGCTCAGGAATCGAGTTTTCACTCCTTTTGCATGACAGCGTTAAGAAAGACGGCACTTTCTATGCAAATTAAACATTGCACTAAATTCTTTAATAATAGCGTTTATTTCGACATGGGTTAACTTAACAATAACATGCCATAATAGACAAATATATAAATTAATATTAATTAATTAATATCGCTAATATTTTCATGTAACATGTGGGGGGCGCAATCCAGTGTCTTCTTGTGCCAGTCCCAAGTCTGGATAAATGCAGAGGGTTGTTTCAGGAAGGGCATCCGACGTAAAACATTTGCCAAATGGCCCGGGTTAACAACGACCGCCACTGGTGCTGTTGACTTACAGGGTGCCGGTGGAAATTGGGCTACTGTTGGTCGAAGAAGGAGAGGAGGAAGGCGTGTTCGAAAGCAGAGAGAGAAGAGGAAAGGAAAGAGTTTAGGAGTGATAGTAGGGACCTTGAATGTTGGGACCATGACAGGGAAGGCAAGAGAGTTGGTTGATATGATGCAGAGAAGGAAGGTGGATATACTGTGTGTCCAGGAGACCAGGTGGAAAGGTAGCAAAGCTAGAAGCTTAGGATCAGGGTTCAAGTTGTTTTACCATGGTGTGGATAGGAAAAGAAATGGAGTAGGAGTTATCCTGAAAGAGGAGTTTGTAAGGAATGTCCTAGAGGTGAAGAGAGTATCAGATAGGGTGATGCGTCTGAAGCTGGAAATTGATGGTGTGATGTTCAATGTTGTTAGTGGTTATGCTCCACAAGTAGGATGTGTGTTAGAAGAGAAGGAGAAATTCTGGAGTGAGTTAGATGAAGTGATGCAGAGCATCCCCAGAGGTGAGAGAGTTGTGATTGGTGCAGACTTCAATGGACATGTTGGGGAAGGGAACAGAGGGGATGAAAATGTGATGGGCAGCTTTGGTCTTCAGGACAGGAATGTAGAAGGACAGATGGTGGTGGACTTTGCAAAGAGGATGGAAATGGCAGTAGTAAATACTTTCTTCCAGAAGAGGCAGGAACATAGGGTGACATATAAGAGCGGAGGCAGAAGCACTCAGGTGGACTACATCTTGTGTCGACGTTGTAATCTGAAAGAGATTAGTGACTGCAAAGTGTTGGTAGGGGAGAGTGTAGCCAGACAACACAGAATGGTGGTGTGTAAAATAACCCTGGTGTTGAGGAAGGTGAAGAGGACAAAGGCAGAGCAGAGGACAAAGTGGTGGAAGCTGAGAAAGGAAGAATGTTGTGTAGTCTTTAGGGAGGAGTTGAGACAAGCTATGGGTGGTCAGGAGGTGCTTTCAGTTGACTGGACAACTACAGCCAATGTTATCAAGGAGACAGGTAGGAGGGTACTTGGTGTATCATCAGGTAAGGGAAAAGGAGACAAGGAGACTTGGTGGTGGAATGAGGAAGTCCAGGAGTGTATACAGGGAAAGAGGCTAGCTAGGAAGAAGTGGGACTCTGAGAGGACTGAAGAGAGTAGACAGGAGTACAGGGAGATGCACCGTAAGGTGAAGGTAGAAGTGGCAAAGGCCAAACAAAGAGCATATGAGGACTTGTACTGTATGCTAGGCTGGACAGTAAGGAGGGAGAGGTGGATCTTTACAGGTTGGCGAGGCAAAGAGATAGAGATGGGAAGGATGTGCAGCAGGTTAGAGTGATTAAAGATAGAGATGGAAATGTACTGACAGATGCCAGGAGGGTGATGGGAAGATGGAAGGAGTACTTTGAGGAGTTGATGAATGAGGAAAACAAAAGAGAACAAAGAGCAGAAGAGGTGACTGTTGTGGAGCAGGAAGTAGCAAATATTAGTAAAAGTGAGGTGAGAAGGGCGTTGAAGAGGATGAAGAGTGGAAAGGCTGTTGGTCCTGATGACATACCTGTGGAGGTATGGAAGTGCTTAGGAGAGGTGGCAGTAGAGTTTCTGACTAGTTTGTTTAACGAGATCTTGGAGAGTGAGAGGGTTCCAGAGGAATGGAGGAGAAGTGTATTGGTGCCGATTTTTAAGAACAAGGGAGATGTGCAGAGCTGTGGCAATTACAGAGGCATAAAGCTAATGTGCCATACAATGAAGCTGTGGGAAAGAGTAGTGGAAGCTAGGTTAAGGGCAGAGGTGAGAATTTGTGAGCAGCAATATGGTTTTATGCCTAGAAAGAGTACATCAGATGCAGTATTTGCTTTGAGGATGCTGATGGAGAAGTACAGAGAAGGTAATAAAGAGTTGCATTGTGTCTTTGTAGATTTAGAGAAAGCGTACGACAGGGTGCCGAGAGAGGAGCTGTGGTGTTGTATGAGGAAGTCTGGAGTGGCAGAGAAGTATGTTAGAGTGGTGCAGGACATGAATGAGAGTTGTAAGACGGTGGTGAGATGTGCTGTAGGTGTGACAGAAGAGTTCAAGGTGGAGGTGGGTCTGCATCAAGGATCGGCTCTAAGCCCCTTTTTGTTTGCTCTAGTGATGGACAGGATGACAGATGAAGTTAGACAGGAGTCTCCATGGTCTATGATGTTTGCAGATGACATTGTGCTTTGTAGCGAGAGCAGCGAACAGGTGGAAGAAAATTTGGAGAGGTGGAGGTACGCTCTGGAAATCAGAGGAATGAAGGTTAACCGCAGCAAGATGGAATACATGTGTGTGAATGAGAGGGACCCAAGAGGAACAGTGAGGCTACAGGGAGCAGAGGTAAAGAAGGTGCAGGATTTTAAGTACTTAGGGTCAACTGTCGAGAGCAACGGAGAGTGTTCAAAGGAGGTGAAGAGACGAGTACAGGCAGGTTGGAATGGGTGGAGAAAAGTGTCAGGTGTGTTGTGCGATAAAAGAGTATCAGCGAGAATGAAAGGAAAGGTGTACAGGACAGTGGTGAGACCAGCAATGCTCTACGGCTTAGAAACAGTGGCACTGAAGAAAAGACAGGAGGCAGAGCTAGAGGTAGCAGAGCAGAAGATGTTGAGGTTCTCTTTGGGAGTGACAAGGATGGATAGGATCAAGAATCAGTTCATCAGAGGGACAACCCATGTGAGATGTTTTGGAGATAAAGTCAGAGAGGCCAGATTGAGGTGGTTTGGACATGTTCAGAGGAGAGATGGTGAATATATCGGTAGAAGGATGCTGAGGTTGGAACTGCCAGGCAGGAGGTCTAGAGGAAGACCAAAGAGGAGATTTATGGATGCAGTGAGAGAGGACATGAAGTTAGTTGGTGTGAGAGAAGAGGATGCAGAGGATAGGGTTAGATGGAGGCAGATGATTCGCTGTGGCGACCCCTGAAAGGGAACAGCCGAAAGACAAAGAAGAAGAAGAAGAAGAAGATGTGGCCATGAAACGAACCGGGTATCCAATCATAGTTGATTGACAAACAGCTGATAACACTCTTCACCAGCTTCAGAAACAATGTGAAGTATGTCAGTTGTTGGGGTTGTATGGCACACTTATGGAATGAATACGATGAGATGACAGAGTGGAGGTTTAATACCCCTATCTCACCTACGAGGGGCCGTAAATGCGGTTCATTATGTTTCGGCGCGAGTTTTGGTGCTGTTATTACGTTTCCATCTTACCACGCAAAAAAAATAAACATGTTTAACATGTGGAAGCTCGCGGACCTTGTAGATCTTCGCGGACCGTCGGGCGCCGACCACTCGAGGCGGATCACGGTGCCTAATACCCCTCTCTCACCTGTGTGGCCTGACTCATCTCCGTGAGCTGCCGCGATTGCCCACGACGTTCCTTTAACGTTCCGCGAAGTTCTGCAAGTTCTGCAAGCTTCCGCGAGGACCAGAAAAAAATTTAAACGTTGAATTTTTCACGCGGAAATATGGAAACGTAATCACAGCGCAAACCTCGGAGTGAATCATGATCAAGCCTACGGTCACAGCGCGAGCCCGCGCAGGTGAGATAGGGGTATAACACCACATCTCACAGTGAGTCAAACCGCATAAGTGAATACTGTAGGGGTATTAAACATTACAATCACCCAGAGAAATGAATGGATGCGGGGTTTGAAACTCCCATGGTTATTTTCTCATTCAACTAAATCAAATTTCATAAAAATGAAATGTGTCAATAGACAAGCCCATAAAGTTATGGATAATGGCTAATGATCAATGAAACCTATTTTAAACAAAAAGCAGCGAGCAGCTGGACATTGGGACGAGGAGTGTAAGTACGACGCGTTGGTCTGGCACGCGCAGGTCTGAGCAGCTCAAGAAGCTGCATACAGATGTCGCCATTAAAAACCCGCGTTTCGAGAAAAGGGATCCCGTGACTTGCCGCGGCTTTGCGCGGCTGCGTGCGGGAAGCTGTGAACATGCCCTTCATTACCTGTAGGGGGCAGTCGTGTTTCAGTCTGAAGTATTGTGTGTCTATTGAAGCCGAAAATGTGTGCAAATTAAACTGCGCATGCGTGTTTGGAGTCGCTGTGCCCGCGCTGTGTATCAGTCGGTTGGGAATCATCACGGAGGTTACAACACGGCATGGCTGCAGCTGGAGTTTGTCGTGTTCGAGGTAAGTTTAGCTTTCTTTTTTGGATGTGATTCTCGCTTTCATGACTCCCAAATAATGTTCATCTTAATCTCAGGACGTACAATTAGCAATTTCAGTTTTTAATAGTGTGGAGATTCACAAAACACCGTTTTCGTGTAAAAACCTGAACCTACGGAGCCCCCATGGGTCCTGTGGTAAATAAATAAATTAATAAAATAATAACGAACCGAGCGCGCGGATTAATACACCGAGATGTGTGTTTCTTACCCCCACCCCGACTGAAAACGGCGTGTTCAGACAAAGGCTCGCCAGTTAGATGCCATTTCTGAACAAACTGAGTCGTGTGTGTTAAAGCATTAAATGGTAAAAGAGCACTAGCAATAAACGTTTTTTTTTCTGAAGCCGAACTTTATTAATGAGTTACGAGTAAAGAACCTGTACATATGTTCATACAGTATTTACAGCAGCTCTAATTTACTGCGGTAAAGCCAGCCGCGGTTCAGAAAAACACGGTCAAGCCAGCCACGATTGATTTTAGTGCGCGCGCATATTACAGTGATTACGGTAGTTTCATGAACAACACAGAGAGAATGCCCCATATCTGAAAAATGCTGCAGTAAAATAGTTTCATATGTGGTGTGTATATAGTATGGGACGTCCTGAATAAGAACTGATCATTGTTTTTTTCTACTTATTAGAAATGGGGTCTTTATACCCCTTTAAAATGTAATAATGCCCCATATCTGAAAAATGCTGCAGTAAAATAGTTTCATATGTGGTGTGTATATAGTATGGGACGTCCTGAATAAGAACTGATCATTGTTTTTTTCTACTTATTAGAAATGGGGTCTTTATACCCCTTTAAAGTGTAATAATGTCCAATATCTCAAAAATGCTGCAGTAAAATAGTTTCATATGTGGTGTGTATATAGTATGGGATGTCCTGAATAAGAACTGATCATTGTTTTTTTTCTACTTATTAGAAATGGGGTCTTTATACCCCTTTAAAATGTAATAATGCCCCATATCTGAAAAATGCTGCAGTAAAATAGTTTCATATGTGGTGTGTATATAGTATGGGACGTCCTGAATAAGAACTGATCATTGTTTTTTACTACTTATTAGAAATGGGGTCTTTATACCCCTTTAAAATGTAATAATGCCCCATATCTGAAAAATGCTGCAGTAAAATAGTTTCATATGTGGTGTGTATATAGTATGGGACGTCCTGAATAAGAACTGATCATTGTTTTTTTCTACTTATTAGAAATGGGGTCTTTATACCCCTTTAAAATGTAATAATGCCCCATATCTGAAAAATGCTGCAGTAAAATAGTTTCCTATGTGGTGTGTATATAGTATGGGACGTCCTGAATAAGAACTGATCATTGTTTTTTTCTACTTATTAGAAATGGGGTCTTTATACCCCTTTAAAGTGTAATAATGTCCAATATCTCAAAAATGCTGCAGTAAAATTGTTTCATATTTGGTGTGTATATAGTATGGGACGTCCTGAATAAGAACTGATGATTGTTTTTTTCTACTTTTTTTTTTTTATCATATAATGTGTGTACATTTTATGGGATAAAAACTGACCATGGCGTTTTATTCTTACTAGAATTTATTTTTTCATAGGTCTCTGAAGTGAAATAAAGGCATTTTATTTAACTTTTTTTCCCCATTGTGAACATTTGTTTATTTGACCTCTCTTCCAAAGCAGACGTTAATCCTCATTATAGAAAACATTCATTGAAGAATAACTGCTACTTTTGAACAGTAAAACAAAATAAAAATGAATTCTGGTATTTAGAAAGACTAAATACATTATTTTGTCTGTTTTCTACGAATTCTGCTGTAACTTATGTACATAAAACAATTATTTGAATGGTGAATATTTAAGAAAAATATTGTAACAGACAACCGTCAAAGTCACCAATAAATAACACGGATATTAAAGCAGAAATGCAAATAAATAAGCAAGTAAAAATTGACGAGCATGTTGTATTATCTCTCAGTCCTGGGCGTCTAAATGAAAAGCGCTCTGAAAGCGCGTTGTCTCTGTGTCGGTCCTGAAACTACCGTAATCACTGTAATATGTGCGCACACTAAAATCAATCGCGGCTGGCTTGACCGCAGTTCTAATTTGTCTAAATCGCATTGCAGACAATAAAAATAAGTCGAGTCATCCTGTGACTTCATCATAGGATTTCCTGACACTGTAAAGGTGCAGAGTAATCTATGGAGTGTAGCCATCTCATGCCATGTTTTACAATGTTTTAGTGATGCAAGATTATTGCTAAAGCAATTTAACCCAAGTTTAACAATCTGAAGTATATGAAGTGATGGTCATTTTTTATTATCAATTATTTGTATTTTTTTTTTTCTCTGTGAAATGAAGTCAGCACAGGTTGAAGCAATTCAGATTTTTTTTTTGTTTCTCAAAATAAATTATTTATTTTCTTGTACATTTTATGCAGGGGGACAGACGAAGTGATGCCAGTATGCACCTTCTTAAAATCCTTGTCGTCTGTGCTGTTGAAGGGGAAGAACCGGTTGGTGTATCCATAATCCTTGAAGGAGAGGAAATTTTGCAAGAATGTGGCAATAGCTCTGAGCACTGCGCTACACATTTGAGCTATTTTCAGAAAGTTCTTCTAGAACTTGATGGGATTAAGCTATCACCAAAAGTGCAAGCTTTAAAGATGAAGTTATCTTAAAACATTTGATTTGGCTTGACTACAAGTCTTTACATGTTGTGTTTCCATGTTCAGCTTAATGTTTTAATGCGTTATGGTTTCAATGGCATACTTTTAAGTGCACTAGTCCAGAGTGCTGATTTGAATGTTGCAACTTCACTGCTTCCGAGGGCTATTACGTTTTAACGTTTATTCTACAGTTTGTTTAATGTATTTTCTGCTGTATTTTATTTCTAAATGAATGCTGTATTTTATTTATTTATTATTTTACACAATTTTGTTTAAAACAAGTATTTCAGGCCCTGGTGCTGTGCAGTTTTTTTCTATGGATGCAAAATTTAGCTGAATGCACTTTTATTAAAAAGACAACTTGGATCTAGACTGTGAATGTCACAAATATTTGGTAATGTTGGTGAATAAACTGTTTAATTATATTTTAGTTGTGTGATTTATGAAAGATATAGATGAAATAATTACTTAAGTTTCTTTCCAAAACAAAAATTAGCAATGTTTACATTATTATAGGGAGTAATATAAATTGATAAAACCAAGTTAAGGGAAAATCTCACAAAACAAAATGATAGTAATTTCATAAAATTAAGGTTCCTGCAACTTTACTTGATTATTTTAAATAAATCTAATTTGTGCATTAAATATAATTATGTAACTTTTACTTGATTTCTTTTATTGTTAATTTAATTAAGTAAATTTTACCTGACAATTACGGGTGAGTTTTACTTAGGCTGAATCACAATTCTATTTTCTTCCCCTTGTCCCTTGAAATGAAGTGGAAAGGGGAAGGGTATAAATATTTACCCTAAGAAATGGGACAACACTGTTATACGTCATCATACGTTGTCGCTGGTTCCTAATGTTACGTCAGAGGACATGCGCCGATGTTTATCACACATTCCAATAAGAGAGATTACTCACTCCCAAAGCTTTTTGCGCCGTATTTCGATTTTTAAAAAAGTTGCTCATTTTCACCACGAACACGGATGAGTCTTCGGGTTTCCTCAGCCGTCCATATACAGAATATAAATTACAAAACTGTGGTCACGTTGCAATAAGTAAGAATAGTGTAAGCAAAACAATAGTGTATGGCCGTAAGCAAAACAAACAATGCGTTATCAAATGCTCGGCAAAATGCCGTGCTACTGAACTTTCATATTTGTTTGTAGCATGCAGTAAAGTGTATGTGACATAAAAATATATATTTGTAATATTGTGCAATCTGTGCTATCCGCTAGCAAACTTTAGCGATTTTTTTTGCAAACGTTTCTTTACAGAACATCACCATAAACACAAACACAAGACTAAAGGTAATATACATATAATGAAAACTTGTCATAAAAATCTTTATTAATGGCAAAAATCACTTTATGGAATTTATGGGTCTGTTTGCTCGAGTGAGCAGCCATGTTGAAAACTTCGCTTAGCCCTTCGTTTGAAGTGAGGTCCTGAAAAATCTTCGTTTGGAGGGCTATCTGGCCCTTCCCCCCTCCCCCTACACCTCCAACCAAAAGAGAAATGAGACACCACTACCCCTGCACGTGAACGCGTCAAATGGAAGGGTAGGGGGAAGGGTTGGGATTCAGCCTTAATATTGGAGCAATAAAATTTACTTAAAACCTGTGTCCAAATTGTTATGAGGATTTTATCAAGTAAATCTTACAAGTTCTTTTTTTCAGTGCATGGGTGGACACGATGTTTTAAGAATTTAATTATATATATATATATATATATATATATATATATATATATATATATATATATATATTTATTGTGTGTGTGTGTGTGTGTGTGTGTGTGTGTGTGTGACCGGTGCAACTCACACGTCCTATTCCATTGTCATTCATACTGCCGTAGTTTTTAGAGCCCTAAAAAAGCATTCGCTAGTAAGTAAGTAAATAAAAGACAAATGAATAAATAGTTTTAAATTATATATATACAGGGGCGTAGATTTAGGGTGGACGGAGGGGATGTGTCCCCACCAATATCCTCCGACCATTGAAATGTCCCCACCAATAATTTAATCCACTTTTTTTAAAATCGTTCTGTCAACATTAACCTAGACACGCAGAAAGGGATAAATCACGTTCTCTCCTTGAGTCCTCCCGCCCCCAAAACACATATGAACATTTTGATTGGCTGTGCCTTTCCCTGCCATCATGTGATAGACGATTGGCTGCGTTCAGACACAAGCAGCGCCAAATGCAGTGGACTCACATTCAGTACAGCAGGCCAGGATATAGTCTGTGAATACGGACGTAAAACTAACAGCAGATTAAACAGCTAAATGTAAAAGTATAAATATAATCCCTGTCAGTCTCCTAATCTAGTGACTGTTTGTCAGAAATCAGTATTGTGAAAGAAATTGATAAACTAATATACTAATATTGCCATATGGCTAGAATTTTGTTGACACCAATAGACAATCCACTTCAGAAAAATAGTTTTTAAAATGCATTCACTTACTTGGCGAACATTAATGATTTGATTCGAGGTTTGCACACTAAGACTCAGAAAAAGTGAAATAAAATGATTGCTGTTTAAATGGCATGTGTTTATCCTGTTTTGTCAGGTAACAGAACCTAAACACCTGTGCTGTATATCAGACAGCGATGGAGAGAGTGTAGATTACACACAGGTGCTCTCTAGTCATTAGCACTCATCAGGCAATGTCTATGGCCAACTGACTGCACTCAGACCAAAGGGGGCTGAATAATTACACACACCCCACTTTTCAGTTATTTATTTGTAAAAAAAAAAATGTTTGAAATCATGTATGATTTTCGTTCCACTTCTCGCGTGTACACCACTTTGTATTGGTCTTTCACGTGGAATTCCAATAAAATTGATTCATGTTTGTGGCTGTAATGTGACAAAATGTGGAAAAGTTCACGGGGGGCGAATACTTTTGCAAGCCACTGTAGTTGTCCTGAGATTTAACATTGTTACCAATAATAGGCTGAGGCATTCTCTGTCCATGCTCATAAGGAATCCCTCAATGTTTTTCAATTAGGGGACAGAAGCAGATCAGCCATGTTGTAGTTCAGGTGAAGAGGCGAGTTCACAGGAGGTCAATCTGAATGTTGATTATACAGT
This sequence comes from Channallabes apus, assembly GCA_030522415.1. Lineage (NCBI taxonomy): Eukaryota > Metazoa > Chordata > Actinopteri > Siluriformes > Clariidae > Channallabes > Channallabes apus. The sequence goes on from CM060114.1 coordinate 5,886,994, forward strand.
ATATAACATATAATATGTGTGCGTGTATTATACATGTTGATTATACTAATATTTAGCATTATGAGGAGTGATAGGCTGAGGATGTAAGTGATTCATTAGTGTTTTTGGCAAAAGTTTTGAACTGACATTTCACTTTTTTGTCACGCTATTTCATCAGCTGGCAATGCTGTCCGGTCCTAGTGCAGTCAGAGGGGAAGAGTTAGGGTCAAAGCCATTGTTCACCCCCAAAAAAACTTTACTCACTATTTACTCCTTAAGTGGTTCCAAACTTTAATGATTTTCTTTATTTTGTTGAATACAAAATAAGATATTGGGGAAAAAAGCTGAAAACATTGACTTCCGTAGCAGGAAAAACAAATACTATGTAAATCAATGATTACAGGTTTTCAGCATACTACAAAATATCATCTTTAGTGTTTATCAGAAGAAAAAAAGAACAGCGTGGACAATATTGATGTCAAACAAATATGCCAGCAGTTTATTTTTGTTAACGAGAGGCGAAGGCATGTTTTTGTCTCCTTCATATAGGAGCAATAGGCATTGAGCTGTTGTGTGGTACTCTACCTAGTAGTTCATTTTTATATGTAATCTACTTTTATATATATACAGATGATTTAGATGTTTCATTTGCACTAGGGCTCAATAAAGAATAGTTTTTATTTTATTAAAGACTATCTTTTTGTCAGTTATGAAACATTCCTTTAACTTTACAGTATTCCTTAATTTAACTTAATGAATTGCATTTCCAGTGGATTAATATAAATCGAAGCATTGCTAGTCTGCTATTAATGTAAAGTGATTTCGCACCATATTAAGAAAACCTAGCAAACCTACGCCCTTGTGTGTGTGTGTGTGTGTATGTGTGTGTATATATGGAAATATAATTAATATTTTCGTGTTTAATTACAAAAAAAAAACATTTTAATGGTTAGTGATTGTTGCAGACATTTACACTATTTTTGAGAACTATTAAGTTCTCCTTCAACGTGTCATAGCCGATAACTGCCCCTTTGAAGCCTTTGAATGGTGTTAAAAATACTTGCAAAACAAGTATTGCAGCCATACATTGGAGGGAACTTCTGAGGTGGTCAGTGATTGATGGCACGGTCGGTCGGAGGGGGTTGTGATCACACCTATAGATCTTTTGTTCTAGGCTATCGGTCAAATATCTCTCCACTTGGAAGCAAAAACATGCAAGGGATTTCAGCATCTCGACGCACATACTAAGCTGTTTATAAAGTAGACACTGTTTGTTTTTTCATTTTGTAATCTTTCCCGTGTTTACCGTGTACTGTACAATGTATATTCATTTTTTTAATGAATTACTGTAAATAAACTACACATTCCGTTGATTTACCAGAAATGACTTTTCTGTTTTTTGTGTGTGCTAAACTAAACTTCAGGGTCAAAGTAATAGCGATTTTATTTGAAAAGTATTATATATTTACAATGCTGATAAGTTCAAGCTTAGATTCATATATAAACTGCTTCAAAGTCTTTCCGTGACCGCTGAAATCCGACAGACGCAGGGCTCAAGGGAGGTGTGTCTGTGTGTGTGTGTGTGTGTGTGTGCGCGCATGTGTATATGTGTGTGTGTGCGCGTGCGCTGTAGCATGTCCTATTTTCAGCGGATTTTTCCGCTACCGCAGATCAGTTTATCAACTTGTAATATATACATTATAGGAATATATTAACATGTGCAGACATTTAAGGGTGCGCTGCCCTCTCTTGCCCCTGCGTAGAGCCTACACACACACACACACACATCTATCTATCTATCTATCTATCTATCTATCTATCTATCTATCTATCTATCTATCTATCTATCTATTATATAAATACACATTTGGAATCTGCATCTACATTTTCTGTTACAAGTATAGAATTAGGTTCAGCTGAGACTCATGATCAATGGTGTTAGGGTACTTATGTAGTGATAATTAGTTTCAGCCAAATCATTAAAACTAACAATGGACTATGACACTCTTGAGAGGGGATATGAAGGTGTTATTCATTTATTTATTCTCTACAAGGGTGCGAACTACAGTACAGACCAAACTATAACTTATATACTACTATAAAAATTCTAAATATAAACAAACAAAATACAGCTTTTTTTCCTCAGAGGTAAATGGAAAAGTGAAGTTGTTCAGCTGTTTACTGTCACTGCAGCTTCTTCAAAGTCTTCCCGCTCCGTGACCACTGAAATCCGACACGACACCACGTTAGGCTGCGTCTTGACTCATTTGTATACCGACGGTGATTGGATGTTTCCCGAGGGCTCAGGGGAGTGTGTGTGTCTGTGTGTGTGTGTGTGTGTGTCTATGTGTGTGCGTGCGCGCGGGTACTTGTTCTACTGTTATAAAAACTCTAAATATAAACAAACAAAATACAGCTTTTTTTTCAGAGGTAAACGGAAAAGTGAAGATGTTCAGTGTCACTATGCAGATGTTACACTCAGTGGAGTTACCGAAATCTTTGCTTTAGTCCTCATTGAGTTGCCACACATCATTTCCACATTTCACTCGCTTTTATTACTCTTATGTGAGCATAAACAGTGAAACATTCCACAGGTTTATAATACACCGCGGCCAAGTGAACCACGTTCCCGTCGAACGAAACGAGGCATAATCGTGGTGTTTGCTTCGGTTATGACACACCATAGTTTATTACCTGCTGTGGTAGATCTGAATATTTATTCAAACACAATAATAAAGCTTTATATCCTCAGGAGGGCTCAGTACATTGTTTTAGCGATAGTTTCACGGAAGCGAGTTCAGAACTAATCTAACCAAACCAAAAAAAAAAAAAAAAACATCCGAAGCTTCAAATAGAATGAACGAACTAATGAAATTGATATATATGTAATTGATATACTGTATATACAGACGTGTGTGTGTCATTTTAATTCAAATGAACATTTTAATGCTTTCTGATACACTTATCATCTTATCCACATACACTTATCAACACAAACTCTCCGTGCACGCACACACAATCTCTAAAAAATTAATATTAATAACATACATATACAAATAAACAAATGTAGGTGTAATAAAAGTAGTCGTGATGTCAGTACTCGCCCAGCAAACCAGCCTTTTGCAGTGGCTTAAAACGTATGAATTATCTTCAAATATACAAAAAAAAAGCGAAAAGACACTCGATTATTATGCATAGGTTATTTGTTTAATTCAAAAAGTTCATAAAAACACTTTAAAACGAGAGAAAAACTGTTAAAATCCTCGTTCGCCTTCTCAGCGTTAGGTAGCGAGTGACGTCATGATTTGAATCTGCGCGCCACCGGGGAAACATAGGGAAACTGACTTTCCCGGACCAACGGCTTTTAGATAAAGTCCTTCTATGCGCCATCTGGCGGATATTCAGTGAAGCACAACACATTTATTTTAAATTCCCGAATGTTGCCTCCGGCAAGTCGCGGCAAGCCGCGCGCTAAATTGCGGCATCCCGCGGGAAAACACGCAGGATTTTAAGGGCGACATCTGTACCACATTCATCGACTCCGGGGCAGCAGGTAACTTCATTGACTCATCTTATGCCAAAAAATTGGGGGTAAAAATTGAGACATTATCCCAGCCCATTCGGATCACTTCAGTTGACAGATTTCTCCGTTGTCAGAACAGCTCCGGTTTCACCTCACCTCCGTCTCATCACCACCCATCATTCTGGGTCACCCATGGCTCATCCAACACGACCCCCTCATCTCCTGGACTCAGAACAGAATTCTACAATGGGGCGCGACCTACACTGGACGATATCCTAATTTATTCACGAACTCCTGAAGAACACACTCAGCACGTCAGAGCGGTTTTAAAGAGATTACACGCCCATCAACTGTACTGTAAGTTCGAAAAGTGCGCTTTTCACGAGCGCTCCACCACGTTCCTGGGTTTTGTCATCTCGCCCCAGGGTGTGGCCATGGACCTGCAGAAACTCGAAGTTGTGCGTCATTGGCCCCTACCCAAGACCCTTAAGCAGCTTCAACGGTTTCTCGGGTTTGCGAACTTCTATCGTCGCTTTATCCGGGACTACAGTACGGTTGCCGCCCCCCTAACCACTCTGACCCAACCCTCACCGTCACCCTTCACTCTAGACTCTGCCGCCATCTCAGCCTTCCAAAGGCTTTGCCAACTTTTCACCACGGCACCGATTCTTCTCCACCCAGATTCAAGTCAACCATTCGTTGTGGAGGTGGACGCCTCAGATGTGGGCGCTGGGGCTGTTCTCTCCCAGCGAGGTCCAGACCAAAAACTACACCCCTGTAGTTTTTTCTCCAAAAAATTTGACACCACTCAGCAGCGATACGGGGTAGGGGACCGCGAGCTGCTGGCCATAAAGTGGGCTTTGGAGGAATGGTGTCACTGGCTCCAGGGCACCAGAGAGCCAGTCATCGTCTGGACCGATCATCAAAATCTCATCACAATCCGCAACCTAAAACAGCTGAACCCGAGGCAGGCGCGATGGGCACTATTTTTCGAACATTATGATTTCCATCTGTCATACCGCCCGGGCTCGAAAAACACCAAGGCTGATGCCCTCTCCCGTCAGCATGAAGAGGATGACGCCCGGGCGGAGCCCGCGCCTGTTCTCCCACCATCCAGAATTATCGCACCCCTCCGCTGGGAACTGGAAACAAGGGTCCGCCAGGCACAGGTCACGGAGAACGAACCAGCAGGTGCGCCGCCTGGATGTCTCTACGTGCCTCACCCCATGAGATCGGAAGTCATCCAGTGGGGCCACACCTCACTCCTCTCCGGGCACCCAGGTAGCAGGCGTACAACTCAGTTCATCCAGCGCGCCTTCTGGTGGCCATCCATGACCAGGGACATCGACGAATACGTTCAGGCGTGCCCAGTGTGTGCCAGGGCAAAGGACACCAACCAGCCGACACCAGGGGAACTTCAACCCCTTCCAATTCCCCGTCGGCCCTGGTCACACATTGCCGTCGATTTCATCACGGGCCTGCCGGAATCCAAAGGGAGAAATACCATCTTAACCATCGTCGATCGTTTCTCCAAAGCCGTGCACCTGGTGGCCCTAACCGGACTCCCGTCAGCCTAGGACACCGCAAAACTGATATTAGAGCACGTAGTCCGCCTGCATGGGTTCCCCAAAGACATCGTCTCGGATAGGGGGCCCCAGTTCACTGCCCGATTCTGGAAGGCCTTCTGCCGTCTGATCCATTCCACCTGCAGCCTATCTTCTGGGTACCATCCCCAGACCAATGGTCAGACGGAGCGGACCAACCAACAACTGGAGCGCTATCTAAGGTGTTTTGTGGCGGATCGTCAGCGCTCCTGGGCTCGCTACCTCCTATGGGCTGAGTTGTCACACAACCTACACGTCTCGTCTGCAACCAACCTCAGTCCATTCGAGGTATGCCATGGTTTCCAACCTCCGTTGTTCGAACACCAAGAACCGGAGGTTGATGTACCATCAGCCCAACAGGTGGTCCGCAGGTGTCGGCGGCTCTGGACATTGACGAGTCAAGCCATCCAACGAGCCAACACACGCTACGCCGCTCAACATCGCCGTCGACACCCTCCGGGACGTTTGTATAACGTAGGTGACAAGGTATCAAGAATCAAGAAAACTATCACCCAGATTCATTGGACCATTCCGCATCCACCTCAAAATTAACCCTGTCACCTACCGGCTCCAGCTGCCTGCGGCACTCTGAATCCACCCAGTATTCCACACATCCCAACTAAAACCCTTCATCACTTCACCCATGGTTCCACCCACCCCCCCTGCTCCTCCTCCCCGTATCATTGACGGCGGTCCTGCTTACACCGTGCGACAGATCCTCGACTCGCGCCCTCGGGGCAGAGGTACTCAGTACCTGGTTGACTGGGAGGGCTATGGCCCCGAGGAACGGTCGTGGGTTCTTGCACGTTTCATCCTCGACCCAGAACTAATTCGGGATTACCGTCACAGGGTATCCTCCATCCCAGGACCGTCTGGAGCCGGTCCTGGACGGGGGGGTACTGTCATGCACACTCAATCCACGACCGGCACTAGGACCCGGAAGTAGAGCGGTCGTAAATCAGGAAGTATAAAAGGAGTAAATAAACCATAGCAGAGCGCTCAGTCATTGAGTTCGGCCCATGTTGGTTCGTGTTGCGATCTTCCAAACCGTGAGTACTCACCAATCTTTTGGGTTATTGCTTTCTGCTATTTGTGTGTGCATTTATAGGACGCAAGTTAAATTTGTGTTTTTCCCTCGCTCACCCTTTGTGAGAGTCCTTATACTAAATCGCGGGGATATCCTACCTACTCGCTTCTCTCCGCGTTTGGGTTCACCATCCACGCTACATTGGGCTAACCGCTAAAGCTACGTCTTCTGGTCCTTCAGGTTAGTTCACCCGTGACAGACGCCATCATCAGAAGACATGAATTAACAATGTGTATATGTTTGTATGTGCATATATTATATAAGTATGTGTTTGTGCGCGCGTCTCATATGTAACATTCATATAAAATGCAATTCGTGATAAGTGTATGTTGTTAAAGTATTTGTGGATATGTATGTAACGACGTGGCTCGCGCGAGGGGCGGAGTCGCGCATAAGCTGTTCAGAACGGGCCGGGTCGTGATACCGCGATACTCCGTGTGATCATTCGGTCTCACCAGTAAAAGGTGTCAGTGCCAAAGACAAAGCGCGCTGGAGAAGACACAAGCAAAGCCCAAGCCTCTGTCTGTCTAAGACACCGGAGAGAGAGTGAGGGAGAGCGGCACGCAGCAGTTTAGCGCGCGCTCTCGGGTTAAAGTGCACTCTCTCTCTTCCTATAAATCCTCAGTAAAGCCATAAGTCCCGAGAGCATCTTTAGTTTTTTGTTTTAGTTTCCAGAATCCCGTCCGTTCTCGCGTCGACGGCGGACCTCTGGTTATTTTGTGTTTTCAGTTTTCTTTTGAAAAAAGATTCATTACAAAACAATGAAAGACATGACAATGCCTCGGTTTAAATGGTCTTGAAATTAATTAACATATTATTTAAAACGAAAAAATGTGTCGCCATCATCAGAAGACTTTTATATTAAATATTTATCTGTTAATTCTTTGACAATACTGGTGCTTTTTGTTGGAAACAGGCAGACATAAAAAATATGAAAAATACTTTAAATAAATATAAAGGGGATGATGGGCTAAAGCCCTAAAAATGGCCTAGCGATGCCCGTGTATATATAATGAAAATATTATGTGTAAAGAAAGTATAATTTATATATTCGTGTTTAATTACAAAAAAAGACATTCACATTATTTTTTGGGGAAGAGCTTGGCTTGTACAGGCTACTATACGCTCATCAGCAGTCGGCGCCCCACTGTAACAAAGCGGCGAAGACATCTCTGCCTAAAATGTTTTTCGCCAGCAAAACACCTCTCTCTATCTCTCTCTCTCTCTCTCTCTATATATATATATATATATATATATATATATATATATATATATATATATATATAAATTCACAATCACATTCCAGCTCTTATTCCCAGCCGTGGTCAAATAATGGATGAAATAATTATTCAATGCTGGACACAAACAGCAAAAAACATGATGAAAAGCCTTAAGCACTTTATTGCTTTTCATCATGTTTTTTGCTGTTTGTGTCCAGTATATATATATATATATATATATATATATATATATATATATATATATATATATATATAGTTAATTCATGTCTATTGTAAATATTCTACTTATAGTGTCTTAAGTCTTTCTTTAGGTTAAACGGTTTTGAGAATTAGACCATCCAGCTAAGATCAATATTATTAATATTAAACATTTTATTTCTATTTATTTTATGTTTTGCTGGAGAAATACATTTTAGGCAGAGACGTCCAGAATTGGTCATGGACCAACGGACCCAATATAGACATGATCTTCACGTCTATCCGACGTCCAATGTTTAGTGGGGCGAATGCTTTTTTAGGGCTCTAAAAACTATGACAATATGAGTGACAATGGAATAGTACGTGAGTTGATGCCCTTGAACCGGTCACACACACACACACACACACACACACAATATATATATATATATATATATATATATATATATATATATATATATATATATATATATATATATTCGTGTTTAATTAAATTCTTAAATCATCGTGTTCACCCATGCACTGATGAAAAAAAGAATTTGTAAGATTTACTTGATAAAATCCTTGTAACAATTTGGACACATAGATTTTAAGTAAATTTTATTGCTCCAATATTAAGGCTGAATCCCAATACACATAGCCTTACCCTTCCGTTTGGCGCGTTCACGTGCAGGGGTAGGGGTGTCTCATTTCTCTTTTGGTAGGAGGTGTAGGGGGAGGGGGAAGGGCCGATAGCCCTCCAAACGAAGATTTTTCGGGACCTCACTTCAAACGAAGGGCTAAGCGAAGTTTTCAACATGGCTGCTCACTCGAGCAAGCAGAGACATAAATGTAAATTTTTGCCATTAATAAAGATTTTTATGACAAGTTTTCATTATATGTATATTACCTTTAGTCTTGTGTTTGTGTTTATGGTGATGTTCTGTAAAGAAACGTTTGCAAAAAAATCGCTAAAGTTTGCTAGCGGATAGCACAGATTGCACAATATTACAAATATATATTTTTATGTCACATACACTTTACTGCATGCTACAAACAAATATAAAAGTTCAGTAGCACGGCAGTTTGCAGAGCATTTGATAACGCATTGTTTGTTTTGCTTACGGCCATATGTGTACATGTAAATGAACGGTGCTTACACTATTCTTACTTACTGCAACGTGACAATAATATTTTATATTCTGTATATGGACGGCTGAGGAAACCCGAAGGCTCATCCGTTTTCGTGGTGAAAATGAGCAACTTTTTTTAAAAATCAAAATACGGCGCAAAAAAACTTTGGGAGTGAGTAATCTCTCTCTTATTGGAATGTGAGATAAACATCGGCGCATGTCCTCTGACGTAACATTAGGAACCAGCGACAACGTATGATGACGTATAACAGTGTTGTAGTGGTGTCCCATTTCTTAGGGGAAATATTTATACCCTTCCCCTTTCCACTTCGTTTCAAGGGACAAGGGGAAGGGGCAAGGGGTAGGGGAAGGGGTAGAAAATAGAATTGGGATTCAGCCTAAGTAAAACTCACCCGTAATTGTCAGGTAAAATCTACTTAATTAAATTAACAATAAAAGAAATCAAGTAAAAGTTACATAATTATATTTAGTGCACAAATTAGATTTATTTAAAATAATCAAGTAAAGTTAATTCATTATTGTATCAGCAGGAACCTTGATTTTATGAAATTACTATCATTTTGTTTTGTGAGATTTTCCCTTACTTGGTTTTATCAATTTATATTACTCCATATAATAATGTAAACATTGCTAATTTATGTTTTAGAAAGAAACTTAAGTAATTATTTCATCAATATCTTTCATAAATCACACAACTATAATATAATTAAACAGTTTATTCACCAACATTACCAAATATTTGTGACATTCACAGTCTAGATACAGGTTGTCTTTTTAATAAAAGTGCATTCAGCTAAATTTTGCATCCATAGAAACAACTGCACGGCACCAGGGCCTGAAATACTCGTTTTAAACTAAATTGTGTAAAATAATAATGAATAAATAAAATACAGCATTCATTTAGAAATAAAATACAGCAGAAAATACATTAAACAAAGTGTAGAATAAACATTAAAACTTAATAGCCCTCTGAAGCAGTGAAGTTGCAACATTCAAATCAGCACTCTGGACTAGTGCACTTAAAAGTATGCCATTGAAACCATAACGCATTAAAACATTTTAAGCTGAACATGTAAACACAACATGTAAAGACTTGTAGTCAAGCCAAATCAAATGTTTTAAGATGATAACTTCATCTTTAAAGCTTGCACTTTTGGTGATAGCTTAATCCCATCAAGTTCTAGAAGAACTTTCTGAAAATAGCTCAAATGTGTAGTGTGCAGTGTGCAGTTACTCACTGTGACTCACAGTTACAATGTGCAGTGCTCAGAGCTATTGCCACGTTCTTGCAAAATTTCCTCTCCTTCAAGGATTATGGATACACAAACCGGTTCTTCCCCTTCAACAGCACGGACGACAAGGATTTTAAGAAGGTGCATACTGGCATCACTTCGTCTGTCCCCCTGCATAAAATGTACAAGAAAATAAATAATTTATTTTGAGAAACAAAAAAAATTCTGAATTGCTTCAAACTGTGCTGACTTCATTTCACCGAGAAAAAAATAAAAATAAAAATAATTGATAATAAAAAATTACCATCACTTCATATACTTCAGATTGTTAAACTTGGGTTAAATTGCTTTAGCAATAATCTTGCATCAGTAAAACATTGTAAAACATGGCATGAGATGGCTACACTCCATAGATTACTCTGCACCTTTACAGTGTCAGGAAATCCTATGATGAATGCTGAGTTTGTATTTAAAGGGTTAGTCCAAACATGAAAATTCGTTCAATAATTACTCAGATTTATATATTCATTTGCATTTATATGCTTCTGTCCAATGCAACAAACACTATATTCAAGGTATTAATAAATTGTATAATTAATAAGAAAACAATGCTTTACCAGGAAATCATCAAAGAGATCCTCTTCAGATTCATGTCTCATCTTTACGCTTTGTTTCTGTGAAAACATTTACATTGTATCATTTACATTTACATCTTTTATTCGTACAACTACATTTAGTCATTTCTTCATCTTTTGTAAGTTTGCCTTTATCCAAAGCAAATTACAAAAGAGGAAAGCATCAAGCATGTCAAGCAGTGCTACTAACACAAAGTTTCTGACACCGTTAGAAAAATACAAGATAGATCAGTGAGGGATCTCTACTTCTTTTTCTTGTCTGCAATGCGATTTAGACAAATTAGAGCTGCTGTCAATACTGTATGAACATATGTACAGGTTCTTTACCCGTAACTCATTAATAAAGTTCGGCTTCAAAAAAAAAAAAAAACGTTTATTGCTAGTGTTCTTTTACCATTTAATGCTTTAACACAATTTGTTCAGAAATGGCATCTCACTGGCGAGCCTTTGTCTGAACACGCCGTTTTCACGAGGTGTGGGGGTAAGAAACACGCATCTCGGTGTATTAATCCGCGCGCTCGGTTCGTTATTTATTTATTTATTTATTTATTTACCACAGGACCCCTGGGGGGCTCCGTAGGTTCAGGTTTTTACATGAAAACGGTGTTTTGTGAATCTCCACACTATTAAAACATTTGTGATTTATTTGTGCAAAATAATAGTTATGCAATATAATTACAGGCTCTGGATTCGAGATTTGTTTAAAAAAAACAGTTTTTTTCAGATATTTGTCTGTACAAAATAATATTTATTTCGTTATTTGTTCGCACTTTGGTTTGCACTTGACTCCACTTGACTTGCACTACGGAGCATCCAAGCTTGTTGAGAATCAAGCGTTTGGCGGTCGTGTGGAAAAGGTAAGCAGGAATTAATTCCCATCTTTCTCAATAGAAACGAAATACTGATCATAAATGTCACCTGCTGTTTAGTCACGTTAGTTTGGTTTAAGCTATTTCTTATATTTGTAATCACACTTAAAATACCGACGGTTATATGCGCATGCTTGCGGTTCGGTTCTGGTTTCTGTCTGTTCTCATGAGTTGTGAAGCGAGAGGAACAAAGTACTGTATAAATATTGTTCATTTGCTAAATTAAGTACCATGAATTTTAACTGACTATCTATCTCTGTATTTGTTCACAGGAGTTTGTGACTGAAAGTGTGTCTGCATCTGACTTCAGGAGTTTCCTGACCAACGGATCTAACGGTCATATTTAAAAGTCATAACCTACAGTTATAAAGTACAAAATGTTTCTGTTGGTGTTTTTTATTTATTTATTTATTAATACTTATTTGTGGTGTTTTATGTTTTGTACATCTTTTCAAATTGAGACCTCATTTGTAAGTTGCTGCTGGTGTAAAATAAAAATATCCGTTTTATCCCGTTTGTCTGCTTCCTTCCTTCACAGAATTCTGTTGACCAGGGCTTGAAATTTAAATTTACTTGAGTTGGATCAACTTACAGTAATTTACAACTGAAAAATTTGTTGTACCAACCCTATTCATTTATGTTAACGGTATTAAATTATGTTGGACGCAGCTGTAGTAAATAAGTTAAATGAGCCTAATAACATTTTTTTTTGTACTGTAAATGAATGTGAATCATATGGCATAATATTCCTGCCCCAATTCTCACAGCTGTACAGTATGAATTGAAATAATAACAATAGTGTTTTTCTTTACTGAATAGAAATATAATTGAGCAACTGTTAAGCATTAGCCCGTACTTAATAATCTATTGTTCGTTCTATCGGGGTTTAATTGCCTCAATATCAATGTAAGTGTCCCAATAATACTTTCATTGTAAATTGTCACTAAACGATATACCCTGGCAGAAAGCCATACACTGTAAGAACGGTTATTTACAAAAAAAAGCGTATAACTGGGCAATTACCTGATCGTCAATCATAATCTTGATTGTTATTTAAATAATAACAATAGTGTTTTTCTTTACTGAATAGAAATATAATTGCACAACTGTTAAGCATTAGCCCGTACTTGATAATCTATTGTTCGTTCTATCGGGGTTTAATTGCCCTAATGTCAACACCACCTTGTTATCCTTCAGACAACTCAAATCAGAACATTAAGAAGAAAATGAAGAAGAAGAAGAAGAAGAAGAAGTGCTGTATCATCATGGCTTCTCAGTAATTCATTATTCGTTCGCACCTTAACTGGTTGTTGTTTTGATGTTTCTTTGTGCTTTGCAATGTCGGACAACAGTCAAATGCAAATAAGGAGCCACCCCCCACTTTAAACTACACAAAATCTTATGTGCTATCTACTTAAAAAATATATGGTGACAAAATTGCACGTAATATTTTTAAGCAGTTTTTAAGGCTTGATTTTTTTAGTGGAATTTACTGGAATAAATCATGTAAAAAAATCCTAAATTATTTAGCCAGACGCATAGGCTCCAGGTCCCCCGCGACCCTGAACACAGGATTAAGCGGTATAGAAAATGAATGAATGAATGAATATTATTTTTAAGTATTTACTGCTTGATTTTTTCCCCCTAGCAGAATCTACTTAAATCATATAAAATATCCTAAATTATTTAGCCAGATACATGATGATTTTAACATTATTAGTGGAATAATCTTTTTTAATTTAAGCAGATAATAAAAGGTACTCATATGTATTAGGGAAAATTACTTAATAATATAAAAAACATTTTATATTTTATTATTATTAATAATAATCAAAAGAATAATATTAATATTTTTGCTGTTTATTTCCACCATTTAATAATGTTTTAATTATCAATAATTAAAGCTGCTCGTGTCGGCTCATATCGGGAGCATTTTTGATGAAAGAGGAGAGTAGAATGGGAAAACTGAAAGTGTGTACAAACAACAGCTGTGTGTGAATGGAAAAGAGTGCGCTTTGCCGAGTTTTGATCTACTGTAAAGTCAGATGATCACATTTAAACAATTTATTCATACAGATGTACCTGTTTTACATGGAAAGTTACAGGTTTGGGCTACTGTTATCTACTTCAAATATTTGTTAAAACAGCCAGGAAACTCACTCTGACCATTTTAATAATTCATTGATAAATTAGTGATTCCTTTGGTTACGGCTGTGCTGATCATGTCATCTCGTCCACCATTTAATAATGATTTAATTATCAGTAATTAAAGCTGCTCACATCGCGCGCTTTCACTTAAAAAAAAAATGCAGTGTTTAATCAGCAAGTATGTCGCCTCTCTTTATGATTGATAAATATTCTGACTGAAACAAATCTGCTCGTGTCGCGCATATCGGGAGCATTTTTGATGAAAGAGGATGTTTGTGTGATCCCGCAGCGCTTGTGCGCTGTTTAACTTTGCCGAGTTTTGATCTAAAGTCAGATGAACGCGCGCGCCGATATGAGAGATTAGATATCTCTTTCAGCAAACACATATTAATGGTGTTAAATAAGCGCTATGCGGCGCTGGGAGAAACGCACGCCGATGTCAGTCCCTAGCATTTACTTACATCTAAACTGAGTCATTTACATAAATCACTGATCACATTTAAACAATTTATTCATACAGATGTACATGTTTTATAGGTTTGTTACTGAAGAACTTTGGCAGCGGGCACACCTAATAATAAATGCCGGATTATTATAATTTTTTTTATTTATAGTTTTATATAAATAAAAATGCTTTTATAAATGTGGGCTACTGTTATCTACTTCAAATATTTGTTAAAACAGCCAGGAAACTCACTCTGACCATTTTAATAATTCATTGATAAGTTAGTGATTCCTTTGGTTACGGCTGTGCTGATCATGTCATCTCGTCGTCAGTGAGCGCGCCTATACAGTAATTCACTTCTCGTACGAATTACATAATCTAATTTTTTTTTCATTAGTTTATATTAAAGCAGATATTTCTCTTTCTATAAGTATATATTTTTCACGTCTGTGCGGCGAGTATACACGGAGTTTGGGTTCATTTTCTGACGCACTCAAGTTCACCAAAATCAATACAGAACCCCGTTTACTTTATTTATTTAACAAAATCATAAAGTTTTTTCGTCATTGTGTGTGCACCTAAATAAAAGTAGAGTCTTATGAAAGCTACAAATTTAAAGAACACAAAATATAAGATGACACAAGACCCTACACGTGTAGCCTTTCGTTTACGTTGCTTAAATTCGATCCTAAAAAACTGAATTTAATTTTAATTATAAATTTGTACTGTAATGTTACTACTGTGATTATGAATTTGTTTATTTACAATGTTTCACTTTATTTTATCTGCAACGACGTGCGGCTGTGGACGACCTGCGCCTCATTAAGCCTGGAGAGAACGAGCTGATGCCTGAGGCGTCAGTCTATAGTTATATAGCGCCACTCAGTGGTAAAAGCCAGCAAACGCACAAACCCAAATGCTGATGCCATACGCCGCGACGGTAGAAGTCGCATACTGCCTGTGCACCCACTGTATGTGTGTGTGTGTGTGTATGTGTGTGTGTGTAGTGTTTCTATGTGTGTGTATGTGTGTAGTGTTTCTGTGTATGTGTGTGTGTGTGTGTCTTTGCTGAAAGTTGGTGTGATTTGGCTGTGTGTATGTATGCTTGTGCTGTGAGTTGTTGAAAGTGTGTTATGTCTGTGTGTGTATGTCTGTGCTGTAAGCTGATGTACAGTATGAGTGGTGTGTCTGCATGTGTATATGGTGTGTGTATGTAGTGTTTCTATGTCTGTGTGCGTGTATGTATGTGTCCTTGCAGAATGTTGGTGTGATTTGACTGTATGTATGTACAATTGTGCTGTGAGTTGTTGTATGTTTGTTATGTCTGTGTGTGTATGTCTGTACTGTGACTTGATGTATGTCATTATTAATGAAAAAAGGAAGGAGGGGTTGTTAAAAACACAAAAGAAGGGGGAAAAAACCCCCGAAAAAATACACATGAAAATCATAGGGAGGAAAAAAAAAAAAAAAAAAAAAATTGAATACGCGAGTGAAAACACGTAATGCTACTGAAACCGGTATAATTATTATATTAAGCCATGACTAGTAAAATACTAGGAGAATGGAAAGAAATGAGTGAAAAGCAGAAAAATATACGACCTGGTTAGTATAGCCAAGGTGTAACATTTTGGTCTCGGAAGAGTTGTCCGTTGACATACAGCTTATCCACCGCGATAACCGCTCTGGAACCTTTTTGGATCATCGTTTTCCGAATCGGAAAAAGAACTTTGCGTCTAGCCAAGATCTCCTTTGAGAACTGATCATTGATGCTGTAATCTGTTCCCCTCAGCTCGCGACCGCGGCTTTTCACCAGTTCTCTCTGTTTGTAATGTTCAACCTTGGCCACGATCGGTCTGGGTCTGCGCTGATCCGGTCGCTTCCCTCCCAGGCGGTGGACCCGATGAAAAGTAATGGTATCGACCGTGTCCTCCGGGAGTTTCAGGTGAGTTTGGATGAAATGCCTCACCATTGTTTCTGGGTCCTCTTCTGTCTGTTCCAAAATGCCAGAGAATATAAGATTTTCTCTCATGGATCACGCTTGGAGTTCGATAACCGTTTCTTTAATTTGTTTATTTTCTTCTGAAAGTCAGGTCATTCCCTCGGTGAGGGATGTCACCGACTTTTTCATGGTTGTATTTTCAGAAACAAGCGTATCCACCTGCTGTTGGCTGAATTCCAGTGACTCACGTAAATTTTGAAACTCTCTGTGTAGTATCTCCAGTAAAGATAAACGTGCGTCCAAGCTGGTAAATTTTTGGTTTATGGAATCCAAAATTTCCACCATGTCGCCAGTGTATGAAGAGGCCGCCTCAGGGGAATCCTCCGGGCGGTATCTTTTATTGACCGGGGTGGCGGCCTCGCTCTTGTTGGATTTAGGCGTCTGTGCTGCTTTCTTCATGACGACACGTTCGAAACACTCTTCAATGAATAATTGTAGACTGACTAAGTCTTCGCTACTGCCCTCCAGAGTGTTGAGGATATTCAGAGTATATTAGTATACTTTTATTTTTCCTCTCTTAACTTTTACCTCTCCAAAGAGTATCTAAAAATAAGCCAGCGGGGAAGAACTATTGATTGAAATTTTTATGTTTAGTGACCCGCACCATACAGTATGTGTACGTTTAAATGAACGGAGCTTACAGTATTCTTACTTACTGCAACGTGACCACAGTTTTTTAATTTATATTCTGTACAGGGACAGCTGAGGAAACCCGAAGGCTCATCCGTGTTCGTGGTGAAAATGAGCAACTTTTAAAAAAATCAAAATACGGCGCAAAAAACCTTTGGGAGTGAGTAATCTCTCTCTTATTGGAATGTGTGATAAACATCGGCGCATGTCCTCTGACGTAACATTAGGAACTAGCGACAACGTATGATGACGTATAACAGTGTTGTAGTGCTGTCCCATTTCTTAGGGGAAATATTTATACCCTTCCCCTTTCCACTTCGTTTCAAGGGACAAGGGGAAGGGGTAGAAAATAGAATTGGGATTCAGCCTAAGTAAAACTCACCCGTAATTGTCAGGTAAAATCTACTTAACAATTAAATTAACAATAAAAGAAATCAAGTAAAAGTTACATAATTATATTTAATGCACAAATTAGATTTATTTAAAATAATCAAGTAAAGTTAATTCATTGTTGTATGAGCAGGAACCTTGATTTTATGAAATTACTATAATTTTGTTTTGTGAGATTTTCCCTTACTTGGTTTTATCAATTTATATTACTCCCTATAATAATGTAAACATTGCTAATTTATGTTTTGGAAAGAAACTTAAGTAATTATTTCATCTATATCTTTCATAAATCACACACAACTAAAATATAATTAAACAGTTAATTCACCAACATTACCAGATATTTGTGACATTCACAGTCTAGATACAAGTTGTCTTTTTAATAAAAGGGCATTCAGCTAAATTTTGCATCCATAGAAACAACTGCACGGCTCCAGGGCCTGAAATACTTGTTTTAAACAAAATTGTGTAAAATAATAATAATAATAAATAAATAAAATACAGCATTCATTTAGAAATAAAATACAGGAGAAAATACATTAAACAAACTGTAGAATAAACGTTAAAACTTAATAGCCCTCGGAAGCAGTGAAGTTGCAACATTCAAATCAGCACTCTGGACTAGTGCACATAAAAGTATGCCATTGAAACCATAACGCATTAAAACATTTTAAGCTGAACATGTAAACACAACATGTAAAGACTTGTAGTCAAGCCAAATCAAATGTTTTAAGATGATAACTTCATCTTTAAAGCTTGCACTTTTGGTGATAGCTTAATCCCATCAAGTTCTAGAAGAACTTTCTGAAAATAGCTCAAATGTGTAGTGTGCAGTTACTCACTGTGACTCACAGTTACAGTACAATGTGCAGTGCTCAGAGCTATTGCCACGTTCTTGCAAAATTTCCTCTCCTTCAAGGATTATGGATACACAAACCGGTTTTTCCCCGTCAACAGCACGGACGACAAGGATTTTAAGAAGGTGCATACTGGCATCACTTCGTCTGTCCCCCTGCATAAAATGTACAAGAAAATAAATAATTTATTTTGAGAAACAAAAAAAATTCTGAATTGCTTCAAACTGTGCTGACTTCATTTCACAGAGAAAAAAATAAAAATAAAAATAATTGATAATAAAAAATTACCATCACTTCATATACTTCAGATTGTTAAACTTCGGTTAAATTGCTTTAGCAATAATCTTGCATCAGTAAAACATTGTAAAACATGGCATGAGATGGCTACACTCCATAGATTACTCTGCACCTTTACAGTGTCAGGAAATCCTATGATGAATGCTGAGTTTGTATTTAAAGGGTTAGTCCAAACATGAAAATTCGTTCAATAATTACTCAGATTTATATATTCATTTGCATTTATATGCTTCTGTCCAATGCAACAAACACTATATTCAAGGTATTAATAAATTGTATAATTAATAAGAAAACAATGCTTTACCAGGCAATCATCAAAGAGATCCTCTTCAGATTCACGTCTCATCTTTACGCTTTGTTTCTGTGAAAAAATTTACATTGTATCGTTACATAATCTTTTATTCGTACAACTACATTTAGTCATTTCTTCATCTTTTGTAAGTTTGCCTTAATCCAAAGCAAATAAAAAAAAGAGGAAAGCATCAAGCATGTCAAGCAGTGCTACTAACACAAAGTTTCTGACACCGTTAGAAAAATACAAGATAGATCAGTTCAATTCAATTCAATTCAATTTTATTTATATAGCGCTTTTAACAATGGTCATTGTCTCAAAGCAGCTTCACAAAAATTAAAGAAATTTAACAAAAAAAAAAAAAAAATATATAT
Source organism: Channallabes apus (assembly GCA_030522415.1). NCBI lineage: Eukaryota > Metazoa > Chordata > Actinopteri > Siluriformes > Clariidae > Channallabes > Channallabes apus. The sequence goes on from CM060114.1 coordinate 5,905,927, forward strand.
ATATATATATATAGAATAATTATATATAAAATAATAAATAAATAAATAAAATTATAATAGAAAATAAATAAATAAAAACAAATAATAATAATTATAGAAAAGAAAATAATTGGAAGTGTGGATGTGTGAGAAAAATGTGCAGATAATAATGAGACGAATGAATGAAATTTCTCTGATGAGCAAGCCAAGGGTGACGGCGACGGTGGCAAGGAAAAACTCCCTGAGATGGCAATAGGAAGAAACCTTGAGAGGAACCAGACTCAACAGGGAACCCATCCTCATTTGGGCGATAACAGATAGAAATGATATAACATCTTGTGTGTTGTGCAGGTGAAAATTCAATATGACAGAAATTATTTAAATTGACATGAAGACCAGTTCAGCATAGGGACGAGTCAGTAGGTGCAGAGGGCAGATGAGGTCTGGATCACTGGAAGCACAGGAGCAGCATGTGTAGGTCCAACCATCATAAAGCTGAATCCAGCTGGAGCTGGTCCTTCTCTGGATGCCTCAGGAACCTCGCAGGGTCGGCCTTTGTCTACTGAAGCTGGCAAAATCTCCCGATGCCTCGGGATGGGTAGAGAAATACAGAACAGATGGGGAGAATTAGCGTAGTTGCCATTCGGTATAGGTGTACTGGAGTATGAGTACTGGGATGAGTTATGTGTATGCCAGATTAAAAAGATGCGTCTTGAGTCTACTTTTGAACTGAGAAACCGTGTCTGCGCCCCGAACACTGTCTGGAAGGCTATTCCAAAGCTTTGGAGCTAAATATGAAAAAGCCCCGCCCCCTTTTGTAGATTTTGAAATTCTGGGAACTACCAGAAGTCCGGAGCTTTGTGATCTTAAGGCGCGTGGTGGATTGTAGCGTATCAGAAGACTGGTTAGGTATGTGGGAGCTAAACCATTTAAGGCCTTCTATGTAAGTAATACTATTTTGTAATTTATTCTAAACTGAACAGGTAGCCAGTGCAGGGATGATAATATTGGGGTTATATGATCATATTTTCTGGATCTAGTGAGAACCCTGGCAGCTGCATTTTGGATTAACTGAAGCTTGTTTATTGAGGATGCAGGACAACCACCTAGTAATGCATTACAATAGTCCAGTCTGGAGGTCATGAATGCATGAACTAGTTTTTCTGCATCAGATACGGATAAGATGTTCCTAAGTTTAGCAATATTTCAAAGATGGAAAAAGGCTGTTTTTGTGATATTTGAAATGTGATTTTCAAAAGACAAGTTACTGTCTAATATTACTCCCAGATCTTTTACTGCTGAGCTGGTAATAACAGTACATCCTTCTAAGCGCAAGCTGAATTTTGAAAGCTGTTGTGTGCTGGTTTTTGGGCCAATAAGTAATATCTCTGTCTTATCTGAATTTAATAAAAGAAAGTTATTGGTCATCCAATCTTTTATGTCCTGGACACACTCAGTTAATCTAGACAACTTAAGTATTTCGTCTGGTTTAGTTGAGATATATAATTGGGTATCATCAGCATAACAATGGAAACTAATCCCATGTCTTCTAATGATGTTACCCAAGGGAAGCATGTATATTGAGAACAACAAAGGTCCTAAAACTGACCCTTGTGGGACCCCATATTTCACTGGCATTACACCAGACGGTTCTCCATTTAGATCTACAAAATGGTAGCGATCAGACAGGTAAGATCTAAACCATTTTAATGCCTGTCCCTGAATACCTATATAATTTTGTAAGCGATCTATGAGAATATTATGATCTATAGTGTCGAATGCAGCACTAAGATCAAGCAGGACTAGCAATGAGATGCAGCCTTGGTCTGAAGCTAAAAACAAGTCATTTGTAATCTTAACTAGTGCAGTTTCTGTGCTATGATGGGGCCTGAAACCTGACTGAAATTCTTCAAGGATGTTGTTATCCTGCAAGAATGTGCAAATTTGAGCTGATACTACTTTTTCTAGTATTTTTGATATGAACGGGAGGTTTGAAATCGGTCTGTAATTTTTTATTTCATTCGCGTCCAAATTAGATTTTTTAAGAAGCGGCTTAATAACTGCTAACTTGAAAGGTTTAGGGACGTGACCTAGATGTAATGAAGAATTAATAATGTTTAGGAGTGGCTCTCCAACCGTAAGCATCACTTCTTTTAAAAATCTGGTTGGGATTGGGTCTAACAGGCACGTTGTTGATTTAGCCGAGGTGATGAGTTTATACAGCTCTTCCTGTCCTATACCTGTAAAGCAGTGAAAATCTAAATGTGAAGCTATAGGCTGAACTGGATCGTGAGATACTATTAGAGGTTGAACCTCCGTTATTTTCTTCCTGATATTATTGATTTTTTCATTAAAGAAGTCCATAAAGTCTTCACTTCTAAACTGTGATGGGATACTCTCTGCGGGCATCTTAGGTTTTGTTAGGCGAGCCACTGTACTAAATAAGAACCTGGGATTGTTTTGGTTTCTTGCTATCAGTTGGCTAAGATGCTCGGTCCTAGCAGTTTTTAGAGCCTGTCTATAGCTGCACATACTGTCTTTATATGCAATTCGAAAGACTTCTAATTTAGTTTTCCTCCATTTTCGCTCGAGGTTACGGGTTGCTCTCTTTAGGGCGCGAGTATGACTGTTGTACCACGGTGCCAATGTTTTATCTCTGACTTTTTTTAATCTGATGGGAGCAACAGTGTCTAATGTACTGGTAAAAATAGTGCCCATGCTGCTAGTCACTTCATCTAGATCATCTGCATTTAGGGGTCTGATAAGAAATTGGGACAGATCCGGCAGATTACTTGTGAATCTGGCTTTAGTGGTGGGATTCATATTTCTAACAGATTGATAACGTGGGGAGACACAGCTAATCTGTTCTACGGGTAGAGTATATGTCAGGAGGTGATGATCTGTGATATCATCACTTTGAGGTATGATCTCTATATTAGAGACATCTATACCATGGGATATAATTAAATCTAGCGTATGATTAAAGCGGTGAGTTGCTCCAATTATATTTTGCTTAACCCCAAAGGAATTTAGTAAATCCATAAATGTGAGTGCTAAAGTGTCGTTAGCATCATCTACATGAATGTTAAAGTCTCCTACTATCAATACTTTGTCAGAGTTAACCAATAGGTCTGATAGCAGATGTCCAAATTCTTTAAGAAAATCGCCATATGGCCCCGGGGGTCTGTACACGGTGGCCAGGGTAAAATATAGCAAGGGTTTATTACCTTTATTACTCTCATGTGGTCAAAATAGGGACGGAGCTTCCTGTTGGTGACGTAGCTTCCTGTTTTCGTATTGTTGCCGCGAAAGTTTCGCAACGCGCGAGTTTCCTCAACTAAACAACTAAAACTCCGACACAGAGGTACGTTATAATGTCTACCGTTCAGCTTGTTCAGTGTGTAGAGTGCAGGATGTTTAGACATTCTTCCTCCGTCATTAGTGATAATTTTATTTGTGATAGGTGTGTGTTAGTGAGCACTCTGACGGAGAAGATATCAGCATTAGAGGAGCGCATCCAGACTTTAGAGAGGGTTAGACAGTGTGAGAGCAGCGTTATTCCTGTAGCGGACAGTCTGGGTGCCACAGGCGGAGATAAACAGCCCCCGACTCCGGCATTAGAGCCCTCACAGCGGGGCGAGTGGGTGACGACTCGGCGGCATACTCGTTCAGCCAAAGCTAACGCTAAGGCTAGCCCACCGGAGCACACCTCCTCTGCGCCTCACGTGTCCAACAGGTTTGCTCTCCTCAGTGCTGCACCCGCTGAGAAACCTGAAAGAGCTCTGGTTATAGGAGACTCTATACTGAGACACGTGACATTAGCTAGACCTTTAGGGGTGCCAGCGGCAGTGGTTAGGTGTATCCCGGGAGCCAGAGCACCGGACATAGCAGGTAATCTTAGGGCTCTAGGACAGCATAGGTTCTCTAAGATAGTGGTACATGCTGGAGCTAATGATATACGCCTTCGTCAGTCAGAGGTTAGTAAGAGTAACTTTACAGAGGTGTTTAAATTAGCGAAGGCGATGTCCGATGAAGTAGTATGCTCTGGTCCCATCCCAATGAGACGTGGCGACATAGCTTACAGCAGGTTATGGTCGCTGAACCGCTGGATGTCCAGGTGGTGCTCCAAAAATAATGTGGGCTACATAGATAATTGGAAGACCTTTGAGGGCAAAGCTGGCCTGTTAGGGCGGGACGGTGTCCATCCCACTCGGGAAGGTGCTGCTCTCATTTCCTGTAGTATAGCTCATAGTCTCAGTAGAGGTCTAGTTAATCGGTGACAATCCAGAGCCCAGGCCAGGGAGCAGACAGACAGGCTAAACCAACCGTCTGCTAGCTGCATAGAGTCGTCACTCAGGGTTCACCTTATTGAGACTGTGTCTGTTCCCCGATCTAAGCAAAAATGTAGAAAGACCCAGAAAGTCTGTTTCAATAATCTAATTAACATAAAGTCCACAAACTCCGATCAAACTGAATGCGCAGCCGGCACCTCTGATCTGAAGCTAGGATTGTTAAATATTAGATCTCTCACATCAAAAGCAGTTATTGTTAATGAAATTATCACAGATCAGGCGTTTGATATACTCTGTTTAACTGAAACATGGGTTAAACAGGACGAGTATGTAGCTCTAAATGAAGCTAGTCCTCCTGGATACAGCTACATACACCAGCCTCGGTTAACTGGTAGAGGAGGAGGCGTCGCAGTTATTCATAATGATAATCTGTCTATCGTACAAAAACACCGACACAAATTTAACTCATTTGAAATTCTCTATAGTAACATGAGTGTATTTAAGTATATTAAATCAGCTCAGTCGATTCCACTAATTATAATTTACAGACCTCCAGGGCCGTATTCTGAATTTCTTAGTGAATTTGCAGATTTCATCTCAGACCTGGTCATTTCTGTAGACAAAGTGTTAATTGCTGGAGATTTTAACATTCATTTTGAGAATCCAGAAGACCCTCTGAGAACAGCATTTATATCCATACTGGACTCCGTAGGTGTAAATCAGTGTGTAGTAGGACCCACTCATAAAGCAGGTCACACTTTAGATTTAGTAATATTCTTTGGATTAATTATAAGAAATGTATTCACAATTCCACTGTCAGAAATTATCTCAGATCACTATCTTGTCTCCATTCAAGTGTGTCACAGTGATAATGTACGCACAGCACCGCGCTACCGTATTAAACGTACATTCACATCAACTACCACACAGAGTTTTATCAGTAATCTCCCAGAGTTACCAACTTCGATTAGGCCACCGTCTGACCCCACAGAACTTGATCAGGCGACTGAATATTTAGAGTCGACACTTCGTTGTACCTTAGATAATGTAGCTCCAGCTAAAAGAAAAATTATTAGAGATAAGAAACTCACTCCCTGGTATAACGATCACACGCGCACTTTAAAACAGACTGCTCGGAAATTAGAGCGTAAATGGCGTCAAACTAAATTGTTGGTATTTCAAATAGCATGGAAAGAGAGCATCCTGAACTATAGGAAAGCTCTTAGTGTAGCTAGATCAACGTATCTCTCCACTCTTATAGAAGAAAATAAAAATAATCCTAGATTTTTATTTAATACCGTAGCCAAATTAACCAGAAATAAGACCACTACAGCAATCTCCACAACAACATCATGCAATAGTGAGGACTTCATGAACTTTTTTAATAATAAAATTGTAAATATCAGGCATAAAATTGAGGCTTTGAAACCAAACAATGTAATTGATACTGATGTTAACCTAGCCATGTCAGATTCAAACCTAGAATACTTTACTCCTCTTGAAGAGAATGAACTAATTTCACTCATCTCTTCTGCAAATTCATCAACCTGTATATTAGATCCTATACCGACACATTTTCTTAAACAGATAGTACCAGTAATAACAGAACCGTTGTTGAGAATAATTAATTCCTCACTTAGCATTGGTTATGTTCCAAAATCTTTTAAAGTAGCAGTTATTAAACCAATAATTAAGAAACCTGACCTCGACCCCTGTCAGCTGTCCAATTACAGGCCAATATCAAACCTCCCCTTTATCTCTAAGATTCTGGAAAAGATAGTAGCAGAGCAGCTATGCTCATATCTACATCGAAATGGCATACATGAACTGTATCAGTCAGGATTTAGGCCTCATCACAGCACAGAAACAGCACTCGTTAAAGTAGTAAATGACCTCCTATTGGCCTCTGATCAGGGTTGTGTAACTATGCTTGTATTACTCGACCTCAGTGCAGCTTTTGACACTATTGATCATGCTATTCTTCTTCACAGATTAGAAAATTTAGTAGGAATTAAGGGTACAACCCTCTCCTGGCTCAGATCCTATTTGACCGATCGTTATCAGTATGTAGACTTAAATGGTGATTATTCTGCATGTTCTCTAGTGGAGTTTGGCGTTCCGCAGGGTTCAGTTTTAGGCCCACTGCTTTTTTCCCTTTACATGCTTCCTCTGGGCAACATAATCCGTAAGCATGGTATTAGTTTTCATTGTTATGCTGACGACACACAGCTATACGTCTCAACAAAACCTGATGAGAAAAACCATCTTACTAAAGTTGAGCAATGTGTTCAGGACATAAGAAATTGGATGCTAATTAACTTCCTTCTGCTTAATCCGGATAAGACAGAAGTTCTAGTCATAGGACCGCATACAGCTAGAAGTAAAATCTTAGATCTCACCGTAACTTTAGATGGCCTTTCTGTTCCGTCAAGTGCAACAGTAAAAGACCTCGGCGTGATTATAGATTCCAGCCTTTCATTTGAAGCTCATGTAGATAATATCACCAGGATAGCATTCTTTCACCTTAGAAATATCGCCAAAATAAGAAATATATTGTCGCTAAATGATGCAGAAAAACTAGTTCATGCTTTTATCACTTGTAGGTTGGACTATTGTAATGCCTTACTGTCTGGTTGTTCAGTTAGGTGCATAAACAAGCTTCAGCTAGTCCAAAATGCAGCAGCGAGAGTCCTCACTAGAACCAGAAGATATGAGCACATCACCCCTATCCTATCTTCACTGCATTGGCTCCCTGTGAAATTTCGCATTGATTTTAAAATACTACTCATGACATATAAGGCATTAAATGGTCTCGCGCCGCAGTATCTGAGCGAACTGCTAGTGTCTTACGATCCGCCACGCCTACTTCGGTCAAAGGATGCAGGCTGCTTATCAGTACCGCGTATTATGAAAACTACAGCTGGGGGCAGAGCTTTTTCTTACAAAGCCCCAAAATTATGGAATAGTCTTCCAAATAGTGTTCGGGACTCAGACACAGTCTCAGTGTTTAAGTCTAGGCTCAAAACCTATTTATTTAACCAAGCATTTTATAAATAGATTTGCCATAAGGTAAAGGAGCAGATCTGGGGGACTCATGGACGTAGAGTATTATGGTGAACTGGTATGTTTAGATGCTGTCTTCCTCAGTCTCATTTGATCACTCAGGTTTGTTGACGGTGAGGTGATTGTTTGCTTTACATCTCAGGGAGCCCTCATGTTTGTGTTTCCTTCTGGCTCTCCCTTTTAGTTATGCTGTCATAGTTAGTCCTGCCGGAGTCCCTGCTTGCACTCTACAGTAAATATACATTCACATTAGACATTGTGACTGTGACCATACCTAATTGCAATCTCTCCTCCTCTTCTCTTCCTCCCCCTCTTTCTCTTTCCTCTCTCCTCCTGTCTCCCCCTTTCACTCTTTCTCTCTCTCTCTCTGTCGAGCTACACATGTGGTTCCTGAGCTGCCAGTGATCCAGACTCCCTCTGCCCTCCGGACCTGTCTGATCCATCCTGGTGCCCGGTTTCTGGTTGGAGGTCTCGTCGCATGGATGCCCCGTGTGTCTCTTTAGGATGCGTCTGGTGTCTGGGGATGATTGGGGATGTGGTCAGCTGTTTCTCTGAGGACTTGACAATTCGATAGTTCAGGACTGGAACTTTCTACAAGTCTATCTGAGTCTCGAATAACTACTGGACTCCATTTTACATCAAGTATTATAACATCAATTAACATCAACTATTATAGCTGAACCTAACACTTAACACTGTATAAATGCAGATCATTTCCTGCTATCTGTTTCACCCAGATGAGGATGGGTTCCCTGTCGAGTCTGGTTCCTCTCAAGGTTTCTTCCTATTACCGTCTCAGGGAGTTTTTCCTTGCCACTGTCGCCCTCGGGCTTGCTCGCCAGGGAATATCTGAACATTTTGATTCATACACATTCACATTCCATACAAACTTAAATAATTCTTTTGATTGTGTAAAGCTGTTTTGAGACAATGTCAATTGTTAAAAGCGCTATACAAATAAAACTGAATTGAATTGAATTGAAGTTATTACGTATTTCATTTAGTGCAACATTAATGATAAGCACTTCAAATGAATTAAACCTGGGCCTTATTTTCTGGGTAACAGTGAGTACATCATTGTAGATAGTGGCGACACCACCACCGCGACCAATTAGACGGGGCTCGTGCTTATAGAAATATCCTGACGGAGTAGACTCATTCAGACCAAAATATTCATTTGGTTTAAGCCAGGTTTCAGTGAGACAGAGTGTGTCAAGGCAATAATCTGAGATAATTTCATTAACAATAAGTGCTTTAGGCGCAAGGGATCTAATGTTGAGTAGTCCAAACTTTAGAGGTGGATTTTGACTACTTATTTTGCCTTCCCTCAGTGAGGGATCTCTACTTCTTTTTCTTGTCTGCAATGCGATTTAGACAAATTAGAGCTGCTGTCAATACTGTATGAACATATGTACAGGTTCTTTACCCGTAACTCATTAATAAAGTTCGGCTTCAAAAAAAAAACGTTTATTGCTAGTGCTCTTTTAACATTTAATGCTTTAACACAGATTGTTCAGAAATGGCATCTCACTGGTGAGCCTTTGTCTGAACACGCCGTATTCACGAGGTGTATTAATCTGCGCACTCGGTTCGTTATTTATTCATTTATTTATTTATTTATTTACCACAGGACCCCTGGGGGGCGCCGTAGGTTCCGGTTTTTACACGAAAACGGTGTTTTGTGAATCTCCACACTATTAAAAACTGAAATATTGCTAATTGTACGTCCTGAGATTAAGGTGAACATTAAATGGGAGTCATGAAAGCGAGAATGACAACCAAAAAAGAAAGCTAAACTTACCTCGAACACGACAAACTCCAGCTCCAGCCACGCCGTGTAGTACCTCCGTGATGATTCCCAACCGACTGATCCACAGCGCGGGTACAGCGTCTCCAAACACGCATGCGCGGTTTAATTTCAAATTTTCGGCTTCATTAGATTCAGACTGAAACACGACTGCCCCCTACAGGTAATGAAGTGCATTTTTACAGCTTGCCACGACTTGCCGCGCAAAGCCGCGGCAAGTCGTGGGATCCCTTTTCTCGAAACGTGCGTTTTTAATGGCGACATCTGTATGGATGTTGATTATACCAGTAAGAGATGCGCACTAAAACCAAACAGGGGAGACGATTACCCACAATTACACAGCGCAAGAGAGAGAAAAACGATTGGCTCAGTTGTGATCATGTGATGCTCGGCGTGAAAAACAAGAAGCGCAAGTCGTTTTCCAAGTCAAAATTTATTAAAAATCTTTGCTCGTCTTGTGCAACATTTGTAAATGACATTACTCATAATCCGAGGTTTCACTGTATATAACTGCATCTACCAAATGAACGGCAATGGCCTCCAACTATTCAAACAATGGTTTTTCAGCATTGATTATTATAACTACATAGGCAATACTGTGCACCACTAGCTAGCTAGGAGACGACAACAGCTGTCTTATGTAATCTAAAGGTGTGTATTGGCTTATGTATTACAGATACAGATTCTGTTCTCTGTGGTATGTGATGACAGAATATATACTGTGCTGCCTTAACCTGCCTTTAGGACCTGGGGCTGAGGGGTTTTTGTAGAACACCAATCCCCCAGCAGAGTCTCACACTAAAAATGTTTGTCTACAGCACACAACATATTTATTTGTATACGCACAACAAGTGATTATGAAGCCAAGATGTGTGAAGGTTTGGTTCCAATCTGTATTACCAAAAGAAAATCGGTCTGCAAAAGCCGTAATAATGTCAGCATATGAATAAAAAAGCGGAGTAATAACTTGGTTTTTGGCCTCAGCGAGCCCTATGAATCACACAATAAAACTCAGGTAACAGTGACTCCCTCTGGTTGACTCTCCTTCCTTCTCATTTACAGCTTTAAAGAATCCATCTGTGTTCTGGATCATTTTTAATAATTCCTTATAATGAAGTACTTTCTTTTCATAGCACTTTTCTTTTATGAACACCACTCTCAAACTTCATCTTGTCCAACATTTGACCTACAGTAGCTACCCAAAGCTATCACCTGTCTCTCACATTTCAATGTCACACACCAAAACTATTCCTCTACATTCTGATAGGCTGCTGTGTCATGGTGCTCACGGGGGTCATTTGTAAATTGGATCAATCAGCAGCCATGAACATGAACATCAAGTGATGGACATAAAATCATTTTTTTTTAATTGTTTGTTTATTATTATTGACTCATGATAGTCCCCTGGTCTTTATAGACCCTGGGATTTCAGTCCAGGTAAATTTGTGCAATAAGCTGTGCTTGAGTATCTATAAACAATTAACCAGACATGTTCCGAATTAGACTCATGGTGTTAAATTATGACACCAAATTATCACATGAAAGTATTGTACGTTTATAAAATTTTACTATTTCTGACCATACATATGATCATACAGAGACTCAGAGTATCATACATCTGGCAGTACTGTGGGCTGACCTTAAATATCCTGAATAATCAGCCTGGAGGATTCTGGGTACCTGAGCTCTCCCGAGTCAGTTTCTCTCCACTGCCTCCCTCTGTTTGCTGGGAACAGCACATGTATTATTATTATTATTATTATTATTATTATTATTGAATGTGACTGATTAGGAGGGTCATAAAAGCAGTATGACCTGGGGAGGTTGATCTTGGGCTGAGTGTGGAGATGTCTGTGGGATCATCTGCCTCACCTGTAGCTTGTAGTTTTAACTAAAAGTGTCTGTGGCATGATGATGAAAGGTGTGTGTAAAGTATCTCCTGCAGGTGGAGACACTGAGATGAGGTTATTCCAGGGCTGTACACAAGGCAGTATTTTTCCCATTGCCTGGAGAGGGTTGGCGTTGTTGTGATGTGGATGATGTGATGTGGTCAGATCCAAACACAAGTGGAATCCATAATCATCCACCTTCAAATCCCTTACTGCACTACTCTTTTGTGTACCATTACACTATAATTTAGTTGTAAATGTTTTTGATTCTCTGAGTTTACTCTAACACATGTAAAGGGTCTGGCACACAAGAACCAGATGTCACAATCACAAACAGTCTTTTTATAAAGCACACTCTAATGCAGCTCAAAAGTATGTTGTCTTAGTGTAGTTATGATCATTAAAAGCAACGTGGTTATGAAGTCGTCCAGGGGAATGGGTCCACAGGTCAAAGTTCAGGTGGAGTGATGTCCTCTGTGTGGCCCTGAGGTGCAGGGGGCAGGTGAGACAAGCATCACTGAGCAGGTGTCCCGAGGCAGGCAGAGACAGTGGAGTGTGTGTGAGAGCGTGAGTCCGGAAGCTTCCTTCTTAGCTAAATAGGCTCTTAGAGCATTGAGTCTGCGGAGACAGGAGATACGTGTGAGTAAACACAACGATAATCCTTACTCACTGGGTGGAAGCGGAGAGGCCCTTAATGGGCAACAAGCTGTGGGAACATGGCGTCCTCTGATTGTCCTCCAGCCCAGATGAGTTAAGGTGGAACGCACCCTTGTTAGGCACAAACTGGTTGTAGGTGTGTTTCCGTAGCTTACAGTGAGTGTGTAATGTGTGTGTGCGAGAAGCGACTGTACTGAACATTAGTCCGCCACCACACATTATACTGTACATTGTACTTTGTGTTTTGTTGTTGTTGTTGTTGTTGTTGTATTAAAAAACCCAGTGATGGTGAAAAAGATTTTTTGAGGTTTTTGAGGTCAGTAAAGTTTGAATTGATGTCCTGTAGTGAAACACTCTTTAACGTTACTCTGTAAGAGGAAATATACAATTGAGTTATGAGGAGGTGCTTCAATAAGGCGCCACTGAATATGTTGTTAAGTGTGGGAGCACCAACAGGAATAAGAGGGGAGCGTTGGGCCGTGGAGTGATTGTGGACATGTTGGTGAGGATTAATTGGTTAGCGTGAGCACTTTGCAGCACTAAGGTCAGGGCGCTTCTACGCCACATTAAATTCTGTTAAATCTCACTAAAAGGAGAATGTATTTTACAACAGCATGGAGGCGGGGCTTATAGCAGTATGTGACGCCTTACTTCTTATTTTCCCCCCAACAAAAGATAATCTCAAAACATGTGCTCTTATCCCATCTTTCTCTTGTGCAGTGTTTAATATTTTTCTTTTGCTTTCTTTTTTTTAAAAGTTCTCTTTCCTTTCTGCATTTGTGTAACCAGCAACTTATTATTATGGAATTTTTCCTTAACACGGCACCGTGTACTCAGGTGACTTTGAACATCCTGCAGTATACTCCTTTGCCAAATGACTGATATTCAACATATAGAAGATTCAGTTAGTAACTTTAATGTGCACTTTAGTTCTGTGTGACTGGGCGGTGCATGATTGGTCAGAGTTTGATTAAGACCTTGTGTGATTAGTCAAACGATCTGCACTGTTGTTGTAACGCTGAGCTTCTTAACTGTGCTGTGTTTTAACATCTCTATACAGAAAATCACTTGTTACTGGTGGGCTAATGAAGAAATGTTCAGTTAAATGTCAGTCTCTGCTTAATTATTTTTCTGAACAATTTACTTTTAATTTTAAAGATTTCATGTGTTCAAATAAAATATATAAATATGAAAAATATTTCCATAAGTTTTAAAAATGGGATAAAAGTTTTAACTAAATAATTAATTAGAAAGAAAGTGTGTGTGTGTGTGTGTGTGTGTGTGTGTCATTGTGCTGTATCACATCCTCCCCCTCAGCACCTGCAGTCGCTCCCAGCTGCAGCAGTGCTTCTCTGTGCTCTCTCACTCACCCAGGTTTTTGTACCACGCTCTAACACTGTGTGAACACATTCCTACTACTGATATAATGGTAACTCTGACAGTAATAATCTCCTGCATCTTCAGTCTGGACTCCTGTGATGGTCAGAGTGAAGTCAGTACCTCTGCCACTGCCACTGAAACGAGCTGGAGTCCCTGTGTATAAGCTAGTAGCATAGTAGATCAGGAGTTTAGGGGCTTCTCCAGATTTCTGCAGGTACCAGTTGAGGTTGCCAGTAGAGGAGCTGGTTCTACAGTTGATGGTGACTGTGTTTCCTGGAGCAACAGTTTGCACTGAAGGAGTCTGAGTCACAGTCACCTGACCTCTGGATCCTGAAGAGAAACATAGATTGTGTTTCTATGCTGTAAAGTGCTGTAGAATTAGTATGAAATGAAGTGTGTGTGGCTGTGAGTTGATGTTAAACTCTCACCTTGAGTCCAGAGGGCCAGTGTGCAGATGAAGACGCTGATCAAAGTCATGGTTGCTGTGGGTGAAGTTGCTGAGCAGCAGCTCTCAGTCATGAAGTGGTAAAGTCACAGGGCTATAAACACTCACAGAGCACTGAAGCATGGACTGCTAATGCAAAGTGTGTGTGTGTGTGTGTGTGTGTGTGTGTGATGGAGGTTTTTGTACGACGGTTTCATTAGAATGTATCACTGTGGTACACTTTTGGTGGAGGCTCCAAACTCTTTTTGAACAGTAAGTAAGAGTTTATTCTCTTTATTATTTGCTTTAATGTAGAAACATTTGTTGAAATTATGAGACAGAAATTTTCACATCATGCAGGATTGATAATTAAATTATGTTATTATCATAAAGGATCAGTAATAAATATGTCTGAACACATTATAAACAATCTGTGAAAGTAAATAAACAGAGAGTAACCCAGGGACGTTTCATACATTGTGAAGTTTTGTGTAAATAGTTTTTTGTGCTGATATAAATTTCTGCTGTCAGTTTGTGTTAAACAACATATATTTCTGTCATCAACTTTACTACTTTACTTGTGCTGAAATAATAAATTGTTCACTAAGACATACACATTATTGTTTTCATATTAGGAAACTCCTCATGTTTTATTAATTTATTTAATTAGAATAACAGTATTGCAGTTTAACATGAAACTAAACCTGAACAAAGTTGTAGTGGATCCACAATAAAAAACACAAGTATAAATGTTCTCCTCATGCTGGAACACAGAACCTCCAGTTTTGTCTCTATTGGAGTTCAGTGTGTTTACAGAATTCACTTACTGACAGTTTCAGTGCTGGAACACAGTTTTAGATGCTGTTACTGAACACAAGGCAGTGAAACACTACATCAGAAAGATAATTCATTATAGTCTGCAGTTAAAGTAATCACCCTGTAACTTCTTTTCTTACTGTGTAACGCTATAAAAACTAAAACCGTTTGTACTTTTACTGTGTGTTTATTTCCCCTCTCCAGACAGTCCCTCCGTGTCTCTGCTCCCTCCGTCCCCTCTGCAGCTGTCTGAGGGATCGGCCTCGCTGCTCTGCCTGCTGTCTGGCTACTCTCCACAGGGGGCGCTGGTGAGCTGGACAGTGGATGGCTCAGAGGTGAAGAACGGGGTTCTGACCAGCACAGAAGAAGAGAAGAACAGCCGTTACAGCCGCAGCAGCACCCTGACCCTCAGCAAAGACCTCTGGGAAAAGGGGGAGGAGTTCAGCTGTAAGGTCTCCCATAACAACGTCAATCATCCAGTCACGTTCAGAAAGAGTCAGTGTGAAGACTAGTGGATCCAAGATAGAGTTTAACATAGAGCTGCTTATGATCATCTACAATAGAGTTTCAATTCTACACAATGCTGACATTTCTGTCTTTACTCTCTTCACTGTCCTGTTGCTCTTCCTGTAGTTTTTGCTGAAATAAAGCTGAGTTTTGGACGTTGTCTGTTCTTTTATTGGAGTTAATAGTGATGATGAGTGTGATGAGAGAGTGGGATTAGCTGTAGATTCAGTGCTGTGTGTGGTGCTTCAGTGAGTTTGACTGAAGGAAGTTGAACATCTGGTGAAGTTTCTGTTCTATTCTGGGAGAAATGAAACTATTCAGTCCTGTTCATGCAAATCTCACTTACACCTCACTGCTCTCTCCTTAACACAGGATTAATATGTAGACTATTATTCTTCTTTCATCTCTATCATGTTTGAAAGCTCAGAGTTCTTTGATGTATTTTATTGATATCTGACACATGAATGGTTATAATTAGAGTGTGGTACATTTATACTGCATTATAAGAGTATATATATATAAGACCTATAACACACATATAAAACATATATGTCTGCAGGTTGAGGTGAAAAGTCATGATTTTATTAATATGCCTGTAATAAATTGCACATAAATGATTAATCCACAAATTAAACAATACCGTTTTGCATCAGTTCAAATTCTAACTGATCAGACAGAACACTAAGCCCCACCTCAGGAAGACTCTGAGCTCACTTTCTCTTCTTAGTGCTGTATCTCCCTGATTGTAAAGGAGAAGCTCCAGCCCCAAATACTTTTCATAAGTGCATCAATCACAACAGGATGACCATCATTACTGTTTGCAATGTTGTTAATAACTTATAAGGAATGACTTAATAATGTGGGAGAATTTTTCATTATGCTTAACATTTGCTTTGTTTTGCATTCATAGTTTTTTTTTAATTATTTAAAATTGCAACACAAAATGCAACAGCTTTTACAATACTGTATTATCAAAACAAACACCGAAAAGTAACTCATACTGTTAATATAGAATACTGGTTCATGAACATGTACATCTGTCCTACTCAATGCTCTACTCTGGATTGTTCCAGTAATGATCACACCTTATATCCTCTCTTGCCGTACATCTGAATCAAACCCTCTGAATCAATGTCTTATCCATACCTGCCTATCTTACCCAGATATTCCTTGGAATATGGTTTGGGGCAGTGGTGGCTCAGAGGGCTAAGGAATTGGGTTACTGATCGGATCCCCAGCTCCACCAGATTGTCACTGTTTGGCCCTTGTGCAAGAACCTTAACCCTAAGTGCTCCAGGGGCGCTGTATCATGGCTGACCCTGCGCTCTGACCCCAGTTACGGTGGGATATGCGAAGAAGGAATTTCACTGTGCTGTAATGTATATGTGACAAATAAAGGCTTAACTTAAAAACTTAAACTTAACTGAATGCAGTTTTTATCACTTCCAGGAGACTTGATCATGTGGACGATCATGGTATACCTTCCCTCTCCATGAAGACAAAATCCCTTGTACTGTATGGCTGAGCAGTAGTGAGTATAGTAGGCACTCTGTAAGGGGACGGGTGTGGTAAAATGCCCCACTGTTCAATAGGATTTAAAATGATAGCACACAAAAATGTTCTGAAGGCTTTGCTCAATTTACAGTTCTACTGTCCACATGTCCATTAAATAAAAACAAAATTAATCCAAAGTTCCCCCCTCTGTATAGATGCTAATGAAGATGAAGACAAAACACCACACTGTAAAAAAAATCTTGCTACTCCAACTAAAAAATTTCTAGTGACCTGTTGCATCTAAAATTTTTAGTTGGCTCAATTTAAGTTGTGTAAACTATTTTGTTTTTGCTGTGCTGATTACCTCTAAATGTACACACAAATTGAAATAAAACATTCTGTCAACTAAATGTTCTATGCTGAATAAACATGCCTAGTTAGGCCAACAAGCAGTCTCAAATTGAAATATAATGTTGTGTCAATTAAATGTTCCAAGTTGACTGAAAGGTATATTTTGAATTGGAAATTATGCTTGCATAATTATAAAATTAACATCTTAAAGTTTACTTGAGTAGGTTATTCACTGTGGCCACATTTCAAATAACATGACACATTCTTCTAAATTTGAATATTTTTTAATGTAAACTTTAAACACCTGTTAAAGACTATCAACATTGATTAAGTGCAATCCAGCTACTCTTTCAACAAATAAACAAATGTTGCATTGTTATAACAAAATATGCAAATAACATTCCAAAATGCAAGAATGAAACTGTGCCCTTAACATTCATGTTACAAAGCTTACTAATATCACACTCAGTCAAAACAGTATACTGGATAAATAGACTTCTGCCTTGTAGAACAAAACATACTGATATTTCTCAGTAAAAACGTGCAGTGGCTTATTTGAAAATAAAATATTTGCTTTAACTCAGAAATGGTTTAAGATATAAAAAAATAAATGTTGTGAAATAATTTTGCCAAGCTCCAAGATTGTTTGCAGATGCAGTAAGCACTGTTTCCCAGATATTCTCCCTAATACCTGAAATACAAAAATAAAAATATATGAATAACTAATTAAGTAACCGTTTGTAGTTCAAAACCATTAAAAATCCTAGACAAAAAATGTCCGTTTAGCCATTATAACCGTTTTCAGACACTATAAGGTTAATGAATGATGAAGGAGTGAGAACATTAAGCTCCTTCAGTGCCGCACTAACGCGCCGTCTTTTTCAAATAGCCTTTGAAATTATCAGTCATTAAAATGAATAAAATGTATGTAACGTAATTAAACTTTAGCGGTTTCATAGATTAACATTAATGTCAATGTACATACCATCTGAAAAAAAAATGCGTTAGGAGCTGAAACGAGTGCATTGTCAGATAACTACTGTAACACTCCAAATTATATAAATAAACACTCGAAAATATAATGTTCTAAAGCTTGCTGCTGGATAATATATATGTTATAAAGCTAAAATTGCTAATTACTTTGCAGGACAGTTAGTTTCCATGAAGTACTCACCATTTCGGGAGGAAATAGCGGGAAGTTCGAAAATTCTGGAAGAACGCTTTTGCGCATGCGCAGAGGTCCCTCTTGTTCGTCCAACATAAAATTGTTTGTGTGCAGTTAAATGTTTCATGAACACAGTTATACTCGTTGCCTTGATGAAACTTTCGTAGTTGAGTAATGAAATTTATACAATCATTGAGAAAACATATTTTTCTTTTTTGACACCAGCATTATATTAGCCCAACATATATTTCTTTGTTCCAACAACTATTTTCAGGATTTATTTTTTACAGTGCAGGGGAACACCTCAGCTAAACGAGCTCAGCTGTGACACATGATATTACTGTATAAACATATTGAATTACTGTCTAAATGAGGTTTTATCATGTTTGAACTCAGGTTAAAGAGTGAAAACACAGTGTTAACATGTTCAAGAAGTCCTGTAGATACACAGAGTACTGCTCAGGGTTATGTGTGAGTGAGAAAACAATGACTGAATTGTGAAACCAATCACACAACAAATCTCCTGCTTAAATTAGTTTTTAATCTCTCTCTCTCTCTCTCTCTCTCTCTCTCTCTCTCATGTAATAGCTCTCTTGTTATTCATTCCCACTTATCTTCCTCTTATCTTTCTTATTTTATCTACTCTCTTTTTACTTCCTTTACTTAATTCACTTTTTCAGATATGTATTTGCTTTTCCTCTAATCTTAATCTCAAGTAAACCCTCACATACCAGAAACCCCTCTACCAGGGTATGACGAAGAACAGCATCAGGTAGTGTTGCCTCTTACTCAAATCAAATAATCTTACAGAGACCATTGAAAAGAATCGCGACAGTGTGTGTATGTGAGAAGGCGAAAGGAGGAGGGGTGTTTGTGTAAAGGCAAGAGGAGGAGGGGTGTTTGTGAAGGTGCAGGCTGACACACAGAGAGAGAAAATTAATCTTTAACCTCTCTAATGAGACTTGATTTTGCTTTACATGTGCACACACACACACGTGTGTTATGATAAACAGTAGACGTGCGCTGTACACACACACATACAAACACAAAATTAAAAATGCTTTACAAGCAGACACGTGGTCACAGTGTTATAGTAAAAAGTACATGCGTGTACAGATGTCGCCTTTAAGACTGCGCGTGTTTTCCCGCAGGATGCCGCAATGTAGCGCGCGGCGTGCCGCGACTTGCCGGAGGCAACATTCAGGAATTTAAAATAAATGTGTTGTGCTTCACTGAATATCCGCCAGATGGCGCATGGAAGGACTTTATCTAAAAGCCGGACCAAGTACAAATGAATTGTGTATAAGGTTAACCGTTAACCTAAAACAATATTATTTCCAATGCTGTAGCAAACATTAATTTTATTTTGTTTTACAACAGATATTTCATAATGAACGTGTGTATATGTGCTTCATGTTATTTTCATAATGATGAAATGAGATGCCCAAATTCGTGCTTTAAAAGTTTCTTATATAGTTTTTGTAATGTCTTAACCGGTACAAAATAATGAAAGACATGGCCATGCCGCGGTTTAAATGGTCTTGAAATTAATTTAATTTCCTGATAGTAGGCTATCTGATAGTGTTAACTATGCGAATGTCCTGATTCGTGAATATGCCAACATGTCTTATTTAAAACGTAAAAATGTGTCACCATCATCAGAAGACATGAATTAACAATATATATATTAAATATTTATCTGTTAATTCTTTGACAATACTGGTGCTTTTTGTTGGAAACTGGCAGACATAAAAAATATGAAAAATACTTTATATAAATATAAAGGGGATGATGGGCTAAAGCCCGAAAAATGGCCTAGCGATGCCCGTGTATATATAATGAAAATATTATGTGTAAAGAAAGTATAATTTATATATTCGTGTTTAATTACAAAAAAAACAATTTAATGGTTAGTGATTGTTGCAGACATTCACATTATTTTTTGGGGAAGAGCTTGGCTTGTACAGGCTACTATACGCTCATCAGCAGTCGGCGCCCCACTGTAACAAAGCGGAGAAGACGTCTCTGCCTAAAATGTTTTTCGCCAGCAAAACACCTCTCTCTATCTCTCTCTCTCTATATATATAAATTCACAATCACATTCCAGCTCTTATTCCCAGCCGTGGTCAAATAATGGATGAAATAATTATTCAATGCTGGACACAAACAGCAAAAAACATGATGAAAAGCCTTAAGCACTTTATTGCTTTTCATCATGTTTTTTGCTGTTTGTGTCCAGTATATATATATAATTCATGTCTATTTATGATCAAAAAATATATAAAAACATAATATGATCTTTTTGAGTTATGAGTTGTTTTTTATTATTCATAAGACAACCTTTTGTAAATATCAGTTTTGTAAATATTCTAGTTATAGTGTCTTAAGTCTTTCTTTAGGTTAAACGGTTTTGAGAATTAGACCATCCAGCTAAGATCAATATTATTAATATTAAACATTTTATTTCTATTTTATTTTATGTTTTGCTGGAGAAATACATTTTAGGCAGAGACGTCCAGAATTGGTCATGGACCAACGGACCCAATATAGACATGATCTGCACGTCTATCCGACGTCCAATGTTTAGTGGGGCGAATGCTTTTTTAGGGCTCTAAAAACTACGACAATATGAGTGACAATGGAATAGTACATGTGAGTTGATGCCCTTGAACCGGTCTCACACACACACACACACACACACACACACACACACACACAATATATATACAGTATATATATATATATATATATATATATATATATATATATATATATATATATATATATATATATATTCATGTTTAATTACATTCTTAAATCATCGTGTTCACCCGTGCACTGAAAAAAAGAATTTGTAAGATTTACTTGATAAAATCCTTGTAACAATTTGGACACATAGATTTTAAGTAATTTTATTGCTCAAATATTAAGGCTGAATCCCAATACACATAGCCCTACCCTTCCGTTTGGCGCGTTCACGTGAAGGGGTAGGGGTGTCTCATTTCTCTTTTGGTTGGAGGTGTAGGGGGAGGGGGGAAGGGCCAGATAGCACTCCAAACGAAGATTTTTCGGGACCTCACTTCAAACGAAGGGCTAAGCGAAGTTTTCAACATGGCTGCTCACTCGAGCAAGCAGAGAAATAAATGTTAATTTTTGCCATTAATAATGATTTTTATGACAAGTTTTCATTATATGTATATTACCTCTAGTCTTGTGTTTGTGTTTATGGTGATGTTCTTTAAAGAAACGTTTGCAAAAAAATCGCTAAAGTTTGCTAGCGGATAGCACAGAATGCACAATATTACAAATATATATTTTTATGTCACATACACTTTATTGCATGCTACAAACAAATATGAAAGTTCAGTAGCACAGCAGTTTGCCGAGCATTTGATAACGCATTGTGTGTTTAGCTTACGGCCATATGTGTACATGTAAATGAACGGTGCTTACACTATTCTTACTTACTGCAACGTGACAATAATATTTTATATTCTGTATAGGGACAGCTGAGGAAACCCGAAGGCTCATCCGTTTTCGTGGTGAAAATGAGCAACTTTTTTAAAAATCAAAATACGGTGCAAAAAACCTTTGGGAGTGAGTAATCTCTCTTATTGGAATGTGTGATAAACATCGGCGCATGTCCTCTGACGTAACATTAGGAACCAGCGACAACGTATGATGACGTATAACAGTGTTGTAGTGGTGTCCCATTTCTTAGGGGAAATATTTATACCCTTCCCCTTTCCAGTTCGTTTCAAGGGACAAGGGGAAGGGGCAAGGGGTAGGGGAAGGGGTAGAAAATAGAATTGGGATTCAGCCAAAGTAAAACTCACCCGTAATTGTCAGGTAAAATCTACTTAATTAAATTAACAATAAAAGAAATCAAGTAAAAGATACATAATTATATTTAGTGCACAAATTAGATTTATTTAAAATAATCAAGTAAAGTTAATTCATTATTGTATCAGCAGGAACCTTGATTTTATGAAATTACTATCATTTTGTTTTGTGAGATTTTCCCTTACTTGGTTTTATCAATTTATATTACTCCCTATAATAATGTAAACATTGCTAATTTATGTTTTGGAAAGAAAGAAAGTAATTATTTCATCAATATCTTTCATAAATCACACAACTAAAATATAATTAAACAGTTTATTCACCAACATTACCAAATATTTGTGACATTCACAGTCTAGATACAGGTTGTCTTTTTAATAAAAGTGCATTCAGCTAAATTTTGCATCCATAGAAACAACTGCACGGCACCAGGGCCTGAAATACTCGTTTTAAACAAAATTGTGTAAAATAATGAATAAATAAAATACAGCATTCATTTAGAAATAGAATACAGCAGAAAATACATTAAACAAACTGTAGAATAAACATTAAAACTTAATAGCCCTCTGAAGCAGTGAAGTTGCAACATTCAAATCAGCACTCTGGACTAGTGCACTTTGAAACCATAACGCATTAAAACATTTTAAGCTGAAAACATGTAAACACATTTAAAACATGTAAACACAACATATAAAGACTTGTAGTCAAGCCAAATCAAATGTTTTAAACTTCATCTTTAAAGCTTGCACTTTTGGTGATAGCTTAATCCCATCAAGTTCTAGAAGAACTTTCTGAAAATAGCTCAAATGTGTAGCGCAGTGCTCAGAGCTATTGCCACATTCTTGCAAAATTTGCTCTCCTTCAAGGATTATGGATACACCAACCGGTTCTTCCCCTTCAACAGCACGGACGACAAGGATTTTAAGAAGGTGCATACTGGCATCACTTCGTCTGTCCCCCTGCATAAAATTTACAAGAAAATAAATAATTTATTTTGAGAAACAAAAACAAATCTGAATTGCTTCAACCTGTGCTGACTTCATTTCACAGAGAAAAAAATAATAATACAAATAATTGATAATGAAAAATGACCATCACTTCATATACTTCAGATTGTTAAACTTGGGTTAAATTGCTTTAGCAATAATCGTGCATCAGTAAAACATTGTAAAACATGGCATGAGATGGCTACACTCCATAGATTACTCTGCACCTTTACAGTGTCAGGAAATCCTATGATGAATGCTGAGTTTGTATTTAAAGGGTTAGTCCAAACATGAAAATTCTTTCAATAATCACTCAGATTAATATATTAATTTGCATTTATATGCTTCTGTATTTATATATTCAAGGTATTCATAAATTGTATAATTAATAAGATAACAATGCTTTACCAGGCCATCATCAAAGAGATCCTCTTCAGATTCACGTCTCATCTTTACGCTTTGTTTCTGTGAAAAAATTTACATTGTATCATTTACATTTACATCTTTTATTCGTACAACTACATTTAGTCATTTCTTCATCTTTTGTAAGTTTGCCTTAATCCAAAGCAAATTACAAAAGAGGAAGGCATCAAGCATGTCAAGCAGTGCTACTAACACAAAGTTTCTGATACCGTTGAAAAATGCAAGATAGAACAGTGAGGGATCTCTACTTCTTTTTCTTGTCTGCAATGCGATTTAGACAAATTAGAGCTGCTGTCAATACTGTATGAACATATGTACAGGTTCTTTACCCGTAACTCATTAATAAAGTTCGGCTTCAAAAAAAAAAAAAAAACGTTTATTGCTAGTGCTCTTTTACCATTTAATGCTTTAACACAGTTTGTTCAGAAATGGCATCTCACTGGCGAGCCTTTGTCTGAACACGCGTTTTCACGAGGTGTGGGGGTGAGAAACACGCATCTCGGTGTATTAATCCGCGCGCTCGGTTCATTATTATTTTATTTATTTATTTATTTATTTATTTACCACAGGACCCCTGGGGGGCTCCGTACAGTAGGTTCAGGTTTTTACACGAAAACGGTGTTTTGTGAATCTCCACACTATTAAAAACTGAAATATTGCTAATTGTACGTCCTGAGATTAAGGTGAACATTAAATGGGAGTCATGAAAGCGAGAATGACATCCAAAAAAGAAAGCTAAACTTACCTCGAACACGACAAACTCCAGCTCCAGCCACGCCGTGTAGTACCCCCGTGATGATTCCCAACCGACTGATCCACAGCGCGGGTACAGCATTTCCAAACACGCATGCGCGGTTTAATTTTAAATTTTCGACTTCAGTAGATACTTCAGACTGAAACACGACTGCCCCCTACAGGTAATGAAGGGCATTTTTACAGCTTGCCACGACTTGCCGCACAAAGCCGCGGCAAGTCGTGGGATCCCTTTTCTCGAAACGTGCGTTTTTAATGGCGACATCTGTATGGATGTTGATTATACCAGTAAGAGATGCGCACTAAAACCAAACAGGGGAAACGATTACCCACAATTACGCAGCGCAATAGATAGAAAAACGATTGGCTCAGTTGTGATGTACAGCTGTTATTTCTTACAGTCCTGGCCTGTAAAAACACAAGTTTTCTGAAAAGGGATCCCGCGACTTGCTGCGGCTGCGTGCGGCAAGCTGTGAAAATGCCCTTCATTACCTGTAGGGGGCAGTCGTGTTTCAGTCTGAAGTCTTGTGTGTCTACTGGAGCCCAAAAATATGTTATGTCTCTTAGGCGCCCATTGACAGCAAGCGACGGAGCTCATAACTGTAAATATTGATATGTATTTATCCTTCATTTTCTTCTCTCCTTATATGATGATACTTCGTTAACTGTGCCTTCTCCATTCAGTATTATTATTATTAGTAGTAGTGGTACTAGGAGTACTCCGAATTTATTATTATTGTTATTCTTCTTCTTATTATTATTGTAACGCACCCGCGCGTGTGTGCAAAAAGCCTAAAACAATATTTTTTATCGTGTTTATGTGCTTTAAATATACACTAAACAATAAACACTGCCTTTTGCAAAAGACCTGAGGAAACTTGACGTCTTTGACCATCGGAAATTAAGGCGCATCACCAAAACAAAATGGTCAGACTTTTCAACAAATTAAGCAATTAGAGGAAGATGTGGCTTGAAGAACTCTTTTAGTAACATGATCATGGAAAGACGCTGGAAATGGGTTGGGCACGTACTAAGAGTGAACCCAGAAAGAATACCTAGAAAAGTATTCAACTCAGCTCCTGCGCCAAAGTGGAAAAGACCAAGAGGAGGAGTCAAAACAACATGGATAACACACATAAAAAAAGCAGCAGAAAACATCATAATGCGCCCTTTTCAACTTAGCAGGAAAAACTACGAAGCAAATTGGACAGAGCATTTGCAATCAATTGCTGCAGATCGACATCAATGGCGTCAAATCGTATTGGATAAGGCGAATACCCTTCAAGGGTGAATCCGCCTTTAAGCAAGTAAGCAAGCCTTTGGGAAAGTGAAAGTGAGTTGCGCGTGCGGCTTTTTGATCAAAAGACTGATAAACGCGTGCGCAGATATGAGCAGATTTATCGATAAAACTACAGACATGAAATGAAACAAACATAAAAATATGCGCTACTCGCTGAATACAGTGCGACAGCACGCAGAATCCCCGGGCTTTGACTGCGCTTTGTTTATTCATTAGTACTGTAGGAGTACACAAAAAAAATGCTCGGTTTCTGTAAACACATTGTTGGGTTGTTTATGTTGGGTCAAATTTCTCTAATTTTTGTGTTATTTCAGGTAATTTAATCACACTGTTGGGTTGCTTTTGCTATGAATATTAAAAGTACTGCATGATTAAACTCAATGCAAAAAACGGTGTTCATGCAGTAAACCGATGCGTCAAAACACGATGCTTTAAGAATTTAATTAAACACAAATATATATAAGTTCCTTTTTAATTCAAATCCAGCATTTTAATGGTCAGTGATTGGTGCATGGGTGTCAACTCGCAAGTTCTGTAATATTCCATTGTCATTCATATTGAAGTTATTTTAAAGCTCTTTACTAAAGCATTCTCTAGATAGTAAGTAAGTAAGTACGTAAGTAGGTAAGCAAATAAAAGAGAAATTAATAAATAGCTTTAAATGGTACTTCAGTGTAGTAAAAGTAGCCTAGCATGAATTTATATATAATGAAAATATTATGTATAAAGAAAATCTAATTTATATATTTGTGTTTAATTAAATTCTTAACATTATAATGGTTAGTGTTTGTTGCAGACATTCACACTAGTTTTGGGGAAGAGCTTGGCTTTTACAGGCTACTTTACACTGATCAACAGTCGACGCCCCGCCGTAACCAGCAGATCAAAGGAGCAGTTCTGAGTTTGGAGGCCAGGGTTGGTTGGTTGGTTGGTTGGTTGGAAGCATTTTTGAAGCACACACACACAAACTCTCTGTACATACACACCCACTGTACAGTTTGAGACGCGCGCGTGGACACACACAAACTCTCCGTGGACACACACACAATCTCTCCGTGCAGATACACCGTGCAGAGAACAACTTTGTAATACACCTGGCCATTAATTAAAATGAATATTTAGGCCTAAAAAAGATGCTTTAAAAATCCATCGAAAATTAATTTTTCGGCGTGTATAAACCCGCGGCTCGCACTTATATAGGATACTCGCTAGATAAACGTTGGCTTTTCAACACGCCTGCGCGCTCCGAAGTGAGTCGATTTATTCAAGTCATAATTAGAGAATATATATAGAGATAAATAACATCAAGAAAGTATAATACGACTGTCCATACAGTAAGGACTATACTCGACAGGAATATAGAGAACAAGAATCATATTTATAATAAGAAAATTAATGAAATAATAAAATTATATCAAATAAGAACTTTATCTAAAAGCCAGACCGACCAGATTTCTCATTCACTGCTGAAGTAGTTAAATATGCTTATACTGTAGATATGTAGGTTACATTTTAAAAGTACAGTGAATTACAGCATTAGACACATATATATATATGATAAGGTAGTATATAAAATGAAAAAGCTCAATGAGTGATCAAATGTAAAGCAAACGCAATTATTAATGTATTGTGTATATTTAACTTCATTCAGCCGCTTAAGTTATATGAAAAGTAACGTTCCTACCAGCCTACTATTATTTTCTGTTCAAATTTAAAGATGCCCGCGTGTGTGTACAAAAAGACGAATTAAAATAATACAAAAGTGAATAATCTTTAATAAAGTTTGCCTATTACAATGTTATTTTTGTTTAAAACATGATTCTGTTTAAATCTATTCTCTGAATACAACGTGACAGCGCTCTCCGAGCTGACACCCACAGAAGCCCAGTTACTGTAATCCCTCTAATCACCTTTCATTCAAGATAGGTGTGAAGTTATCAAACCGGTTTCGCTGATGGGGGAATTCGCAGAAATGGGGGGTTTCAGAAACAGGTAAGCTGAAATAAAATCAGTAGCAGCATTAGCTCACTCTCGTAAACTAGTTACTTATTTTAATAATTATGGTAGTCAATATTAATTCAAAATAATGCTGAAAAACATTATTTTGAATTAATATTGACTACCATAATAATTACTAGCAGGAGTTAATGCTGCTACTGATTTTATTCCAGCTTACCTGTTCAGTTTGATTGTGATTCTTTTCACTTGGCTCTGGTAGATCAGGGGAGACGTGTTGGTCATCATCAGCAGGCACTGGTTCATCATCACTGACCTGCTGCACTTACAGTTTACACTGATGAGTGGTAGATCTTCTTCACGATGATACCCCCTGCCAAATGTTCATGATATCTCACAAACAAAAAGGCAAATTTTTCTTTTCCTCATAAAGTGTTTTGAAAACACTCTTATTGTGAAATTCCATCCATACAAGTGTGACAAATATGCAAAGAAAAAAATCAGAAAGGGGCAAATACTTGGCACTGCACATGTAATCAGATTGTGCCACTGGGATGAGACTGTGCCAGGTGGACTTTTTCAAAATCATACTAAATTTGCACTGATTTGAATAACTTTGAATAATGAATGCTTTTTAATGCTCTTGTGACTCAATAAGAGACAATGCACAGAATATTTTCTAACAGTCTGTAAATGATACATTTTGGCAGTATTTTTTTTGGCAGTATTGTATCTTTTTAAATAAATAAATCAAATACTGCCAAAATGTCTCATTTTGCTGTCAAACTGTTTATAAGCCTCCTGGGTCTCTGTGAGACTGGTGCTACTGGACACTGAAAATATTGTCTTTATAGGTAGTTTTATGTTGTTTGTCTTATTGTTCTTTATTTCTTTGTTTTACAAATATGACCCAATATGTACTTTTTTTTTATTTTACATTTTTGTATTGTGTTATATTTTTATACTAGTAAGTAGTTTTAAAAATGAATCTCCACTTTAATGATCCAGTGTATTATGATGTGGGATGTGGTGGGCTGCTGGATCCAGCCTTGCTGTCCCTGACCTTAATGTTAAAGCCATCAGAGCCTCTGGAACTGGAACTTTCCTTCAGGCCGAAGGCATAATCTGTTCATTTAAAGCATTTCAGAGCATTTACCTTTAAAGTTTTTTACTTCTTTTTGCGGAACTTTCAGCTCCACCTTTTCATTAATGGAAATTATTGTTAATTTGCTCAGAGAAATTCACTGCACCGAGAAATTGAGAAAGGATCAATATCTCTCCTTCCGTAAAGTAAAAGTGAAGGGGTCGGGGGGGGGGGGGGGGCGCGTAATGGAATGGAATAGATCAAATAAACTAATATTGAGGGAGGGCAATACTGTACATCTGCATGCGCGGTAACATAAACACGCGCTCTTTGTTGGCGGCGCCTGTGCGGTTTTATATACTGTATTTGCGTACTGACTGGGCCGGTCCACAGATGGCCAGTCCGCCACTGGTGAAACCTAAGCACAAACAGAAAAGACGAATAAAGGAATGTACGAAACACCTTTACCGTGTTCAAATGAATAAAGAGTTACTGCATTATGTTTCAAGACTTCCTTAATTTACATTTTTTTTACTAATTATATTGTTAGAGGGTGCGGTGTGGAGATCCACACCACGAGATGTTTTACTGATTATAAGATGCCTGACGCAGGGCTTTAGAGGGGGTCAGTGAAATAGGAGTTGTTGTGAGAGTGTTTATGACAGACACAGGAAGACATTTCCATTTGGAGATAGTGTGGGATTATTAATTAAGAAACTTAAAAGGAAACCAGAAACACAACCAGAAAAAGAAAACTGCAAACACAAAATAACCAGAGCTCCACATTTACATTTAGACATTTGGCAGACATATCCAGAGCAACTTACATTTTTACTTCATTACACATCTGAGCAATTTAGGGTTAAGGGCCTTGCTCAAGGGCCCAACAGCAGCAATTTGGTGGTTGTGGGGTTTGAACCTGGGATCTTCCGAAACCGTAGTCCAATGCCTTAACCAGTGAGCTACCCGTGGCCCACGAGAACGGACGGGATTCTGGAAACTAAAACAAAAAACTAAAGATGCTCTCGGGACTTATGGCTTTAAACTGAGGATTTATAGGAAGAGAGAGAGTAGAGTTTGTGCTTTGTGCACTTTAAACCGAGAGCGCGCGCTAAACTGCTGCGTGCCGCTCTCCATCACTTTCTCGCCGATGTCTTAGACAGACAGAGGCTTGGGCTTTGCCTGTGTCTTCATCAGCGCGCTTTTTTTTCTGAACAGTTTATGCGCGGCTCATTACATACATATCCACAAATACTTTAACAACATACACTTATCACAAATTATATTTCATATGAATGTCACGTATGAGACGCGCGCACAAACACATACTTATATAATATATTCACATACAAACACATACCTGATAAGACATTACAAAAACTATATAAGAAACTTTTAAAGCACGAAGTTGGGCATCTCATTTCATCATTATGAAAATAATTTGAAGCACATACTGTATACACACACGTTCATTATGAAATATCTGTTGTAAAACAAAATAAAATTCATGTTTGCTTCAGCATTGGAAACAATATTGTATTAGGCTAACTAATTATACATAATTCTCCGTCGTACTTCGTCTGGCTTTTAGATAAAGTCCTTCCATGCGCCGTCTGACGGATATTCAGTGAAGCACAACACATTTATTTAAATTCCCAAATGTTGCTTATGGCAAGTCGCAGGAAGCCGCGTGGTAAATTGCGGCATCTCGCGGGAAAACACGCGCAGTCTTAATGGCCACATCTGTAGGGTGTACTCATATTTGTTGCCAGCTATTTTGACATTAATGTCTGTATGTTATTTTTAGAG
Source organism: Channallabes apus (assembly GCA_030522415.1). Classification (NCBI taxonomy): domain Eukaryota; kingdom Metazoa; phylum Chordata; class Actinopteri; order Siluriformes; family Clariidae; genus Channallabes; species Channallabes apus. The sequence continues at coordinate 5,935,905 of CM060114.1, forward strand.
GACATTAAATATATACTCTGAAATATATCCAAGTTTTATTTACATAGGATTGTCCTTTCAGAAGATATACTAAAATTCTTGCTGAAATTAGAGGGGTGTATACTCACTTTTGTGAGTGAGTGTGTAGTGACTCTTTCAAACTCAGGGTTGCTTTACACAGGAGTCATAAACACAAGTATTATGTGCGAAATGAAGAAATGTAAAAAGCAACAAAAAAAAAATAATTTACGTACTTTATTTTAGGAAGTGTAAAACTTTATAAGCAAACAAATTTGCTCTTTATTTATTTATTTAACAGAGAAATACACAGGACAAGATCACAGATTCAGAATGTTTTTAACTCTAAAATTATAGCTAAAGAGCCCAAGCAACACCTGGATCTATCTGGAATCATGAACCCTATTGTACATGGAATTCAATTGTTTTGCAGCTAATGTACTGTATTTACGATGTCACACATATTCAGAGAGAAACATTGTTTAATTCAACAAATCTTGTAATCTCATTATTACTCTCTCCCAAAACCCCATATCAATGTCCACTGAGTGCAGCTACTAAAATTAAGAACACAGCTTGTATGAACCTCAGCCTGTGATGCTGTGGAGCTCAGTGCTCATATTGTTTAAGGATCATTACCTAAATGGCACATGCACATTCATCTCCTGTGTTGCCTGAAGAAACAGTCAATCATCAACTTCAAATTCTCTATGGAGATAAAGAGACGTGGTCACGGCTAAAACTTAGTATTTTTAAGCAATTAAACTTAAAATTGTTTATATATTACATTACTATCAAATGTAAGTATATTGTTGTTACGGAAATACAGACTCAACAATGATCATACGAAAACCCGAACGGGCATTTTATTGACAATTTGTGGTAAATGAGAAACAGTGAATGGATAAACTGTATAGTCTTAACTGTGTTGATGATGGAGCTGGATGACGAGTGCAGACAAACAGGAGAAGAGATTGGGAACCAGGAGACGAGACGGGGAACCAGGAGACGAGACGTGGAGCAAGGAGACGGGACGAGGTGAAAACAGAGTGAGGTTTTGGTCACGTGTGTTGCGGAGTCTGTTTCCATATGTAAGGTCAGATGCTGAGTGAGGGGAAGTGGGGTGTATTTATGGTGTGGTGCTAATGTGAATCAGGTGTGTGCTCAGAACTCAGGTGATTGGGAACGGAGACTGAGAGTGGAGCTGGGGTTTCCCTCTGGGATTAATAAAGTTCTTCAATCTTGAATTTTGAATATCAAATCCGGGTTTACTGTACAGTATGTGTGTGTGCACGCAAGAATGTGTGAACCACAAATAAACAATCACTTACTTTCCCTCCATCCGTGCCTTCCGGTGTCTGTGTGTTACTTTGGCTACTAAAATCATTTAGAAGTGATTCTTCTTCTGCTTATTATTATTATTATTATTATTATTATTATTTCTTATTATTATTATTATTATTATTATTATTATTATTATTAATAATAATAATAATAATAATAATAATATTAGTAGTAGTAGTACGAAAATTATTAAACTCTGGGGTCAGTATAGAAATGACCTTTGGGATTATCATCACACTTTAATTGTTGAAGACGTATAGTGTAAACCCAGCAATGCATGTGACATAACAGTGCTGCAGAGTGTAATGATAGTTAGGAAGGACAACGTGGCTGTTTTGTGTCCTGTCACCATGGACCAATCAGAGCACAGAGCTGTGAGCTGCCTTTGTTGAACAGTTCTTTGATTAGTGGTAAATTAATGTTACCCATTAAACACCACACATTAAACTGCAGTAAAATTTTATTTCTTCTTTTTTTAACTCAGTGATCCTGCAAAGTATAAGAGAAAAGATACATAAAAACTTTAAGAATTTTGGGGTGTACATTAAAGCATTTTGTAATATACTGTATGTATCATGTAAAGGTAAAGGACCATGAGCAGATTATTTTTTCTGTCTTCTACTACCTGGAATAAAGCACTTTGTCAGAGGCAAAACAATCAGCCGATGAAGACATCGATCAATTACAATTAATACATTTATAGTAAGATATTTCTTGCCCCTCTGCTTGCAGCAGTGACAGTCCTGCAGTTTGCTGTTATTACACAGTGTAATCTCCAGTTTGGATTTAAGACTTTTGTTTGCTCTTCTTCAGTAAAAATAACAGCCTTAAACCAGATTCATCTCTAACTTTTTAACAAGCATTAGAAACAGTTCTTGTGAATGTGCACAGGCCTGAGGAAAGCCTGACTCTACTTAAAGAGTTATTAACCCACACTGTGATACTAATAAACCAGGGTATGAATGTTTGGTTAACCCTTATTTTGTGTTCGTCTGTGGCTCAAATTTTAGTTCATTATAAATCCACTATAATATATATATAATCATATAATGTTGTATCTTTTCATCAACTTCAGCGCTTGTGAACATTACTTGTTTTAAACTTGTATTTGCTGTGTACGTACTGCAGGCTCATTTAATATAAACAGATTATCTCGACTATATTGAATACAAAGATAAAACTTATTTTCCTGTTTATCACAGAGGACCAAAGTCACTTTTTTTAAAAGTAATTTTTTTTTAACTGTGGCACAAAATAACAACTTTAACTCACCGGTATGATTTATTTATTAAAAACAAAAGCCCAAATATACACATGGAAAATGTAACTATATTATAAATCTAATAACACTGTAGGAATATATTTACAATTGTAAACTAGCCCTGCTGCAATTTTTAGCACCTTCCATTTCCACAGTTTTTCTCACCATCAGCCGGTTTGTCTGTGTACATTTGCATTTTCCAGGCATAACATGTTTTCACATCACATGCTGCCAATATCATTATACCATTATCATCATACTTAGATGGTTTGTTTGGCATATACTACATAAATGGGCACCGTCCCCTAAAACCGACGAGATGCTCTCAACAGTGATGTCAGGTCCTAGTTTAAAAATGATTGGCAGGTGCTCTACCCGCTTCTGCCAAACTTCACAGCCCTCGTTGACTTCAGACTGCTCTTGTCATCAAAGCGAATCACACATGATAGAATATGGAAGGTCTGCAAAGGCACTGTAGTGTAAAAAAATGCCTAACCAGTGTCTGCATCCCATAAGCTGGATACAGATCCATTGTGGAATCTGTAGACACCACACAAAATCAACACACCCATGTAGGCTTTAATATTCACCCGGTCTACCTCTTTCCAGGTGTTTCCATAAACCCTTCTCCCCTCTAGGTTTGTCATGTTTGTGACAATGGTTATAATGGACTCTATGAGGGAGTTGAAAACAGGACTTGATATCATCCACTCAAGATATGGCAGATTGGGTTAGGGTTAGGGTTTGGTTCCATTTTTTTGACCAAAAGGAGACCCCAACTTCAGCGGGGTCTACTTCCTCATCAGTGTCATTCTTCCTTCTCTGAGTTATACTCTGTGTTATCCTCAACCTCTGAGTCTTCCTCCTCTAAACACTCCTAACTGTCAAACTCTCCCCCTGATCACAGTCATAGTCGAATATAAATCCAGAGCTTCATGTGTAGTATATCGTGCTGACTGAACTGTAAGTAAGGCCTTAAAAATCTTTATATACCAGAGCTGCAAGAAAGTTCTATGACTGAAACAAAACCTTTTTCTCAACAGGTGTGGTAAAAGTTATCTTGTCGATAGGTTCCCATGTGGGTTGCCATAGTAATCAAAATGGGCATAAGAAGTGTGTGTGTGTGTGTGTGTGTGTGTGTGTGTGTGTGTGTGTGTGTGTGTAGTGTGTGTGCGCATGCATCTGTGTGGGTCTCTGCTTAAAGACACCTGCATGTTTAGATGTGGGAAAGCAGTGTATAAATGTGGAGAGGAAACTTGTAAATCGGTCAGCATGAGGGTTAAGTGATGCTGGCTGTTACAGTGAGACACCAGGTTTGTTGAACTTGCATTGCGGAGCGATCCTCAGATGGAATTGGTCACACTTTCTGCTAAGTGGGGAAAATTATTCTACATAAGCAGATTGGTCAAACCTTCCTCAAGTGGACGGGACTGGTCAAACGTTTTGCGGGAGATGGTGAGGTTTCTTAATTTTTCTGTGGAAGTGGACATGATTAATTATTCTGCAGGAGCAAATAAGAAGTGAGAAGTGAGTGAGACTGAAGATAATCTGAGAAGGAGCAGTTTGGCACTAGTCAGGAGAATACAGGATTGCTCAGATGTTCTCTGTGGTTGTTGTAGTGCTCAGTTTATTAAACGTACTGTTGATGGTTAAGAATCTGTGTGCACAAGCATTTGTTTAACATTATAATAAATCATGAAATAATTTAGTCCACTAAAATTGTTGCACTTTAATTTAGCACAATAATGAAGCTCTAATTAACTAAACAATATAACATTCTAGGTCATTGTAGATGCGGTCATATTATTTCACTAGTTTTGACGCGTAGCTAATGTCTTAAAGTTACACTCACATGACAGAAGTCCGATCTCTTTGTCTCTTGTAGTTTATTTGTCAGCATCAAAGAATCAACACTTCATACAGTCGTCTTGAGTAAATCCACTGTGATTACAGACACCAGTTGCTGCATCTTGCAAATCTCTGACTTTTACAACAACCTACAGTATTTGCTGTATCTTGTAGATTACAATCTTGGCTTGGGTATATAACAACACTCTAGTTGTTTCTTACTTTCCCAGCTTACGTTAGCTTACGGTTACAACAACCTCGTTGCTGTATTTTGCATTTCTAGCTTACCGGGAGCTCTCACTAGCTGACGGTCAAAAGCTTGTGTTTCCGTAGCCTTCCAAATCTATACTGAGCTTTCTAACATATGACAGTCACACAAATGCATGTAATAGTAGAATGACATCACAGACCAACTTACGATTGTCAACTTATGATGCATGACTAAGAAATATAAAGCTTATGGCTTATGTAACAAATTTAATGCTTAATGCTTTACTAATGAATAGAACAAGGTAGAATAAATGAAATAACAGTAAATAAAATAAAATAAACACAACAACAAATTCATAACAAGTGCGATATGGCACTTACAGTCATGTTGTGATCAATACCAGTACTCGGGTTGAGCCCACATGCTTTTGATTACATCACAGCCATGCTGGTATTCAGCACAACAACACGTGATATTGTTTGTGATGTTGACTTTATACAACAGATCAACAGAAATCATTGATTACCAAGAGGTTATGAACAGTTTCTTGATTTTATCTGCCATTTTTTTATTTGTGTGTGTGTGTGTGTGTGTGTGTGTTTGTGTGTGTGTCATTGTGCTGTATCACATCCTCCCCCTCAGCACCTGCAGTCGCTCCCAGCTGCAGCAGTGCTTCTCTGTGCTCTCTCACTCACCCAGGTTTTTGTACCACGCTCTAACACTGTGTGAACACCCAGCTACTACTGATCCAATGTAAACTCTGACAGTAGTAATCTCCTGCATCTTCAGTCTGGACTCCTGTGATGGTCAGAGTGAAGTCAGTACCAGATCCACTGCCACTGAAACGAGCTGGAGTCCCTGACTGTAAGCTATTAATGTTGTAGATCAGGAGTTTAGGAGCTTCTCCAGATTTCTGCAGGTACCAGTGCAGACGATAACCATCATCTACTCTGCTGCTGGTTCTACAGTTGATGGTGACTGTGTTTCCTGGAGCAACAGTTTGCACTGAAGGAGTCTGAGTCACAGTCACCTGACCTCTGGATCCTGAAGAGAAACATAGATTGTGTTTCTATGCTGTAAAGTGCTGTAGAATTAGTATGAAATGAAGTGTGTGAGGCTGTGAGTTGATGTTAAACTCTCACCTTGAGTCCAGAGGGCCAGTGTGCAGATGAAGACGCTGATCAAAGTCATGGTTGCTGTGGGTGAAGTTGCTGAGCAGCAGCTCTCAGTCATGAAGTGTTAAAGTCACAGGGCTATAAACACTCACAGAGCACTGAAGCATGGGCTGCTAATGCAAAGTGTGTGTGTGTGTGTGTGTGTGTGTGTGTGTGTGTGTGTGATGGAGGTTTTTGTACGACGGTTTCATTAGAATGTATCACTGTGGTACACTTTTGGTGGGGGCTCCAAACTCTTTCTGAACAGTAAGTAAGAGTTTATTCTCTTTATTATTTGCTTTAATGTAGAAACTTCTGTTAAAATTTTCAAAACCTGCAGGATTGATAATTAAATTATGTTATTATCATAAAGGATCAGTAATAAATATGTCTGAACACATTATAAACAATCTGTGAAAGTAAATAAACAGAGAGTAACCCAGGGACGTTTCATACATTGTGAAGTTTTGTGTAAATAGTTTTTTGTGCTGATATAAATTTCTGCTGTCAGTTTGTGTTAAACAACATATATTTCTGTCATCAACTTTACTACTTTACTTGTGCTGAAATAATAAATTGTTCACTAAGACATACACATTATTATTTTCATATTAGGAAACTCCTCATTTGTTATTAATTTATTTAATTAGAATAACAGTATTGCAGTTTAACATGAAACTAAACCTGAACAAAGTTGTAGTGGATCCACAATAAAAAACACAACTATAAATGTTCTCCTCATGCTGGAACACAGAACCTCCAGTTTTGTCTCTATTGGAGTTCAGTGTGTTTACAGAATTCACTTACTGACAGTTTCAGTGCTGGAACACAGTTTTAGATGCTGTTACTGAACACAAGGCAGTGAAACACTACATCAGAAAGATAATTCATTATAGTCTGCAGTTAAAGTAATCACCCTGTAACTTCTTTTCTTACTGTGTAAAGCTATAAAAACTCAAACTGTTTGTATTTTTACTGTGTTTTTATTTCCCCTCTCCAGACAGTCCCTCCGTGTCTCTGCTCCCTCCGTCCCCTCTGCAGCTGTCTGAGGGATCGGCCTCGCTGCTCTGCCTGCTGTCTGGCTACTCTCCACAGGGGGCGCTGGTGAGCTGGACAGTGGACGGCTTAGAGGTGAAGAACGGGGTTCTGACCAGCACAGAAGAAGAGAAGAACAGCCGTTACAGCCGCAGCAGCACCCTGACCCTCAGCAAAGACCTCTGGGAAAAGGGGGAGGAGTTCAGCTGTAAGGTCTCCCATAACAACGTCAATCATCCAGTCACGTTCAGAAAGAGTCAGTGTGAAGACTAGTGGATCCAAGATAGAGTTTAACATAGAGCTGCTTATGATCATCTACAATAGAGTTTCAATTCTACACAATGCTGACATTTCTGTCTTTACTCTCTTCACTGTCCTGTTGCTCTTCCTGTAGTTTTTGCTGAAATAAAGCTGAGTTTTGGACGTTGTCTGTTCTTTTATTGGAGTTAATAGTGATGATGAGTGTGATGAGAGAGTGGGATTAGCTGTAGATTCAGTGCTGTGTGTTGTGCTTCAGTGAGTTTGACTGAAGGAAGTTGAACATCTGGTGAAGTTTCTGTTCTATTCTGGGAGAAATGAAACTATTCAGTCCTGTTCATGCAAATCTCACTTACACCTCACTGCTCTCTCCTTAACACAGGATTAATATGTAGACTATTATTCTTCCTTCATCTCTATCATGTTTGAAAGCTCAGAGTTCTTTGATGTATTTTATTGATATCTGACACATGAATGGTTATAATTACAGTGTGGTACATTTATACTGCATTATAAGAGTTTATACCTCTATAAGACCTATAACACACATATAACACACCACCGCAGACCTATTAGAGATATCTGCAGGTTGAGGTGAAAAGTCATGATTTTATTAATATCCCTGTAATAAATTGCACATAAATGATTAATCCACAAATTAAACAATACAGTTTAGCATGAGGTAAAATACTAACTGATCAGACAGAACACTAAGCCCCACCTCAGGAAGAGTCTGAGCTCACTTTCTCTTCTTAGTGCTGTATCTCCCTGATTGTAAAGGAGAAGCTCCAGCCCCAAATACTTTTCATAAGTGCGTCAGTCACAACAGGATGACCATCATTACTGTTTGCAATGTTGTTAATGACTTTGAAGGAATGACATAATAATGTGGGATAAACATTTGCTGTGTTTTGCATTTATTGTTTATTTTATTTTATTTTAAATGGCAACACAAAATGCAACAGCTTTTACAATACTGTATTATCAAAACAAACACCGAAAAATAACTCATACTGTTAATATAGAATACTGGTTCATGAACATGTACATCTGTCCTACGCAATGCTGTACTCTGGATTGTTCCAGTCATTATCACACCTTATATCCTCTCTTGCCGTACATCTGAATCAATGTCTTATCCATACCTGCCTATCTTACCCAGATATTTATTGGCATGCAACATTTATCACTTCCAGGAGACCTGATCATGTGGACGATCATGGTATACCTTCCCTCTCCATGAAGAAAAAATCCCTTGTATGGCTGAGCAGTAGTGAGTATAGTAGGCACTCTGTAAGGGGACGGGTGTGGTAAAATGCCCCACTGTTCAATAGGATTTAAAATGATAGCACACAAAAAATGTTCTGAAGGCTTTTCTCAATTTACAGTGGGAGCCACGTCAAACAGCCGCCTGGAGCATGACAGATCCATGACGGAACCATGCGGGCACCATGCACGCTCCGTGCACGGAGTGTGATCCCCCGCGATGACGCAGTTAACGATGCCCCGCCCCATAAACGCCCCCATGCGCTTTCTAAAAAGATGGTTGCAATACCGTATAATTCCGCCAGATGGAGCATTGACTGGCACAGTTAACTGCAGTGTCCAGGAAACCCAATACCGTATCTTTAATATACAGACAGTTCTTGCATTGTCAACATAAATAGATGACGTGGTTAAAAAAAAACGATTAATAACACAGATTTGTTAAAACACTCAATACACAAACCATGATGATTATGCTATTTATTATTAAATAATGAATTAATAAAACTAGTTCGTGAAATATTTTTTAAGACATCCTGAAATAATCCCAAACGACACGGTAACACAAACGCGGGCTGTGTACAGTATTTTATATTACGGTGTATTTTACCTAGTTCCATTTAATATACTGATAGATAACATTTTGCTGCAAAGTAAAGCTCAAAATATAACGTCTGCTTGGGATTGTTTTCGTTATATTTTTGATGATGTTTTCGCTGATTTTTCAGTATTTCTTTTGTCATTTCTTTTGTCAGTATTTCTTTTGTCATTTAATGATGCATAATGCTCCCCCCATCAAAAAATCTGATGGGGCATTAATCACTTCTCACAACTGTGAATGGATGCGGAGACAGCAGAGACAGATTAAATCCCCATAAACACTTGGAAACAAGACAAAAGAAAGTTCCAGAGGGTTAGCGCCTGTTATACTATTGTATTTTTACAGATTTTTAGTGCTTATATTTTTTTATCTTGTTTCGTTTGGTTTTACGCAACTTCATGTGTTATTTGTGTGTGTGTGTGTGTGTGTGTGTGTGCGTGCACGAGAAAGAGGATGCTCGAGAGAGAGCTTACAGTACAGTATATTGTGATTTGTCCAAAGTTGCTAGAGCCTGGATTACTCCTACCAACAGTGGCGGACATAATATTGCATCTCTTTTTCTACGCATATGGACGAATGTGTCAATCGCACGGGCGTCGCCGACAACCAGCGTGTGTTTATGTTACCGCGCATGCGGATGCATGCATCCCCCCCCCCTCACTCACACACACGCACATACACACCTCTTCAGTTTTGATTTACGGAAGGAGAGATAAAGATCCTTTCTCGATGCAGCGAATTTCTCTGAGCAAATTAACAATAATTTCCATGAATGACGAGGTAAATGCTGTGAAATGTTTCAAATGAACAGATTCTGCCTATAAGGGACAGTGAGGCTGGATCCAGAAGCCCACCACATCCCACATCATAATACACTGGCTCATTAAAGTGGAGATAAATCATACTAATATAAAAATATAACACAATACAAAAACGTAAAGTATATACAGCAAAATTAAACATTTTGGCAGTATTGTGATATTTTCATTTATTTATTTTAAAAGATACAAGGCAATACTGCCAAAATCATCATTTACAGACTGTTAGAAAATATTCTGTGCATCGTCTCTTACTGAGTCACGAGGGTGTTAAAAATCATTCATCATTCAAAGTTATTCAGATCAGTGCAAAGTTAGTATGATTTTTAAAGTGCTATAACTCTACCTGCCACAGTTCCATCCCAGTGGAACAGTCTGACAGTGCAATGAAAAAGTATTTGCCCCTTTCTGATTTTTTTTTGTCTTTGCATATTTGTCACACTTGGGTGGAATTTCACATAAATACTTTATGAGGAAAAGAAAATTTTGTCTTTTTCCTCAGCATTATTTCGAATTAATAACCATAATAATTAAAATAAGTAACTAGTTTACTAGCGTAAGCTGCTAATGATTTTATTTCAGCTTAACTGTTCAGTTTTATTGCCATTCTTTTTAAAATATTGTCTTTATAGATTTAATTGTTGTTTGTGTTTATGTTCTTTCCTTTTTTTCTTTGTTTTGCTGATATGGCCCGATATATGTTCAGTGATACTTCAAATAATATGTTTAAATAGCATTGATTTCCGTATTGTATTATATTTTTATACAAGCAATTGGTGTTAAAAATGTATCTCGTTAAAGAGCCAATGCATTATGATGTGGGCTGCTGTGAGCCAGGAAGTCCAGGGCCACTTTTCGGTCCCAGTCCGCCCCTGCCTACCAATATAAATTATTTCAGTTAAACCCATTTGTCTCAATCTAAGCCAACGCTGTAAACAAATGACACAATACATTACATTACATTACAATACAATGACACAATACATTATACATTCTGAAAATCACATTTTATTCGAACATTTGAGAAAAGCTCAAAATATAACGTCTGCTTGGGTTTATTTTCAAGGGGGATGTTTTCGCTGATGTTTTTTTTTTCACTGATAGTCAAAAAGTAGCATTACAAAGGTAATTAATGGCGCATGCAACCTGGAACAAATATCTGCCCATATGGATCAGTATTTCTTTTGTCATTTAATGATGCATAATGCTCCCCCCATCAAAAAATCTGATGGGGCATTAATCACTTCTCACAACTGTGAATGGATGCGGAGACAGCAGAGACAGATTAAATCCCCATAAACACTTGGAAACAAGACAAAAGAAAGTTCCAGAGGGTTAGCGCCTGTTATACTATTGTATTTTTACAGATTTTTAGTGCTTATATTTTTTTTATCTTGTTTCGTTTGGTTTTACGCAACTTCATGTGTTATTTGTGTGTGTGTGTGTGTGTGTGTGTGTGTGTGTGTCTGTGCACGTGTGTGTGCGTGCACGAGAAAGAGGATGCTCGAGAGAGAGAGCTTACAGTATGTGATTTGTCCAAGGTTGCTAGAGCCTGGCTTACTCCTACCAATATAAATTTGTTCTCAATCACAAATTAAGCCAACGCTGTAAACAAATGACACAATAAATGATTAATATGACACAATAAATGATTCTGAAAATCAAGTTTTATTAGAACATTTGAAAAATATATAGCCTACACAAAAAATTAAAGCAATCATAAATTACTGCTAAAGCCAGCCCGTGGCTGTTCAGGGTCAAGTTTACGAGGGCTTCTCAGTCTTTCGTTGATTTTACTTCTGACCCGGAACCAGTGGTTCGCTGTCAGATCCGGAAATCTCTGCATGACAGTCTCGTGCACCTTGTCTTTTAAATTCTTGGGCAATTTGGCTTTGCCGTTTGTCCCGCTCCAGTTTACCTGCTTTGCCCAGTTCTGGTAGGCCTCAAATGGACAGAGCGCCATGAAGACACTGGCTGCATATACATCTGGGCGACGCTCTCCTCGCTGGAAACACTCTTTGTAAAATGTCTCCTCCCTTTCAGCAGTCAGAGGCCTGAGAGGCACATCTGGAAGGTGTGTGCTTTTGAGGCTGTGTTGAGGCTGTGTTTGTGTTTTGTTAAGGCTGTGATGACAGGCTGGAGTCGAAGTAAAAAATGCTGGTGACATGGTCAGTTCAGCGTTGCCCTCGTCAGAGTCTGGAGACCCAAATAGCCGACGTCCACAAGAGGGGCGTGGGGGGGCAGAGGTGAGCTGCTGCCACGGAGGAATGCGGGTTCTCTCGCTTTCTAGCTGTTCCAGTCTCTGGGTCAATGTTTCTGTCACAGCCTCCAGCTGAGTCTTGAGGGCTGCACACCCCTCACACGACCCCACTAGCTTGGGTTGGTCCAGCTGTTTCTGCATCTTAGCCATTTGACTTCGGAAGTCCCTCATTTCAGCAAGTAGTGGCTTCTTGGAAGATTCCATAGAAGCTGGCGGCGACCAGACAACGCTAGCCTGAAAAACAAAGTTATTATTTAATTATGCTATACAAAAATATATAATATTTTCTATATTTTATACATTATGAAACCAAAGCATTATACTGTACACAATATTAGAGCTTAACATATCTGAACTCACACCCATGATATATTTCATAATGTATTAAATGTAATTTGCAGTACATCAATTCAACTTACCGCTTTCTTTTTCACCATTCTCACTTTGCCTCTAGCGGTGGATGCTGCAGGTGTCCTCTGCTTTCCCTTTTTGGTGGCTGAGGAGGGCATCTGTGTCCAGAGAAACATGAATCAGTCACACATTACGAAACCAAAGCATAATACTGTACACAATATTAGGGCTTAACATCTGAACTCACATACACAAAAAAGGAACAATTTGCTTACCGTAGCTGAAACACGTTGTGGTCTCTGCGCCTTGTAAAAAGTGACTGCTTCCATTCTTAGCAGAATTATGGAGTCGATTTAATTCTTACAAAAAACTTGTGCGCTATTTATTTGTAACCTTGATTGCGATACTGACCAAATAGAATCTGGTTGGTTAGCAACCTGTGAATATTTTAGCCAACCAGAATGAGTTAGTTGGAACACGCCCATTTGTGCGCTATGAAATTTCGCACGAATCAACCACTGCAATTATTCACCTTTTAACGACTGTATTGTGCTGTGAAGATGCCGCACATCACTCAGCTGTGCTCACAACAAATTCGTCAAATGCGGGCCTGTGGAAAATCAGCACAGCAGATACAGCAGCATTTTGCAGGATTGGGGATTAAAGTTTCGCTTCGTGTTGTGCGATATCACTACAAGGAGAGACATCCTCGACGTTCTTATCCAAAGAAATTACACCAGTAAGTAATAAAAAGAATTAGCTGAACAAGTGTGTGATACTGTTATTCTTAGAACAAGTTATATTTGCTTTTGTCTAATGGTTATCTCTGATTTCTGTAGCAATATCCTGAAGGCTATTGATGATATGACCGTGGCTAATGATGAGATGACCGCCCGGCACGTGCAGCAGAAAGTTGTCAAAGACTTCGGCGTTCATCTGAGTCTCACCAGTGTTCGCCGAGCTCGCAGAAAACTTGGGTGGACTTTTGGAATGACTCGTTTTAGCCCAATGATGAGAGACCGCAATAAGGAAGCACGGCTAAATCAAGCTCTTCAGTGGAGGGAGTCGGGGGAAATATGGGATGATGTGTTGTTTACAGACGAAACAACAGTAGCTCTGGAGCACTATGCCCGACAGAGTTTCCACAAAAAGGGTCATTTTGCTTCCAAACCACGGCCTAAACATCCACTGAAGGTCCATGTCTGGGGAATGATTTCGCGATATGGAGCAGGGCCGATTGTAATTTTTGAAGGGATTATGGACAGACAGTTTTTTGAAAATTCCATCATCAAAGCAGCTGCAGGACCATATATACGAAAATATTTTGGATCGCATCATCGCTTCTTTCAGGATAACGATCCAAAGCACACTGCTGCTGCATCCTGCATTGCGGCAGAGGGGATCAACTGGGTGAAGACTCCACCAGAGTCACCGGATTTGAACCCTATCGAACTTGTCTGGCACTCCATGAAAGACTTCATCAGAAAGGAGGCAAAGCCGGGCACAAAAGAAGAGCTCATTCGTGCCATTGGGGTATTTTGGGAGACAAAAGTTACCCAAGACTTCTGCAGTACATTAATCACCGGACTTCATAATGTACTGAGAATGATAGTGAAAAACAACGGGGGGCACAGTGGAAAATGAACAATCTTCCACAAACTGTACACTAAAGCTATGTTTGTACACAGTTAATACACAGTACTGAATATACATCAAACACATATGTCCTGGTTTGTTCTATTGTAAACATGGCTTATTAAAGATTTGTGGCATGGCAGTTTTGTAATGTTCGGCAAAATAAACACTGTAATGATGTAATAGAGACAAGTCTCTTCAGATCCTTCTGCATTAATGTGATCGTGGTGTAAATTATTAACGTATTGATGTATTTCACTTGCGGACAAAATAGACCATGTGTCTGTCTAGTATTTCTTTTGAACAGCTGTGTTCATTGGTTTAATCAGCTATTTACAAGACAAAGTTTATGCACTAACGGTTAAAGTGCCACAGCGTGTGTGTTTGTGTGTGTGCTCCTGCATTAGTCAGGTCATAGGAGTCAGTCCTTTCTCCATTGAGGTTTCTCACATTCCACTTCTCCTGTGTGTCTTTTAATTAAGTTCTTTAACCGCAAAGCATTTTTAAAACTAAGAAAAAATAAATATGGGTCACTTAAGCACAAAATAACACAGACGCAAATGATCAAGTGTTTGTTGTCGTTTTCTCAAACATGATTTTCCCAACTTGGCGTTTATAAAGATTCAGACAGACTGAATTTAAGAATGCACCCCTAGGAACCTAAAATACACACACACCAAAGAGCAAAGCGAAGATGCACATTCACACCTCTTTTGTCTTGTAAATGAGTATCCTCATTCATCTTCCAATCCCCCCAGCGCACACACTCTATTTGTACTGTAAACTGTAGCTCTGTTTGCTAGGGCACTTGGTTATACACAGTACTTTAATGTATGGAACACTTAACTTACTGATTATAATAAGGTTATACGCAATATTTATAACACACGCAGAGTAAAGCGAGTATAAATGCATAAATTTCATAAAAATAATATTTTTGTAATATTTGAAAACACGGGGCGCATAATGCCAAATGTAGTGGCTGCACAATCACAAAGCACTTTGTGAATATATAATTTGTCATAAAACAAATTTTATTTAATTCTTGTATCTCAATAACCCCCCCCCCATGTCTTGCTTGAATAGAGACGTGTATTGACTGTAAATGGACGTCAGATAACGGACCTTCGTTCACACAATGTACTCACTGAAATGCACGTAGCTAAAAGTCAAAGTGACAGCTATACATGAAGCCCCAGACACCCGTAGACATGTACAAATGTATCTGAATGCATTTTAAGGCAATGTTCTGTGTCACATATTTTTACCGATTCATGACGTCTTACCTCGACTGTTTTTGGCCGTGGACACAACGTCGTCGTCGGACCAATGTTTGTTGGGTATTAACGTATTGAAGTATTTTAGTTAAGGGCAAAAACAGACTCTGTGCTTGTGTTTAGAACTGCTGAACAGCTGTGTTCATAGGTTTAATCAACGATTTACAAGACAGCAACTCCATTTGTGGAGCATTTCTCCGTTGGCTTTTTAACACATACACATAAGTTGTAGTGCGGACTGGATATTCCGCTGTGGCGACCACTTGTCGGGAGCAGCCGAAAGACCAACAACATTTGCGCAGACAGGTCTAAAGAACCCCTCCCCCGCCAAAAAAAACACACACACACAGAGCAATTAACTCCATCAGTATTCTCCATTGAGGTGTCTCACCTTCCACTCCTTCTATGTTTGTCTTTGCTCTCTTGATGGAGTTCTTAAAACCCAAAACATTTATTTATACTGAGAAAAAAATTATTATGGGTCACATAATCACAAACACAAACTAGCACAGATGCATGCGATCAAGTGTTTAACTGTTGTTTTCATTTGTTTCTATGACCAATAATAATTATTATTATTATTATTAATAATTATGATTTTCAGCCCAACTCCGCGACTATTATTTAAAACAAAGTTGTGTCCCATTTTTGCCCACTGAAGTTGTTGGTTCAAGCAAACGTTTTTTAAATACCCAAACAATCCCCAAAAATTAAAACATGCAAACATGACTAACAATTCAATTTATTCTTCCAAAACTAGTCAGTTAGAACAGTAATTTGTATAAAAAAGGTGAATACATGTATTTTTGCTTAAAGTTCATTAAACTACCCGGAAACACCAGCTGCTTATAAGTCTCCATCTAGTTCTTTTATATTAAAATATACATTTTTAAAAACTATTAAAGATGGAACAGTTCAAGTCTTTGCTTCCCTCAAAGTACTGTATCAGACATTTTGCAGTTCTATGTTCAGAATATACAGTAGACCTGATCAAACATCATTCTAAAGCTGTCGGACTGTGACGTCATCCCTCCTACAGCTCCCTCAACAGCTTGTTCAGGCTCCTCCAGTCCTGTAGCTCCAAAAGTCCAGCCGTCAGCCGTCTGACCCCCCAATCCTCCACAGCGGGGCTCTGCTTAAAGACAACAGGAGAATTTAGTCAAGACAAAGATAAATAAACTTCACAGAACATATAGTTCTAATAAAAATAAAATATATTAATAAAACTATTTACCACAGAGTGTGTAAAGTACTGTTTTGGGGATTCTGTAATGTAAATAAACTGCCTGTGCTAATGTTAACCAGTGAACAGTGTTAGCTCGTTAACTAAGCGCTCGCGCTACCGCGGAAAGTGTATAAAATATAAACCGGGTTATGAGCGTTACTAGCTCCTGTACAGCTCCCCTCAGTCTGTGTCCCTCATCAACTGCATCACATTATATTACAGTCACAGAAATAACCTGCAGATTAACTCTTAACCAGAGAATAAATAAGCGCTGAATTTATCCAGACAACACGCGGTGAGATTCTCTCAGTATTTACAGAGAACACAAACACTCTTCATCGGGTAGTGCAGCTCTTGTAATAGGGACATTAATAGTATTGTCGAAGCTTGAGCATGTTTTTGAGTTAAAGTGGAGTGACACTGTGAGTGTGTGACACTGACAGTAAGCTGTAATATTAACTCCACACTTGGTAAACAGAACATTAAGTTCTCTAAAGTCACATCTGACCGCTGCTGGTGCTGCCAATGATATTTAAAACGGCCAATAAAAAACTAAACTGGGAAATAAACTGTAAACTACCCCAAACACATTTTATAAAATAAAACATCACTTACCACGAATAGTCCATTAAGCCGCCATCTTCAATAGATAATGGCGGCGCGTGTACATGCTGCGGCTTCTCTCTCCCCCAACACAACTGTGTTTTCGTGTTTTTTGTCTTGTAAGTCGCAGTGTCTTTGCATGTCTTTAACTCGTCCATCTGTCTTAAAACGCACATACAGTCGAGAGCTTTTGTTAGTTATCGGTAAATCCTCAGTTTTTAAGTTAAATCCAGCGAACGTGGATGAGCTGCGCGACATCGGTCTGCTCCGGAGGCCTTCGCCATCACCGACCCACACACCGGCACCCCGCCCAGAGTGGAGGCGCCACAGGCGGCGGGAAAGGAAGCAGAAGAGGGGAAAGCGCGGAGGTGTCCGTGCTAGGCTAGCGGCTAACCCACACAAGCCGGCTATTCCTACCATTATACTGGCTAACGTACGCTCTTTGGACAATAAACTGGACCATATTCAGCTTCTTCGCACAACCCTAAGGACTGTAAGAGACTGTTGTGTTTTTGTTTTCACTGAAACATGGCTCAACAATAACATCCCGGATAGCGCCGTTCAGCTCGACCAGCTAACATGCTACCGTGCGGACAGAGCTCTCGCTGAGAGCGGTAAAACCCGGGGCGGCGGACTTTGTGTTTACATCAGTGATGCGTGGTGTCGCGATGCAGTGGTGGTCTGTAAGTACTGCTCTTCTCTGGTGGAGATTATGATCATCAAGTGTCGACCATTCTATCTACCGAGGGAATATTCAGCTATTTTAATCGGGGCTGTATATGTACCCCCCAACTCCAATAACAAAAGGAGTGAGGCACTAAATGAACTTTACCAGCTCATCAGTGAGCAGCAGACAGCTCATCCAGATGCTTTTCTCATCTTGGCTGGCGATTTTAATCATGCAGACCTAAAAAACGTGTTTCCAAAAATACAACAGCACATAGACTTTCCCACACGAGGAAACAATACACTGGACCTTGTTTACACTACTCAGAGAGGAGCTTACAAAGCCCTACCCCTCCCCCACCTCGGTGCCTCAGACCACATCACTGTCATGCTAATGCCTGTATACAGACCACTGGTTAAAGTCACCAAACCAGTCTGCAAACAGATACAAGTGTGGCCGGAAGGGTCTTCTGAGGCACTCCAAGACTGCTTTAGCACCACTGACTGGGATGTGTTTAAACAGGCTGCCACTCAGAACAACCTCACAGACTTACAGGAGTACACAGAGTCTGTCACTGCCTACATCAACAAGTGCATTGATGATGTAACGGTAACAAAGACCATCACTGTCCGTGCTAACCAAAAACCGTGGCTAACAGGGGAGGTCTACAGACTAATGAAGGTACGGAACACTGCCTTCAAATCTGGAGATGCAGCAGCCCTGAGGACAGCTAGGGCCAACCTGTCTCGCAGCATCAAAAAGGCTAAGAGACAGTACTCCAAGAGAGTTGCCCATCGCTTCAACGACAGCAGAGACACACGGAGTCTGTGGCAAGGGATACAGACCCTCACTGATTACAAGCCGCCACAGAGGACATGTGACAGCTCTATCTCTCTGCTGAATGAGCTGAATGCATTCTTTGCCCGTTTTGACACCCACAACAGCACCACGACACAGAAACACCCACCTCAGCCTGGCGACCAAGTGATGACGCTTTCCTCAGAAAGCGTGAGAAGATCCCTCCGCAGGATTAACGTGCGCAAGGCCCCGGGTCCTGACAACATTCCGGGCCGAGTATTGAGAGACTGTGCGGGGGAACTCACGAATGTCTTTACGGACATTTTCAACATCTCTCTGAGTCAGGCTGTTATCCCCACATGCTTTAAAACCACCACCATAATCCCAGTACCTAAGAAAACATCTCCCTCCTGTTTCAATGACTTCCGCCCAGTTGCACTTACTCCCATCATTATGAAGTGCTTTGAACGGCTAGTCATGCAGCAGATCAAGACTGCCCTCCCCCCCTCCCTGGACCCCTTCCAGTTTGCTTATCGGTCCAATCGCTCAACCGATGATGCCATTGCTACGGCCCTCCACTCAGCGCTCACCCACTTGGAAAACAAAGACTCCTATGTTAGAATGCTGTTCATCGACTTCAGCTCAGCGTTCAACACAATCATCCCACAACAGCTCACTCATAAACTGATACAGCTGGGGATCAGCACCCCTCTGTGCAACTGGCTGCTGGACTTCCTGACTGGCAGACCTCAGGCAGTGCGGGTCGCCAACAACACTTCCAGTACCATCATGCTGAACACTGGGGCCCCCCAAGGATGTGTGCTGAGCCCCCTCCTCTTCACGCTGCTGACCCACGACTGCATACCATCACACAACTCCAACCTCTTCATCAAGTTTGCGGACGACACGACTGTGGTGGGTCTCATTAGCAACAATGATGAGACTAACTACAGGAACGAGGTGAGCTGCCTGGCCAGGTGGTGCACAGTCAACAATCTCTCCCTGAACGTGGAAAAGACAAAAGAGATTGTGGTCGATTACAGGAGAACTTACACCCAACACTCTCCGCTGTCCATCAATGGTGCGATCGTGGAGAGGGTAAGGAGCACCAAGTTTCTGGGTGTGCACATGACGGAAGATCTCTCCTGGTCCATCAACACTGCAGCACTAGCTAAGAAAGCTCAACAGCGTCTCTACTTTCTCCGTAAGCTGAGAAGAACCGGAGCCCCGACACCCATCATGCGCACCTTCTACAGAGGCACCATTGAGAGCATCCTGACCAGCTGCATCACTGTGTGGTACGGCGCCTGCAATGCGTCCTGCCAGAAAACTCTCCAGCGCATAGTGAGAGCAGCTGAGAAGATCGTTGGTGTCTCTCTCCCCCCCCTCCTGGACATTTACAACACCCGCCTCACACGAAAAGCAATCAACATTGCCCGTGACCCTACCCACCCGTCTCAGAGCTTCTTTAGTCTGCTACCATCAGGGAGGAGACTAAGGAGTCTCCAAGCCAGGACAAGCAGACTGAAGAACAGCTTCATCCATCAGGCGATCAGGAAGCTCAACTCTCTTCCAGCTCTGCCTCCCCTGTGCTCCTCGGTCTCTCCAACCGTCATACTCTGACTCCTTCATTTTTCACACACACTCGCACACACTCACTCTCTCTCACACACACACACACACACACACACACACACACACACACACACACACACGCTCTCAGACAAACACTCACAAAACCTCACACACACACACACACACACACGCGCTCTCAGACACACAACACTCACAATAACTCACACACTCACTCACACATACACTTGCACCTGTCACTTTGTGCTCCAGGCACCATTGGTACTTTCACTACCTCAAACCGGTGAAAAAAAAAAAAAAAAAAAAAAAAAAAAAAAAACCATTCCTTGTTCTCACTGGATTTATTTCCCATTTTGTTTACTGATTCATATAGCTCATTATGTTGTCACTTGTCACTTTCTTTTCAACTAAAATAAGCACACTTGCACTATTCCGATTGCACTGTACCGTTCTGTGTTGTTAACTGTCCCTTTTTGCAGGATAGTAACTAAATTACCTCACCTCTGTTGCCTTTCTAAGTTTGTGTTATTTAAGTCTTTTTTTTTTTTTACCTCTTCAGTGTTATTTGTAAATAGGGCGAGAGTAACGTAATTTCGATTCTCTATATGTATGCACTGTACATGTAGCAGAATTGACAATAAAGTTGACTTTGACTTTGACTTTGACTTCATCTCTGTAGTTTGGCAGCGTCAGTACGGCGGGGGTGGAGGCGGGTCGTTAAAATCACGTGATTGCAACTCAGCGCAGCTGGCTTGTTTTAACGTGTTATTGAGAACGAAGCGCCATCTAGTGGTGGCACCAGGTAAATGAATAAATAGGGCTTGAATGGGCGTGTTTACTGTGAAATCTTGACACGCCTTTCTGTCAGAAAAGGGAGGGGGGATTACGGCGTGCAAAGGCCATTCACACGCCATTCACACTTCAGCCACACGGTCGCGGCTATTTGGCGTGGCTCCCACTGTACAGTTCTACTGTCCACATTTGCATTAAATAAAAACAAAATTAATCCAAAGTTCCTCCCTCTGTATAGATGCTAATGAAGATGAAGACAAAACACCAGGGGAAAACCTCAGCTTAACGAGCTCAGCTGTGACACATGATATTACTGTATAAACATACCGAATTACTGTCTAAATTAGTTTTTATCATGTTTTGAACTCAGGTTAAAGAGTGAAAACACAGTGTTAACATGGTCAAGAAGTGCTGTAGATACACAGAGTCCTGCTCAGGGTTATGTGTGAGTGAGAAAACAATGACTGAATTATGAAAAATTTCTTACAGTAACATGATGGTTAATTATGGACCAAATCACACAACAACAAATCTCCTGCTTAAATTAGTTTTTGATCTCTCTCTCTCTCTCTCTCTCACATGTAATATCCTTCTTGTTATTCATTCCCACTTATCTTACTCTTATCTTTCTTATTTTATCTACTGCCTTTTTTACTTATTTTTTACTTCCTTTACTTAATTCACTTTTTCAGATATGTATTTGCTTTTCCTCTAATTTTAATCTCAAGTAAACCCTGACATACCAGACACCCCTCTACCAGGGTATGACAAAGACCAGCATCATACAATGTTGCCTCTTACTCAAATCAAATAATCTTACAGAGACTCCACGATAATCATATTTCGGGGGAGATTATCACACACTGAAAATCTGATTGCAGCTTCCAGAACTGAGTTTGCAGTTTCAGTGGAACCTTGGATTAGGAACATAATTCATTCTGGAAGCGTATTTCAAAACAATTGAAAATCATTAGAAATAATGGTAACTCAAATTAATCGCTTTACACATACCAAAAAATAAATACATAAAAATAATTAATGCAAAATATAAAATAAAAATAAAACAAATTAACCTGCACTTTACCTTTAAATAAAAATAAAAATGAATCCCGACAGATAAGTATTTCCTTTTATGCCTGCAGGCGCTGTGTGTGTTTGTATGTGTGTGTGTTAAGCTAAAGTAAGAGGAGAGGAGAAATGAGCCCCTCCCCTGTCCCTCTTCTTGTTTTACACAGTAACCCTTCCTCATCTCTTATTTGAGTTTCACACACACACGCACACAAACACACACACACTCACACACACACACTTTAACGGAAAGACTGTTTTGTTGGAAAAAAATAACAAGGAACATCGCTAATGACCCTTGAGTGAGCGCATGCTAACGGAATCACTGCTGTAAAGTAAAACAAAGAAACTAATTAACGTGCACTTTATCTTTGAAAAGAATCGCGACAGAGCAGTGTTTCCATTAGAGAGAGAGAGAGTGTATGTATGAAGGCAAAAGGAGGAGGGGTGTCTGTGTAAAGGTGAGAGGCGGAGGGGTGTGTGTGAAGGTGCAGGCTGATACACAGAGAGGGAAAATGGATCTTTAACCTCTCTAGTGAGATTTGCTTTTGCTTTACATGCGCACACACACGTGTGTTATAATATACAGTACATTTTCGATTCGATTAATTTAATAAACAGTCTCTGGTTGACTCTCCTTCCTTCTCATTTACAGCTTTAACACTAGCCGCGCCGCGCCAGTGTGACCAACTTATAACGCGGTTCACTGGTAATTTTGACCGCCAATTGTTTTGAATGGGAAGCTGTTGCTGACACACAATGATCGCTAGATGGTGCTTTCACCCAAAGCAAATAGTTTAGCTCCAAGATCAACTTGCACTTGAGCAATGTGCCATTCATTCCTGCGTTGATAATCAGCGGTATTTTTTTTATATTCAACTGAGAAAACCTACTACAGAGTCTCTAAGGGGAGTCACTAAGTCTCTACTTAATTTTATAACGTTTTAAGAAAATTAATTACTTTGTTCATTCTATTTGAAGCTTCTGAACTTTTCAGATGTTTTTTTAGTGTGACAGTGCTTTAGATTAGTTCTGAACTCGCTGCAGTGAAATTATTGCTAAAACAATGTAATGACCTTCCTGAGGATATAAAGCTTTATTATTGTGTTTGAATAAATAATCAGATCTACAGTACCACAGCTGAACAACTTCACTTTTCCATTATGGTAACATAAGCACCTTGGATACCTGTCGCTGCTGCTGTGGAAATATTACGCTACTGATATTAAATATAGAACATTTATTGAAACAAAATCTAATAACATTATAAAATATATAACGTATTGAAACGTTTATTACTTATGAAATGGTTCGATTAATTTACAAGATGTATGCTATATAATACCAAGGGTTTCTGGGTCGCTGGTGGCTCAGTGGTATGTGTTTCACCTGCCATGTGGAAGACCTGGGTTTGATTCCCAGCCAGTGACCAACAACAAGGGTTTCTAAATTAAGTTGAAATGTAAATTATTGTGTCCTATTCATATGATGTCCTCGATAATGATTATAATAGGCTTTTACTATAGTGGATTCCTGTCAACAGGACAAGAGCTTAAAAATTTAACGCTTAGCTTAGATTTTATATTCAGTTTGTGAGTATATTAACATGTGCAGACATTTATTTATTTATTTATTTATTATTAATATAAAAAACATAATATAATCTGTTCTATAGCCCATCTTTTTTTTTATCGTAAACGAACAGCTCTAGGTAGATGGATATAGTCAAATTTACTGTAGGATTTTACTATAGTGGATTCCTGTCAACAGGACAAGAGCTTAAAAATGTAACGCTTAGCTTAGATTTTATATTCAGTTTGTGAGTATATTAACATATGCAGACATTTATTTAGTCATTTATTTATTTATTATTAATATAAAAAAAACATAATATGATCTGTTCTATAGCACATCTTTTTTTTATCGTAAATGAACAGCTCTATATATATATATATATACTCATATGTTTAAACTCATGATCAATGGTGTTAGGGTACTTATGCAGAGATGTCAAGTAACGAAGTACAAATACTTCCTTATCTTACTTAAGTAGAAATTTTGGGTATCTATACTTTACTGGAGTAATTATTTTTCAGACGACTTTTTACTTCTATCTGTACTTTCTACTCCTTACATTTTAAAATAGCCTCATTACTCCTAAGTTATTTCAGCTTGTCATTCAAAAAACAAACAAACAAACAAAAAGCAAATGCCTGGGTAAATCGTGCCATCCGGATGGAGCGAATTTGATTGTGGTTGGATGAAGTATAAACATACCATTCCGACACCCTATTGGTTGCTACGCGATCCATCGCACCTGCACATGACATCACATCACACACTTCAGCAAGGACATTTGAATAAATTAGCATTCTCGGTTGATAACGTTGTGATAAGTAGACGAAGATGTCCGTAATAGAGACTCAAGATTCGAGCGAAATGTCGCAACCAAGCACCAGCGAGGAGGTTGGTAGCCAGGAAGACCAGCCAACTGTTATACATCCCTGGCCATACCTGGAAGAATGAAAATGGTTGGATGCAAAAACAGCTCCGTTCGAGTGCGCTGCAAGCTCTGTGCACCCAAGTACCACTAGCTAATGGCTTTGAAAAACTCACCGTCTAATTTGAAAAAGCATATTGAGGTAGGTTGGAACAACACATTTTTCTTTTTTTTATGAGGTGTTAGTGCAGTATATAGGCCTGTGGCACAGCCTAAGGTTTTATCCTTAATGCTTTTTTACCCCCTTACGTTACTTTTACTTTTATACTTTAAGTAGTTTTGAAACCAGTTCTTTTACACTTTTAACTTGAGTAAAAAGCTTGATTTGATACTTCAACTTCTAAAGAAGTCTTTTTAAACCCTAGTATCTATACTTCTACTCAAGTAATGAATGTGAATACTTTTGACACCACTGTACTTACAGTGGTGTGAAAAACTATTTGCCCCCCTCCTGATTTCTTATTCTTTTGCATGTTTGTCACACTTAAATGTTTCTGATCATCAAACATATTTAACTATTAGTCAAAGATAACACAAGTAAACACAAAATGCAGTTTTTAAATGAGGGGTTTTATTATTTAGGGAGAAAAAAAATCCAAACCTACATGGCCCTGTGTGAAAAAGTAATTGCCCCCTGAACCTAATAACTGGTTGGGCCTCCCTTAGCAGCAATAACTGCAATCAAGCGTTTGCGATAACTTGCAACGGGTCTTTTACAGCGCTCTGGAGGAATTTTGGCCCACTCATCTTTGCAGAATTGTTGTAATGCAGCTTTATTTGAGGGTTTTCTAGCATGAACCGCCTTTTTAAGGTCATGCCACAACATCTCAATAGGATTCAGGTCAGGACTTTGACTAGGCCACTCCAAAGTCTTCATTTTGTTTTTCTTCAGCCATTCAGAGGTGGATTTGCTGGTGTGTTTTGGGTCATTGTCCTGCTGCAGCACCCAAGATCGCTTCAGCTTGAGTTGACGAACAGATGGCCGGACATTCTCCTTCAGGATTTTTTGGTAGACAGTAGAATTCATGGTTCCATCTATCACAGCAAGCCTTCCAGGTCCTGAAGCAGCAAAACAACCCCAGACCATCACACTACCACCACCATACTTTACTGTTGGTATGATGTTCTTTTTCTGAAATGCTGTTACTTTTACGCCAGATATAACGGGACACGCACCTTCCAAAAAGTTAAACTTTTGTCTCATCGGTCCACAAGGTATTTTCCCAAAAGTCTTGGCAATCATTGAGATGTTTTTTTTAGCAAAATTGAGACGAGCCTTAATGTTCTTTTTGCTTAAAAGTGGTTTGCGCCTTGGAAATCTGCCATGCAGGCCGTTTTTGCCCAGTCTCTTTCTTATGGTGGAGTCGTGAACACTGACCTTAATTGAGGCAAGTGAGGCCTGCAGTTCTTTAGATGTTGTCCTGGGGTCTTTTGTGGCCTCTCGGATGAGTTGTCTCTGCGCTCTTGGGGTAATTTTGGTCGGCCGGCCACTCCTGGGAAGGTTCACCACTGTTCCATGTTTTTGCCATTTGTGGATAATGGCTCTCACTGTGGTTCGCTGGAGTCCCAAAGCTTTAGAAATGGCTTTATAACCTTTACCAGACTGATAGATCTCAATTACTTTTGTTCTCATTTGTTCCTGAATTTCTTTGGATCTTGGCATGATGTCTAGCTTTTGAGGTGCTTTTGGTCTACTTCTCTGTGTCAGGTAGCTCCTATTTAAGTGATTTCTTGATTGAAACAGGTGTGGCAGTAATCAGGCCTGGGGTGACTACAGAAATTGAACTCAGGTGTGATAAACCACAGTTAAGTTATTTTTTAACAAGGGGGGCAATCACTTTTTCACACAGGGCCATGTAGATTTGGAGTTTTTTTTCTCCCTTAATAACGTAAACCTTCATTTAAAAACTGCATTTTGTGTTCAATTATGTTATCTTTGACTGACAGTTAACGGTTTTTGATGAGCAGAAACATTTAAGTGTGACAAACATGCAAAAGAATAAGAAATCAGGAAGGGGGCAAATTGTTTTTCACACCACTGTATATGGTGATAATTAGTTTCAGCCAAATTACTAAAACTAACAATACACTGAATACAGCCGCGCCATTTGATCCATAACATCAACGCCAACTTTAGTGCTGTTGTACTGTAGTAGGAAATTGTTTCAGGCAGTTTCTTTTCGCCATTATCAGTTGAAACTGCCTAATGCATTGTGCTCAGAACACATAAATTTTTCTTTCGTTTCGCCTGGTAAATCGTGAGCATTATATATTTCTTCCTTTCCCCATGAAAGGCTCCACAATACGCATTACAACGGTGTCTGATAACTGCTGACCAGCCGCCCTACTGTCGTCTTTCCCTAGATAGGGCTTTAGAAGGGAAGGAAATCAGGAGACATCAGTTTTCGTTATTTTACAAAATCTGAATATATTCAGTAAATGTATGAATTATACTCAAAGTATCAAATCCAACTATGAAGCCTGATGTAATTGGTACCATCTAACATTTTATTTTCAATTTATTTTATGTTTTGCTGGCGAAATACATTTTAGGCAGAGACGTCTGCTCGGCCTTGTTATTTTGTTGTAAAACCCCCAATACAGCCAATTCCCCAGTCAGCGAAACCGGTTTGCTAACTTCACACCTATCGTGAATGAAAGCATTACAGTAATGGGGGGTCTGCGGGTGTTCGGCTCAGAGCGCGCTGTCGCGTTGTATTCAGCAAATAGACTATATAATGGTTTGTTGCATTTCAGGGGGAGTATATCTGCAGTTTTATTGATAAATCTGCTCATATCTGCGCGCGCGTTTATCAGCCTTTTGATCAACGGCACTCACTTTCACTTTGCAAAAGGCAGTGTTTATTGTTTACTGTATATTTAAAGTGCATACACACACTCATCATGAAAGACTTTTTACCTGAAATTTACCTGAAACTCTATGAGGCACCATATAGGGCTTGAATCAAACTTCACTCATTCACACACACATGTTGACATTAGTATAGTAAAAACCTTTTATAATCATTATCGAGGACCCATATAAATAGGACACAATAATTTACATTTCAACTTAATTTAGAAACCCTTAGTATTACTTGTTGTTGGTCACTGGCTGGGAATCGAACCCGGGTCTTCCACATGGCAGGCGAAACACATATCACGGAGCCACCAGTGCCCTGGAAACCCTTAGTATTATATAACATACATCTTGTAAATTAATTGAATCATTTCCGAAAAGTTATAAATGGTTCACTACGTTATATATTTTATAATGGTATTAGATTTTGTTTTAATAAATATTCTATATTTAATATCTGTAGCGTAATATTTCCACAGCAGCAGCGACAGGTACCCGAGGTGCTTATGTTACCATAATGGAAAAGTGAGGTTGTTCAGCTGTGGTAGATCTGATTATTTATTCAAACACAATAATAAAGCTTTATATCCTCAGGAAGGTCATTACATTGTTTTAGTGATAATTTCACTGCAGCGAGTTCAGAACTAATCTAAAGCACTGTCACACTAAAAAAACATCCGAAAAGTTCAGAAGCTTCAAATAGAATGAACGAAGTAATTAATTTTCTTAAAACGTTCTAAAATTAAGTAGAGACTTAGTGACTCCCCTTAGAGACTCTGTAGTAGGTTTTCTCAGTTGAATATAAAAAAAATACCGCTGATTATCAACGCATATATGGAATGAACTGAATGAGAATGAGCTCAATGGAATGAGCTGATTATAAACTGCATATATGGAATGAAACCTAAGATAGTTACATATACGCACTGAATGACGCATAGATAGTATGCGCGATCCCTTGCGCCATCTGCTGAGAGAAATGAGAATCGCAGGTTGGAAAAGGCAGGAAACGTCATGCCCCCGCGCAGCTGTCAGGACTTTCATGTAAATAAGAGCAAAATAGCTTTTACTGGTGTGATTTTGAAAATTTAAGCATGCAGGGTGATTAAGCTCACAGATCTAGGATAAGTCATGAAAGGAGGGTCCTGGATTTTGATTGAGTGTGAAGTGTTTATTTTTTCCCCCATTGCGGTCAAAATGACCGTGCTCGGCGCTTCTAGTGTTAAAGAATCCATCTATGTTCTGGATGATTTTTTAATAATTCCTTATAATGGAGCTCTTTCTTTTATAGCACTTTTCTTTTATGAACACCACTCTCAAACTTCATCATGTCAACATTTTGACCTATTGTCGCTAGCCAAAGATATCACCTGTCACTCACATTTCAATAGGTCACACACCAAAACTCTTTGTCTACATTCTGATAGGCTGCTGTGTCATGGTGCTCACGCAAGTCATTTGTAAATTGGATCAATCAGCACACTCAAAAAAATTACTTGTTAGGTGAACGTAATAAAATTATGGAAAGAATTTCCACCTAAATCAAATTATTTAATTTAGCAAAAAAGAATTTTCTTGACTGACCTATGCAAATATGCTGGCTCAACCTGATGTATTGGAGTTACTGTTAGTTAATTACCATGGTTCAGTCCAACTACGTAACATATTTACAAAAGTAGGAATTGACTTGATTTTATTGGGGCATCTAAACTTGTACGATACGGATACGAGTTTCTTAATTTAATGAGGTAGTTACAACTATATTTTAAAATGGTACAATTACATGAATTAATTGAGCTAATCCAACAAAAAGTTACGCTTATTCGACAGCAATGCTTTAAGAGATGACCTTTTTAATCATGAAAAACAAGTTTTTGACAGTTTTTATATAGGCAGGAATTTAAACATATGTTTATCTAGTTTACCCACAGCTGGTGTAAGATTAGGACAAGAAAAGCACAAAGCAAACTGAACGTGTTGGAATAAAACTTTATCAGAAAACTGACTTAGCAACTGCTTGAAAACATGTTTCTTTGAAAACACAACAAAGAGACAGCCTAAAACAGTCATACAACATAATGCACATTTGGAATTTTAACAGACAGACAAGCAAAAATTGCATCTGTGGAGTTAGAAAATTGCAGCCCACTGTTTGAACCTGCTCTTAGTTAACATCAAAATATAAAATGCATTCATTAAAACAAATATATATATATATATATATATATATATATATATATATATATATATATATATATATAAACTCAGGCAGACATCTTGGTAGAAAACTATGAACAATTCTTCTTTTTACATGAACATACATTAAGAATAAACCATTTTAATCAATTAAGCAATATTACCTGTCTGAATTTAGATTTCTGATTACCAAAATATAAATCACAGCTGGTTACAAAGTTAGGTGCAGAATATGGTCCTGGCAATTGACTGCAAAAGAAAATTAAACTGAAAATACAGCATTGTGCATCCTTATATGTTACAAGTGTTTCACATTTAGCAACTGCTAGAGCCTGGTCACTATTGATGATGACTAGCGTGCAAGTAGAGTTTTCAGTGCTTGAATTTTTTTTGAAAGTCTGTTTCCATCAAGCTCCATGATTATTTTCTGCAAAGCCTCAAATGTGTATCTCAGCTCTGGAGGGTAGCTGAGGTTCAGAGCATATACAAGTGCAAACAACATGACCACAGCAAGTGGTACATTTTCCAACTCATCCAGAACTTGCACACCCTCCAGAATGATACCCACATCTTCTGGCTCATCTCCTGGCTCTGCACCTTCTTTGCGAATGACAAAGATTCCAAACGTTGTCTCCATCTTTGCAGCTTCACTGCTTTCACCATCTGTGTTCTTCACAAAAAAATTAATAAAAAATAAAATAAAATACAGACATATGTTATATCACTCCCATTTTAACTTATATATATATATATATATATATATATATATATATATATATATATATATATATATAAATAAACACTACTGCTATCATTTATTTAATTTACCTAGTGAAAGATTCTGTAATTAAGCATTTTCTTTTTCTAAGTACATATAGCCGCGACCATGTGGCT
The DNA here is from genome assembly GCA_030522415.1 of Channallabes apus. Lineage (NCBI taxonomy): Eukaryota > Metazoa > Chordata > Actinopteri > Siluriformes > Clariidae > Channallabes > Channallabes apus. Next base: position 5,966,417 of record CM060114.1, read on the forward strand.
GACGTGTGAATGGCGTGTGAATGCCCTATGCACGCCGTAATCCCCCCTCCCTTTTCTGCCAGAAAGGCGTGTCGAGATTTCACAGTAAACACGCCCATTCAAGCCCTATTTATTCATTTACCTGGTGCCACCACTAGATGGAGCTTCGTTCTCAAGAACACGTTAAAACAAGCCAGCTGCGCTGAGTTGCAATCACGTGATTTTAACAACCCGCCTCCACCCCCGCCGAACTGACGCTACCAAACTACAGAGATGAAGATGGCGGCTTAACGCACTATTCGTGGTAAGTGATGTTTTATTTTATAAAATGTGTTTGGGGTAGTTTACAGTTTATTTCCCAGTTTAGTTTTTTATTGGCCGTTTTAAATATCACTGGCAGCACCAGCAGCGGTCAGATGTGACTTTAGAGAACTTAATGGTCTGTTTACCAAGTCTGGAGTTAACATTACAGCTTACTGTCAGTGTCACACACTCACAATGTCACTCCACTTTAACTCAAAAACATGCTCAAGCTTCGACAATACTATTAATGTCCCTATTACAAGAGCTGCACTACCCGATGAAGAGTGTTTGTGTTCTCTGTAAATACTGAGAGAATCTCACCGCGTGTTGTCTGGATAAATTCAGCGGTTATTTCTGTTACTGGAATATAATGTGATGCGGTTCATGAGGGACACAGACTGAGGGGAGCTGTACAGGAGCTAGTAACGCTCATAACCGGGTTTATATTTTATCCACTTTGGCCGTGACTTTCCGCGGTAGCGCGAGCGCTTAGTAAACGAGCTGAATAAAAACACTGAAGTGTTTATCAGTTAAGGAGGAGGAGGGGGAGGTGTGTGTGGGGGAGGGGTATGAGGGTCTTCAGTAAGTTATAGTTTGGCTTCAGGGATGAACTAATGCTCATATACGAGTGTTATATCGCTTAACTTATTTGTATGAAAAGCGCATTAAGTAAATTCTCGGTTAATTTAATTCAGACGATAATACAGACAGTCACTGGTTAACATTAACACTGTTCACTGGTTAACATTAGCACAAGCAGTTTATTTACAATCCAGAATTCCCAAAACAGTATTTTATACACTCTGTGGTAAATAGGTTTATTAATATATTTTATATTTATTAGAACTAGAAGTTCTGTAAAGTTTATTTATCTTTGTCTTCACTAAATTCTCCTGTTGTCTTTAAGCAGAGCTCCGCTGTGGAGGATTGGGGGGTCAGACGGCTGACGGCTGGACTTTTGGAGCTACAGGACTGGAGGAGCCTGAACAAGCTGTTGAGGGAGCTGTAGGAGGGATGACGTCACAGTCCGACAGCTTTAGAATGATGTTTGATCAGGTCTACTGTATATTCTGAACATAGAACTGCTAAATGTCTGATACAGTACTTTGGGGGAAACAAAGGAAACTGTTGTAACTGTTGTAAGACCTTAACTGTTGTATTTTAATATAAAAGGACTATAGACAGAGACTTACAGTATAAGCAGCTGGTGTATCCGGGTAGTTTAATGAACTTTATCAAAAAGACAACATGTATTCACCTGTTTTATACAAATTACTGTTTTAACTTTGACTAGTTTTGGAAGAATAAATTGAATTGTTAAAGTCATGTTTGCGTGTTTTAATTTTGGGGGATTGTTTGGGTATTTAAAAAACGTTTAGTTGAATCAACAACTTCAATGGGCAAAAAATGGGACACAACTTTGTTTGAAATAGTCAAAGAGTTGGGCTGAAAATCATAATAATAATAATATTTATTGGTCATAGAAACAAATGAAAACAGTTAAACACTTGATCATATGTATTTGTGTTTGTGATTATGTGACCCATAATAATTTTTTCTCAGTATAAATAAATGTTTTGGGTTTTAAGAACTCCAAAAGAGCAACGACAAACTTAGGAGTGGAAGGTGAGAAACTTCAATGGAGAATACTGAGTATGACATGTTGTTAAGTGCTCTGTGTGTGTGTTTTTGGCGGGGGGATGGGTGTGCATGTTAAAGTCAACGGAGAAATGCAGGAGAGCGCACGCACACACATATACACACACACACACATTAATTCATCCATCATTGATTAAACCTATCAACACGGCTGTTCAGCAGTTCTAAACACAAGCGCAGGGTCTGTTTTTGTCCTTAACTAAAATACTTCAATACGTTAAAAATGAATTTATTTAGCTGAATAAGGTAATAAGCGATATTTAAACCAAACCAGTAAGTTAAGTAAGTGTTCCATACATTAAAGTACTGTGTATTACCAAGTGCCCTAGCAAACACAGTTACAGTTTACAGTACAAACAAACAGTGTGCGCGCTGGGGGGATTGGAAGGTGACTGAGAATACTCATTTACAAGACAAAAGACGGTCAGAGGCATGGCCGTTCTAGACCAGACCATACGGGGGGAGGGGGGCATCATGTTCGAGCACTGTTTTTTCCCTGGGCTTATAGTAACAGTATTGTCCTTGCTCAATTGTGTTGAGGCACGCAAACCCCCTGACCACAATAAGGTGGCAATCCCTCGGGGGGGAAATTAAAATAAAAATAAAAATTAAATAAATAAAATAAAATATCCTTAATCCAGATTTTATCAATCGATGACATAACATTTATCTAAGCTGGATGGTCAAATTCTCAAAAACATTTAACCTAAAGTAAGACTTAACACACTATAACTAAAATATTTACAAAACTGAAAGGTTGTTTTATGAATAATAAAAAATACAAACTAAATTAAAACAGATGGGCTATTGAACAGATCATAATATGTTTTATGTTTTCTGATTATAAATGATAGATGGGTTGATTTTAGAAAGGATAAATGAAATAGCTAGTTTTTGGTAATGTCAGTCCAGTAACTATACTACAGTATGTAAAAGTAATTATAATATGAATTAATTAAGGGCAGGACCTAACCTAATGTTAATAATTTAGACCATGATAACATTAGTATTTATGTTTTTTGTATATATTTTTAAATGCTCAAATGAACGTTTCAGAGTATATAATTTATCGTGTCATCTGTGATTGAGACCCATGAGTTAAATTGAAATAATGTTTATAGGTAGTAAGCCAGGTTTTAGTAACCTTGGACAAATCACCATGTAAGCCCTGTCTCGCGCACGCGCTCTCACGCTATCTCTCGCACTCACACGACACACACACTGTACACACACAGACACACACAAATAACACATTAAATCGCGTAAAACCAAATGAAACTAGGGTAAAAAATAATATCAGTAAAAATACAGTAGTATCCTGTAGGTGATTCCTGTCCTGTGATAACAGACACTAACACTCTAGACCGGTTTAGTTCTGTTAGTATTCTTTTCAAGTGTGAATGTTTATGGGGATTAAATCTATCTCTGCTGCCGCATCTATACACAGTTGTGATAAGTGATTTATGCCCCATCAGATCTTTGATGTGGGACGTTATGCTGGTTAAATGACTAAAGACACACTGATCCGTATGGACAGATATTTGTTCCAGATATTATGCGCCATTAATCAATTTGTTATGCCAATTTGACTATCAGCGAAAACATCAAAAATATAACGAAAACAAACCAAAGCAGAAGTAAAATTTAATTTTAAGCTTTACTTTCAAATTCAAATTTTATTTGTCACATACACAGCACGATATGCAGTAAAATGCTTATAAATCTGTGCTTTAGGTGAGGCTCGAACTCGGCATTGCTTCACCTGGACCGCTTTATAAGTACCACGCGCTAACCGATTGCACCACGGGAACCACACGGAAGTAGCTCTTGTCAGAGTATCCTCTCTCTCGTGCACACACGCACGCACACACACACACACATGAAATTGCGTAAAACCAAACGAAATATAAGCAGTAAAAATCAGTAAAATACATTAGTATAACAGGCGCTAACCCTCTGGAACTTTTTTACTATTGTTTCCAAGTGTTTATGGGGATTTAATCTGTCTCTGCTGCCGCATCCATTCACAGTTATGATAAGTGATTAATGCCCCATCAGATTTTTTGACGGGGGAGCATTATGCATGATTAAATGCCTAAAGAAATACTGATCCGTATGGGCAGATATTTATTCCAGGTTGCATGCGCTATTAATTGCCTTTCTTATGCCACTTGTTGACTATCAGTGAAAAAAAAACATCAAAAATATAACGAAAACAAACCCAAGCAGACGTTACATTTTGAGCTTTACTTTGCAGCAAAATATTATCTATCAGTATATTAAATGGAACTAGGTAAAATACACCGTAATGTAAAATACTGTACATTTTATTAAGTACCTACAATGATCGGTATAGACAAATTACAGCCGTTACCGTGTCTTTAAGGATCATTTCAGGATGTCTTAAAAAATATTTAACTAACTAGTTTTATTAAGTCATTATTAAATAATAAATAGCATAATCATCATGGGTTGTGTATTGAGTGATTTAACAAATCTGTTTTATTAATCGGTTTGTTGTTGTTGTTTTTTACCACGTCATCTATTTATGAAACTATGTTGACAATACAGGAGCTGTCTGTATATTAAAGATACGGTATTGGGTTTCCTGGACACTGCAGTTAACTGTGCCAGTCAATGCTCCATCTGGCGGAATTATACGGCATTGCAACCATCTTTTTAGAAAGCGCATGGGGGCGTTTATGGGGCGGGGCATCGTTAACTGCGTCATCGCGGGGGATCACATTCCGTGCACAGACGGTGCATTAACCCTTCATGGTCCTGCCATGGATCCATCATGCTCCAAGCGGCTGTTTGACGTGACTCCCACTGTACAGATGTCAAAATAATGACTGGAGAGTAAAACCTAAAATTACATACCATGTATTCTTTCACGAGGTTCTCGGGCTCTTCATTCAGGTACACACACAAGGCTTTGATGATGCACTCTCTCCTGATTTCAATGGCGTCGTTCTGAGTATGTAGGCCAGACAAAGTCAACACAAATATAATACATTTTAATGAAATGGTAGAGCAGATGACACAAACATAACGCAACACTGAATGAGACTTTTTCAAATGTAGCAATCTTTATTGACAAATTTTATGATTTATGAACTTCATCTGTGCTATCTAACTTTCAAATTTCAACTAAAGGAACCTTCAACAATTTTGGTTAAACACAGCACAATACACGCAAAAAATATAAATAACAGAAACATGTAAAATAAACACATTTATGTGGTTCCAGGTAACATTGTAATTTAAGTAAAATCTGCCTAACATTGCATTCTTTTATCAGATCCTCCTTAGAGAAAGTACTTTATGCCCTCTCAATCTAGTCTTATTTCTCTCTTACGTTACCTCGTACCTAATCATCATACCTGGGTTATGGGCATCATAATGCTCTTAATCTTTCTTCCTTGAACGCCGCCTTTCTTGCCAAACACCATTATCAGGTTTGAAGACTGAGCATCCAGCTCAGAGAAGAACTTGGACAGCAAATTGACTGTTGTGATCCTCCTAAATTCAGCAGTCAGCTTGAATCAGAAAAAAGGTACGCAAAAGCAAGTTTTAATATCACAGCAGTAAAATTATTAACTAGTTTAACAAATGTCATCATTTACCAAATGTTGAATCAGCTTACTTCAATGTCCTCTCATATTTTGTTTGGCTGATATGAATAATACTGTACATATTAAATCAAAGGGCGGCGCGGTGGTGTAGTGGTTAGCTCTGTCGCCTTGCACCTCCAGGGTCTGGGTTCGATTCCCCGGCCAGGCTCGATTCCCGTCTCTGTGTGCATGGAGTTTGCATGTTCTCCCCGTGCTTGGTGGGTTTCCTCCGGGTACTCCGGTTTCTTCCCACAGTCCAAAGATATGCAGGTTAGGCTAATTGGCGTTCTTAAATTGCCCGTAGTGTGTGATTGGGTGTGTGAGAGTGTGTATGTGTGTGTGCCCTGCGATGGATTGGCACCCTGTCCAGGGTGTACCCCGCCTAGTGCCCGAAGTCTCCTGGGATAGGCTCCAGGTCCCCCGCGACCCTGAACACAGGATTAAGCGGTATAGAAAATGAATGAATGAATGAATATTAAATCAAGACATATTCCAATCAAAGTAAATAAGTGCTGTGCATTTATTCACCTACCTCACGGAAACAGAAGAGAGCCGGCCATTGTGACGGTTAACCCCTAGAGGGCGCCTAACGCCCGTTTTTGGTTTTTGGTTTGTTTTGTAGTTTGTTTGAGTTAGAGTTTGTGAAGACTATGTTTCCCAGTTTGCCCCTCGGTCAGGTGACGTAGAAGCTCACCTGAACCGAGGGAAGTTAATGAGTTTAAGGTGGTTTATGTTTAGTATAAATAGCCTGGCTGAAGTTCAGTCAGGCGTCTAGCTTTTGTTGTGTTTATACTTAGTTTGTGTTGGATGTTATGCCTTTTAAGTTCAATAAAAGGACTTTAATGAACAGCCAGCTCGCCTCCTCTGCGATCATGTCACACACACACACCCGACACAGACATCGCCGCAAAGTTCGTGACAGAAAGCTAGACCGTCCAAGTGGCATGGCGGAGGAATTCCCCCTGGATTATTTTTGGGGGGGCGCGGATACCATCTCGCCCGAGCTGGCGAACTGGCTGGAGGACAGCGAGGAAGAGGGATTTGGTAGCTGGGAGTACTGCTGGCTGGAAAACGGCAAAATAGATCTGTTCCAGAGCTGGAGGTACAACCAGCTGGCCAAACAGGAGCAGGAGCACGGCCGGGAGAGCAGCGAAGAGAGAGAGAGAGAGACACACCACAGAGCTGGGAGGGCTGCGGGCTCGCCGTTAGGCGGACGCCATTCAGAAGCGACGCGGCACGGGGTCACGTGATTCCCCGCACCGGCCGGAAGAGAAGGGTGAGGAAGCCCAAGTACGGCGGTGACGCGGGGGAGAGAGAACCCCAGGCGGAGCAGCAGCACAAGGAGCTCATGTGGTGGATTCCGGAGCAGGTGAGAGGAATGCAGGAGCAGGTGAAGGAGCTCCAGCAGCTGATCCTCCACTTCCGGGATAACTGCGAAGCGGGCTCGGAGCTTTCGCCTCCCTCGCCAACGCTCAGCAGCGAGCAAGCGTGTCAGCAGCCGCTGTCCAATGCACTCATCCCGCCGCCGCCTGCCGGCTTCGTGGACAGCGAGCTAGCATGTCAGCAGCCGCTGACCGACGCACCTGTGCTGCCGCCGCCTCCCGGCTTCGAGGACAGTGAACCAGCATGTCAGCAGCAGCTGACCGACGCTCCTGTTCTGCCGCCGCCTCCCGGCTTTGAGGACGACGTTGCGCCGCCGTCGAGCGCCGTGCACGCTCCAACGCTGCAGTCGAGCGCCGTGCACACTGCAACGCTGCAGTCGAGCGCCGTGCACGCTCCAACGCCACCTCCCGACTTCGAGGACAGCGAGCTAGCGTGCCAGCAGCCGCTGTCCCACGCACCCGTTCTGCCGCCGCCTCCCGGCTTCGAGGACAGCGAGCTAGCGTGCCAGCAGCCGCTGTCCCACGCACCCGTTCTGCCGCCGCCTCCCGGCTTTGAGGACGACGTTGAGCCGTCGTCGAGCGCAGTGAACGCTCCCACGCCGTCGTCGAGCGCACTGCACGCTCCAGGGCCGTCGTCGAACGCACTGCACGCTCCAGGGCCGTCGTCGAGCGCACTGCACGCTCCAGGGCCGTCGTCGAGCGCACTGCACGCTCCAGGGCCGTCGTCGAGCGCACTGCACGCTCCAGGGCCGTCGTCGAGCGCACTGCACGCTCCAGGGCCGTCGTCGAGCGCACTGCACGCTCCAGGGCCGTCGTCGAGCGCACTGCACGCTCCAGGGCCGTCGTCGAACGCACTGCACGCTCCAGGGCCGTCGTCGAGCGCACTGCACGCTTCAACGCCGCTGTCGAGCGCCGAGTGCGCTCCAACGCCTCCGTCGAGTGCAGGGTCCGCTCCAACGCCTCCGTCGAGCACAGTGACCGCTCCAACGCCTCCGTCGAGCGCAGTGACCGCTCCAACGCCTCCGTCGAGCGCAGTGACCGCTCCAACGCCTCCGTCGAGCGCAGTGACCGCTCCAACGCCTCCGTCCGTCGAGCGCTCCGTCGAGCGCTTCTCCAGCTCCGCAGCCGCCGAGCGCTTCTCCAGATCCGCAGCCGCCGAGCGCTTCTCCAGCCCCGTCACCCAGCCTCCTGGTCAGGAGGCCGAAGGTAGTACTGTGGGGTGGGAGCCCGGGGCCTCCGGTGATGCTCCGGAGGAGCATTTCTTTGGGGGGGAGTACTGTGACGGTTAACCCCTAGAGGGCGCCTAACGCCCGTTTTTGGTTTTTGGTTTGTTTTGTAGTTTGTTTGAGTTAGAGTTTGTGAAGACTATGTTTCCCAGTTTGCCCCTCGGTCAGGTGACGTAGAAGCTCACCTGAACCGAGGGAAGTTAATGAGTTTAAGGTGGTTTATGTTTAGTATAAATAGCCTGGCTGAAGTTCAGTCAGGCGTCTAGCTTTTGTTGTGTTTATACTTAGTTTGTGTTGGATGTTATGCCTTTTAAGTTCAATAAAAGGACTTTAATGAACAGCCAGCTCGCCTCCTCTGCGATCATGTCACACACACACACCCGACACAGACATCGCCGCAAAGTTCGTGACAGCCATCTGCTTTTCAAATCAGCAATCAAGGGTGCATCACGAATAACTTCTTGCCTACTGTGTGCAAATGTCTTCTCCATCAGTGCTGCCACTGTGTTCTCATTGTTCCTTTTCCTTACTTCTAAAAGAAGGATCTCTCTTATTTTTTCAAGTGTCTCTGCAGATTCACCAGATGGGTAGGTGGGGCAGTAGTTCACTTCGGCCTTTCTTGGCTTCTTCACACCATAAGCAGGACTGCATTTGTCTGCAGGTTTATTTGTGAGGGAATTCAGTTCAACCTCTGGGCATCCAAGCCGCTTGAGCTTCCGTCTGTAGTTGGCAAGTTTGTATTTTAAGCTCACCTTCCAGCCACCATATCCAGTGGCAGAGACTAGCTCTTTCAAACATGGATGGGATGTGACAAGGGCTTCAGCAACCTCTTCAAACTCATTGTCTGAGGGGTACACTTTGTACTGAATAATTGCTTCGGTTAAACCGTCAAGAATGGCAGTTTTAAGTCAAATTTCTGGATTTAAAAAAGTTCCACTTTTTTTGAATGCAGCATTGGCTTTGTCCAGTTGCAGCTCACAATCATATGGGAAACGGGGCACAAGAAAAACAACAGGCCATCCAGAGGACCGTGAAGGGGTGGACTCAGGAGTAGACAAAATGTCTGTATTATACGAGCTACCCGATGAAAGTTGCAACTCATTACACCATGATGTAGCAGGAGTGGAGTAAGGTTGAGGGGGTGGGGAGCCACCAGGCAGGTCAGATGCAGCTGAATCAAAGATGAGCTTTAAGGTACTTCTGTCCTGGATCTCTGATACTGAAGTCAAGTTGGTAAATTCATTGCCAAACTCAGCATTCATAAATTGCAGCCTGAACTGGGCTTCTACCCTGCACTCCCTCTTAATGTGCTGAATAAGATCACCAACTGTGTCTGGAATTCCATCTTGTAGTGTAAGTCTCTGGGAGTTGTTTTCCCAGAGTATAATTCTGAGCTTTACAGGAGCAGCCATTTCACAACAGTCTGTAAATAAAAAACAAAACATGAATACATACGTACAGTATTTGTATAAGAGTAAATCTTTTCTAAGTTTGTTACAGCTCTTTAAATTCCAAGAGAGCAGTGACAGTCCATTAAATAAATGTTTTAAATCAAAATGCCATTATACCTTATACATGTGTCTTTTTAATGTCACCATTCTGAGAGATCCAACCAAGTATTCTGCCAGAGGGTAGTCATCTGCTAGGTCACTAAGCTCTATCAGATCTATGTCTTTAGTTGGACATACTGTGAGCTCAAAGGCTCTGTGATGCTCACTATACCACCCACAAAGTCTCTTAACTATAAAACATAGTCTACCCTGAATTTCAAAAATGTGAACAATCTGTCCAAAGTCAGGAAGGCCATCTGTAGACCCATGAGCTAAAATCATGCCCTTTTTGTAACTTACACCTTTGGTTGACACAGATGTAGTTATGTGTACCTGTCTTGTACCAGGAAATTTCTGCTCAATATTCTCAACTATTTCTTTTTTTAAAATATCTACAGGAACTGTTGGGACATGTGTCATCTCAAGAGCAGGCTTTTCAAAACTAGATGCTCTCATGTGATATGAAATCATGAGCTGATGCTTGATGGCTAACGAGAGGGGCACATTTTTGAAGCAGTTGAGTGTCGAATGACATGCTTAAAAAAACTGTGCTTAGCCTCAAATCACATCGTCCAGAGACCAATGAGGGGACCAAATTTTCTGATGAGTACAGGATAGTGTTCTAAGAAATGATGTTTGGGTAGAAGCTGACACATTAGGAAAGAGTTCTTGGTATATTTTGCGGTGCTCTGAAATTTTGCACTCAGGATAAGCAATGGAGTCTTCTGTGTGTGTTGGAGCAACCAATAGCTCTACAATGTCTTTTAAAACCATTAGAATTTGCCATGCCATCTCATCTTCCGGCACCAGATGCCCAATGATAAATGGGAGAAATCTTATCAATGCCCAATTCTCATGAGCATTCCCCCCAATTGTTTTTGAGAATGTGTGTGGGATCATGTGAGGCCTGTTAGTTTTATCTGACCACCTGTAAGGAAAACTACAGTAAGGATAGATTTATTTAGAAGCTCTAGACTGAAATATTTCTTTGATATCAGCAGTGTCAAACAATGTGCAAGCTCCACAGGCACAATGGCCTCAAACATGTCATGCATGATATCTGGGTGATATCCTGTCTAAACACTAAAGTGGGCAAGGTTTTTAGTGATTACGTCTTTTAACCCCAAAAACTGCTTGAACCGTTCTGCTGTGCTGAATTTACATGAGAATCATGTAGTTCTTTAGTCCTCAGATCAAATGAACCTGATCTCACGTCCCTCATGTGGATCTCTGATCGTGTTGCTGTGCAGAATCTGCAGATGTTTCCAGCAGTAAAGCTCTCATTAAAACCTGCTATACTGTGGGCACTGAGGTTATCTGCTGCAACAACTTGAATAGTTCCTTTGACACATTTACCAAGCAACGGAACAAAGATTCCATTCTGTTCAAGGGTTTTTACGTCTTGAAGAAAAGGATGCAAGACACAGTCATAACCATACTTCTTCACATCATTAGATTTGCACAAGACTGCAAGGTAAATCGAAGAAAGTGCTGAATGTGCGCCTGGAGGCAAATTACTCAGAGTCCAGTAGATTCCACAGAGCTTATGTTTCCTGCAGGAAGTACCCAAAGGATTGCAGACCTCGAAATCATCTATGTACACACTCAGCAAGATTCTCAATTCACCCCCTGAAAGAAAACTATTTCCCTTGAAGTGTGAGCCATCCTGAAATGATTTATATGATGATTGTTCTCCAGTTATCTGACATGTCCTATGGTTTTCAACAACTTTATCCACAACATCTTTCCTAATGAACAGCTGTTGCAAGCTCTTCAGTATAGACACATACTGAAAGCTATTCTTTTGCCGTTCATCGAGTGTGTACTCAGTTGGCTCAATGACATTAAAGTTTTCTCTGTAAAACTTGTTTCGGAGATATGTTGTGCTCAAACAGCCACCCTTCTCGATAGCTTTTAGCAAGGGGTGAGACTCAGAGAGGGCTGAGGCTACTTCTTTTATCACTGACTTTTCAGGTGTGGAATCATGTTTCTGTAACACAGTTTCAATAATGTTTACAGAGAAAGAAATGTGGCTGAGCATAACAAATAGTGCAGTTCCTCTAGAAACTCATCAACTTTTGTGCCTGGCACATGTGCAAAATGTTCTAATTTCAGTAAAGCTGTGGCAAAATGTCAGGCAGGGTCTTGCTTATATCAACATCATTACTTTGGAGATGCACTGTTTGATTCCACTGCAGACCCATCTGGGTTAAGAGTATTTTCCTCTACACAGTCAGAAGATTCTTGAGAAAATCTGGTTGTCACAATACCGGTTTTAAAATCATTTATCGTGTGGGGATTGTGTTTCCTGTTCTTGTGGGAGTGAAAAGTTCCGTAGATATTTGTTTTGAAAGTACAATCCCCAAACATACAGGTAACTGCTTCTGTTTGGCAACTGCTTCACCGAGACATGGCTGAACCCAGCGGTGCCAGACCACGCCATACAGCCGGCCGAGTTCTTCTCGGTTCACCGCATGGACAGGACGCGGGACTCGGGGAAGTCAAGGGGAGGCGGCGTGTGTTTAATGGTGAACAACAGCTGGTGCAACAGCGCGAGCGTTGTTCCTCTTACACGCTCCTGCACAGCAAATCTGGAAATACTGTCCATCATGTGTCGTCCATTTTATCTTCCACGGGAGTTCACATCGGTCATAATCAGCGCCGTTTACATACCTCCACAAGCGGACACTGAAACTGCCTTATGCGAGCTGCATGAGGCGCTCACACAGCACCAGACATAACACCGGGACGCTGCGCTCATTGTGGCGGGGGATTTTAATAGTGCCAACCTCAAACGCGCAGCGCCGAACTTTTATCAGCACATCACCTGCCCCACCAGGGGCGAAAGGACACTGGACCACTGTTATACCACGGTCAAAGACGGTTACAAGGCACAATCTCGTCCAGCGTTTGGTAAATCCGACCACGCCGCCATTTTCCTCATGCCAAAATATAAACAAAGGCTGAAACAGGAAGTTCCGGTCCTGAGGGAGGTCGCGCGCTGGACGGACCAATCGGTGGCCGCGTTACAGGACGCACTCGATGACGCAGACTGGGACATGTTTAGAAACAGCTCCGATGATGACGTCAGCGTGTTTACGGAAGCGGTTGTGGGATTTATTGAAAAGCTGGCAGACGATACGGTAGAGAAAAAGACTATCAGAACGTTTCCCAACCAGAAGCCGTGGGTGGATAAAACCATCCGCGACGCTCTGAGATCTCGCACAGCTGCCTACAACACGGGACTTGCATCGGGGGACATGGAACCGTACAAGGCTGCGTCATATAACGTCCGGAAGGCGGTGAAAGAGGCAAAGCAGCGCTACGGGAGAAAACTAGAGTCACAGCTTCAACAGAGTGACTCTAGGAGCCTGTGGCAGGGACTGAGAACAATAACGGACTACAAAGCACCAACATCCGGTATGACGAACGCGGACGCGACTCTAGCAGACGAGCTGAACACATTTTACGCTCGCTTCGAGGCTGCAGCTAAAGACGCTAGCAATGCTAATGCTAACGGCGCTAATGCTAACGGCGCTAATGCTAACGGCGCTAATGCTAGCGGCGCTAACGGCTGCAGACAGGAAGACACAGTCAGCACCGGGAACGCGCTCATCATCTCCGAGCACGACGTGAGGAGAGCCTTCAAGAGAGTGAACACCAGGAAAGCAGCAGGACCAGACGGCATCTCAGGTCGTATTCTCAGAGCCTGCGCAGACCAGCTAGCACCTGTGTTCACTGAGATATTCAACATCTCTTTATCTCAGTCGGTGATCCCCACATGCTTCAAAGAGTCCATTATTGTTCCTGTTCCAAAGAAACCACATCCTGCTTCTCTCAATGACTATCGCCCTGTAGCTCTCACCTCAGTAGTGATGAAGTGCTTTGAACGCCTTATCAGAGACTTCATCATTTCTTCACTACCCGACACACTGGACCCACTACAGTTTGCATACCGTCAGAACCGCTCCACAGACGATGCAATCTCTCATCTCCTCCACACATCACTCACTCACCTGGACACTAGGAAAGGGAATTATGTTAAAATGCTCTTCATCGACTACAGCTCTGCTTTTAACACAATAATTCCTTCCACACTCACCACCAAGCTGGAGCACCTGGGACTGAGCTCATCTATATGTCAGTGGATCTCCAATTTTCTGACTGGCAGACCACAGGCAGTAAGGATGGGCGGACATGTCTCAGCTACACTCACTCTCAGCACTGGAGCCCCCCAGGGTTGTGTTCTGAGCCCCCTGCTGTACTCTTTGTACACCCACGACTGCGTGGCCACTACCAACTCCACCTCCATCATCAAGTTTGCTGACGACACCGTCGTGGTCGGACTGATCACCAACAATGATGAGTCGGACTACCTAGAGGAGATTGGAAATCTGGAGAACTGGTGCCAGAGGAACAATCTCCACCTGAACGTCAGTAAGACAAAGGAGCTGATAGTGGACTTTAGTACAAAGCAGGAGAGGAACTACCAGACCCCCGTCATCAACAGGAGCCCAGTGGAGAGAGTGGACAGCTTCAGATACCTCGGTGTTCACATCACGCAGGACCTATCATGGTCCTGTCACATCAACACCGTGGTGAAAAAAGCCCGGCAGCGTCTCTACCACCTCAGACGCTTGAGAGACTTTAGACTGCCCTCCAAGGTGCTCAGGAACTTCTACTCCTGCACCATAGAGAGCATCCTGACGGGAAACATCACGACCTGGTTCGGGAACAGCACCATGCAGGACAGACGAGCTCTACAGAGGGTGGTGCGATCAGCCGAACGCATCATCCGCACTGAGCTCCCTGACCTGCACTCCATCTACAGCAAGCGGTGCTGGACTAAGGCCAGGAAGATCATGAAGGACCTCAGTCACCCCAGTAATGGACTGTTCTCTTTGTTGCGGTCTGGGAAGAGATTCCGCTCCCTAAAGGCCAACACAGGGAGACTGAGGAGGAGCTTCTTCCCGCAGGCGATAAGGTCTCTCAATCATACCACCACACAAGACTAATAACATCTTTTAAGCTCACAACACTGACTGGACAATCATGGACACATTCATACACACTTGCACTAAATACTCATACATCTGGACAATTGCACATGTCACCTTTCATGCATATTTGCACAACCACTGACACTTTAATACCATATTTCTATATTTTTGCAATATTTTATTATGCCCTTATGCACAGTTAATTTTACAAATTTTACTAGTTAAAATTATTTCTTTAGTATTTCCTTTTTATTGATTATTTATTTTACGTACAAGATTTTATTTTCTTATTTTCTTTTTTTTAAGGTCACTGGCGGTCGTATAAAAGCATTTCACTGCATATTATACTGTGTATGATTGTGTATGTGACTAATAAAATTTGAATTTGAATTTGAACTGTTTCATGATTCTTAAAATGAAGGGCAATGTGTATGAAAAAATCTCTCTCTGTAGAAAGATTCCTACAATTGCATGATGGACAACTAAATGTTTTTAATTCCAGGACCTCCTGACAAGTTTGCTTAGGATGAACTCTACTTAAATGTATGTGCAAAGCATTAAGTGTCTTAAAACTGCATGGACAGTTTAGATGTGGGCATGAGTAACGTTGCCTATGGTGGTGCTGTAGTCTTAAATGTTTAAGTAGATCATATCTACCCGAAAAATATACACTGCACTCCTTGCACCTCCACATATCGGTTACACATAACAGTAAAAATCAAGCACATCTGGGCATAATATTTAACCTCTGTTGCCTATTTTCCCCTCTTCACCTTCTTTGATCAAACACAGCTTACCACTATATTTATGCACTAAAATATTAAGTCATAAACCTGACCCTAGCAGATGTCTCCCTGTTCCTGCAGTCACTCTTGTTCAATGAAGTCCGGACACACGGAACAGGATGGCGAATGGAAGTAGAGACACTTGTAGGACACAAATTTCTGTGATAAATTGAGAGAGAGAAGAGAGACAGGATGAAGGAGGAATCAATTCTGTGTTATTTAATGACATCACACAATCTTAGTAAGGGAGCTACAAATGTTAAAGGTTAACAACATGAATAAAATGTAAACATACCATTTTCCCTTTACTACTTTTAGTTCTAAAATACTTTAATATATAAAATAGAAGAGGTAAAATTATACATATCTGCTCTAATTCTAACACCAGCATTTCACTCAGTAAAAATACAGTCCTGTCGTGTTAGTGGAACAACTTTACCTCAGAGCAACAAATCGTAACATGGCGTACTTTGGTGTAAAACTGTGTGTAGGTCTGACAATCACTTACTTTAGCATGCTTAACATAAAACATGTGTAGCTGTACTTACAGGTTTATATGTCCTAAACTTTGAGGAAATGAAGTTAAACTTATAACTTTTCATTGCTAGTCCACTGCTGCACACACTGATGAACGATTCGTTCTTTTTGAACGAATCTTTAACATGATTCAGATGAATGAGTAGTCTTGGAGAGTGATTCGTTCATTCTATTGGGCGCGCATGCGCAAAGCATCGCAAAACCTCCATATATTATATACAGGAAACAGAAATGAGTCGGTACATTTGAGTCTTTTCAGTCCTGAGTCGTTCGTTCTTTTGTCACGTGACTCCCATCGACGCTATGCGGTACAATAGATTCAAAAGAACGAATGACTCAGACTGAAGATATGATGGTGAGCTACTCATACTTTTTATTATAATATGTCCTTAGTTGCATTGTAATATTTCCATAACTGGAACTATAGCCAAAATGTGTGTATGTAGACGTATTAGGGGTCTTTTTTTTTATTGAAAACGCAACATTTTAATTTATTTATGATCAAAAGAACGAAATGACTCAAAAAAAGATTTGTTCATTTTGATGAACGAGATTCAAAGAACCAAGTCACTAAAATGATTCAAACTTCCCATCAACTTCCCAACACTGACTACAGATTTTTTTCCAAGAGGATAGCAGACTGTGAAAATCCTCATCAACGTTTTAATGAAAGTTATCACCAGCAAAATTTAGAATTGTGGCTCAGCATTTTTTTTTTTACTTCCCAATTTAACCGCCACAGGCTCCCCTCCCCTCCCCTCCCGCCACCATTTAGCGAAGTTGGGAACCATTAGCGAGTGTCCAAAAGTCTCCAATAGCACCATAAAAAGTCACTAGATTTGTCTCTAGTCGCTTTTTTGAAAAATATACTCGTTAATTAATCCGACAAAGCCGCTACGTCGGCAAGGTTGAGTGTATGAATGACAGTGACAGTCACCCAGTAAAGAAATACATTATCCAAAATGCCAAAGAGGTCAATAACTACCTTTTGATAACATATCTGCACCTGTATTGTTTTCTGTTCAATGGATGATAAGGGAATGAACTCACCTTCTTCCACAGGTGATG
Organism: Channallabes apus; assembly: GCA_030522415.1. NCBI lineage: Eukaryota > Metazoa > Chordata > Actinopteri > Siluriformes > Clariidae > Channallabes > Channallabes apus. Next base: position 5,983,520 of record CM060114.1, read on the forward strand.
GTTGCTCTTCGTCAGGCACACACCATTGACCATTGATTAATTGATGAAGAAAAAATAATGAGGAGCACGCCTAATTTGCATATTACTGCCACCCTCTGCTCTGGAGGTATAAAGTGGAAGTAATTTGCAAACTAAACCGTTTAGAATTATGTTGTGCTGATATAAATTATTCTAATAAATTTTAAGTTATTACATAATGTTCTAAAACTACATGATTTAAAACTGATTTGCATCTTCAAAACATGATTTTATGTAATAGAAGCTATGTGTTGTACTTAGGATAATGTAACAGACACCCAGGTCGGTTTTTTTGAGTTCAGCCACAAACATGGAAATCAAGTAATGGACATAAAATCTGTTTCTTTTATTGTTTTTTTCATTATTGACTCATGATAGTCCCCTGGTCTTTATAGGCCCTGAGATTTCAGTCCAATATTTACCTGGCGCGACCACCGGAAGTTCCGCCCCCGTGTGCGTGCTACTAACATGTCCGGCTGTGGTTTAGGTACTAGCAATCTGGCTAACCCGAAATTACCACGCAGAGTTCCATCATTCAAATCTAGCACAGCACCCCACTTTTCCAAAATGTATAACCACAAAAGCCAGTCATCTTCAATATCCCCCACAAAGAACTCGTGTGCATGAATCCACTCACTTATCTGTACACGCACCGTGCGACAAGCCCGTAGCTTCACGTAGCTCCCCGAAACGGTGAGAACGTTGAAGGCTGGATCAGGCAGTCTGCAAACGCGCTTGCTTTGCCCCAATAATCCACTACGCAGCAGCGAAACAGTGGAGCCAGTGTCCACGATCGCCCATAGTAAGACGCTGTCCAGCACACAGTTGACATAAATTCCGGTACGGTTTCCTAAACGTCCCGACCGGAAGTTGAATCCACTAGTTGGGGGAACAAGAGCGGGTGTGGGAGGCGGTTTCCTCTTAGCAGCCCCCCGGAGCTAGTTTAACGGCTGCTGGGGTACGCTGTCCCTCAGGCCTGAGAACGTTTCAACGGTAGTCTCGAGGTCCCATGCCTCGGCATCGCCGCGAAACCTCGGAGACTTGTTCGTTGTCTAACCGTGACAGGTAGCCCTGTTCCAGTCTAGGTTCTTTCGCCGTGATGCACCGCCATTATGGGTTCAGTGCGCTCTACCGCGCGTAGCACCTCAGTAAGGGAAGATGGTGCTGCTAACCTGATGTGCAGTCGGAGTCCTTGGCGAAATGCTAGCTCTTCCTGCTTCTCGGGCTCGATCTCTGGATAGCCCCGGTGTGCGAGGCCTCTTAAGAGCATGGCGAACGCGCCCAGTGGCTCAGACTTGCACCGCTCGCGGACCGCCAGCTCCTCGCACACTACCTCTTTACGGTCACCCGCGCTTCATCTCGCCGCTCCGCTTTGGTCACGCCGCTTTGCTGGTGCTCGCTCCGTCCGGAAGATGCTCTTTCTTCCGCAAATGCTCCGCCACTCGGCAGCCCAACTGGATCCTTCGCAGGTTCTCCACAGTGCGCTCAAACTCGAACTTTTCCATCCTACTCCTGACACCAAATGTAGCATTTTTCACCGCTACTAGGGAACTTGGAGGCGAGTGAGCTTGGTTGCAGCCTAATGCAATGGGAGTATTTTATTAGGTCTCAGCACTGTATGGCATGAGCAGCAAATTCCCTGAGATAGCACACACACATACCAAGGGCCAGGGGTAGCTCAGTGATTAAGGCATTGGACTACGGTTCGGAAGATCCCAGGTTCAAACCCCACAACCACCAAGTTGCCACTGTTGTCGCTCTGGATAAGAGCGTCTGCCTAAATGTAAACACACCCAAACACAGGCAAAGTCATTAACCCAGACACCTTTGCCCAACAGCGTGGACACATAGAGAACCCCCGCAAGGCATGATGGTCGTCAGCCCTGCCCATGCCACAATATTGTTGGAGTCTGGGACAAAACAAGGGTCAATCATTTCCTTAACCAATACCTCACTTCGCTCCTTGGGACCAGACCTCTTGAACTCTACATGGTTCTATAGCTGCCGACCCTTTACTGTTGAGTACAGGAGCATGAGTGTTTAAAATGCTGTATATATAAAACACATTACAGATACTTCATAATTACAGATTACAGATACAGTGGTTACAAAATCGGAGCGTCGTATTTAGCGTCGCCGCCGCATTACAGCATGTGCATTTGCTGTGCATTTGCTGGCTTTTACCACTGAGTGGCGCTATATAACTACAGACTGACGCCTCATGCCTTACTTCATTCTCTGCCTCACTAATGAGACGCGTCCCATTAAATAATACACGTAGTAGCCGATAACACTGTAGTTGACCGAATTCATAATCACAGTACTATAATTACAGTACAAATGTAGAATTCAAATTAAATCAAATCTTATTAAGATCAAATTTAAGCACAATGAATATTAACACAGTGAGCCTTTAGATTTTATCACGTGTAATTAGAAAAGAAGTGTGTAGGGTTTTATTTAAATATAATTTTCTAAACCAATAAGATCAAATAACACCAAGTTATTATTATAACAGGCTTACTTCGTCACTTATCAAAGAAGTACACTTGCTTTCAAAGAAGTCGAGTGGCTTATTAACGTCTCTGGGGTGCATTGTTTCTAAGTGGCTGCTTGGTGTAGCGGTTAGAACGCTCGACCAGAGATCTGCAAAGCCCCGCTTCGAATCCCGAGTGATGATGAAATTGTTTTATTTTAAAACTAAATAAAATGTTTTAAGTGCGCTTAAGATAGAGTCTTATAAAGGCTATGTAGACTTATATAGTTTTATTACTTTTGCACATTAATCTGAGTCCTCATCTGTTAGATCTGTTTAGTTTTTTTTTCCAGCCGGCAGAAATGCGCGGCTCCATCTCTTTCCCGCCTATTCAGGGAGCCTACGGAGTGAGCGATTAACCATAGTCGAATCGATTGGTGTGCTCCCAACTCACGTTACTCGTGAGCCGGCCTATTAATGCCTATTAATGCCGGCTGGTGATAATTAACGTTAATATGATCTCGGGCTTGCTCACGATGCTCAACATCTATAAAAATAGCAAAGTATTGTGTATAGAGTGATAAAAAAAAACTATCTAACGCATGTTAGAAAACATCATTTCCTGCATTTTTTTTCTGCTTCAGGAGTCAGTCTGTTCTGAGACAGTGACACACACACAATTTAGTTGCAATAAAGTTTTATTAAATATATAATAAAGCAGGCTGTACTGTATATGGAAAATGGTCACTCAAAATCTTTACAAAAGCAAGAGTATTCATTAATTATTTTTTTTTAGAAAAGAGAAAACTCAATCTTTTCTTTCTAAGAAGTTCGTTAATTATGTCTCTTATTTGCTTGTTGTTGTGGGCTGTGGGGTGGAATTTCCTAGCAACAGCATCGGAAAGTGCTTGAAGCAGAATTACCCCATCAGCGAAACCGGTTTGATAACTTTCACACCAAGGATACTGTAGGTGAGAAGGGGGATTACAGTAACGGTTTCTGTGGGTCTTCACCAAGAGGTGATGTGGGTCGCGTTGTATTCAGCGAATAGACTAAAACAAAATCATGTTTGCTTCAGCATTGCAAACAATATTGTATTAGGCCAACTTTATTTAAGATTAAAATAATAGTGGGTTAGGAACGTTATTCTTCATATAACTTAAATGGCTGAATGAAGTTAAATATACACAATAAATTAATAATTGCGTTTGCTTTACATTTGAGCACTCGTGTAAATAGCTTTTTCATTGTATATACTACCATATCGTATATCTGTGTCTAATACTGGTTTATTCAGTGAATTAGAAACTTGGTCAGTCTGGCTTTTAGATAAAGTCCTTCAGAGCAAGCATTGTGTAAATATAATATATAAAAAATAATGTAATATAAAATAAAATAAATATATAACATAAATGGTTAATGATAGCAATAAAATCAGACTTAATAGTTGGATTTGATACTTTTCTTTTTATTTACTGTATAGACATCTTATTATGCTTTCTCTGTTATTAATCTCTCCATATTCTCTAATTATGACTTGAATAAATCGGCTCACATCGGAGCGCGCTAGCATGTTGGAAAAGCGAGTACTGTAGTCTATATATTTGTGTTTGTTGTTTTCCTGGGGGGTGGCGTGTTTATGTCTGCATTTTATCTATAAATCGTGTGTGTGTGTGTGTGTGTGTGTGTGTGTGTGTGCACGGAGAGTTTATGTGCGTGCACGGAGAGTTTGTGTGTGTGCACACGGAGAGTTTATGAGTGTGCCCCTTTGATGTGCTGGCTATGGCGGGGCGTCGATCGCTGATGAGTGTAAAGTAGCGTACTTTACACACACTGATCAGCACTCGACGCCCCGCCGTACCCAGCAGATCAAAGGGACAGTTATCGGCTATGACACGTTGAAGGAGAACTTAATAGTTCTCAAAAATAGTGTAAATGTCTGCAACAGTCACTAACCATTAAAATGTTTTTTTTTTTTTGTAATTAAACATGAAAATATTAATTATATTTTCTTTATACATATTTCCATTATATATATATATATATATATATATATATATATATATATATAATTTAAAACTATTTATTCATTTGTCTTTTATTTACTTACTTACTAGCGAATGCTTTTTTAGGACTCTAAAAACTACGACAGTATGAGTGACAATGGCCCTTGCACCGGTCACACACACACACACACACACTATATATATATATATATATATATATATATTCGTATTTAATTAAATTCTTAAATCATCGTGTTCACCATTCACTGAAAAAAAGAACTTGTAAGATTTACTTGATAAAATCCTCGTAACAATTTGGACACATAGATTTTAAGTAAATTTTATTGCTCCAATATTAAGGATGAATACCAAACCCCTTCCCCCTACCCTTCCACTTGGCGCGTTCACGTGCAGGGGTAGAGGTGTCTCATTTCTCTTTTGGTTGTAGGGGGAGGGGGAAGGGCCAGATAGCCCTCCAAACGAAGATTTTTCGGGACCTCACTTCAAACGAAGGGCTAAGCGAAATTTTCAACATGGCTGCTCACTCGAGCAAGCAGAGACATAAATATTAATTACCATTAATAAAGATTTTTATGACAAGTTTTCATTATATGTATATTACCTTTAATCTTGTGTTTGTGGTGATGTTCTGTAAAGAAACGTTTGCAAAAAAATCCCTAAAGTTTGCTAGCGGATAGTACAGATTGCACGATATTACAAATATATATTTTCATGTCACATACACTTTACTGCATGCTACAAACAAATATGAAAGTTCAGTAGCACGGCAGTTTGCCGAGCATTTGATAACGCATTGTTTGTTTTGTTTACGGCTATATGTGTACATGTAAATGAACGGTGCTTACACTATTCTTACTTATTGCAACGTGACTACAGTTTTGTAATTTATATTATAGGGACGGCTGAGGAAACCCGAAGGCTCATCCGTGTTCGTGGTGAAAATGAGCAACTTTTTTAAAAATCGAAATACGGCGCAAAAAAAACTTTGGGAGTGAGTAATCTCTCTCTTATTGGAATGTGTGATAAACATCGGCGCATGTCCTCTGACATAACATTAGGAACATCTTTCATAAATCACACAACTAAAATATAATTAAACAGTTTATTCACCAACATTACCAAATATTTGTGACATTCACAGTCTAGATCCAAGTTGTCTTTTTAATTAAAGGGCATTCAGCTAAATTTTGCATCCATAGAAACAACTGCACGGCACCAGGGCCTGAAATACTCATTTTAAACAAAATTGTGTAAAATAATAATAATAATAATAAATAAATAAAATACAGCATTCATTTAGAAATAAAATACAGCAGAAAATACATTAAACAAACTGTAGAATAAACGTTAAAACTTAATAGCCCTCTGAAGCAGTGAAGTTGCAACATTCAAATCAGCACTCTGGACTAGTGCACTTAAAAGTATGCCATTGAAACCGTAACGCATTAAAACGTTTTAAGCTGAACATGTAAACACAACATGTAAAGACTTGTAGTCAAGCCAAATCAAATGTTTTAAGATGATAACTTCATCTTTAAAGCTTGCACTTTTGGTGATAGCTTAATCCCATCAAGTTCTAGAAGCACTTTCTGAAAATAGCTCAAATGTGTAGCGCAGTGCTCGGAGCTATTGCCACATTCTTGCAAAATTTCCTCTCCTTCAAGGATTATGGATACACCAACTGGTCCTTCCCCTTCAACAGCACAGACGACAAGGATTTTAAGAAGGTGCATACTGGCATCACTTCGTCTGTCCCCCTGCATAAAATTTACAAGAAATAATTTATTTTGAGAAACAAAAAAAAAATCTGAATTGCTTCAAACTGTGCTGACTTCATTTCACAGAGAAAAAAATAAAAATAATTGATAAAAAATAACCATCATTTCATATACTTCATAAACTTGGGTTAAATTGCTTTAGCAATAATCTTGCATCAATACAACATTGTAAAACATGGCATGAGATGGCTACACTCCATAGATTACTCTGCACCTTTACAGTGTCAGGAAATCCTATGATGAATGCTGAGTTTGTATTTAAAGGGTTAGTCCAAACATGAAAATTCGTTCAATAATTACTCAGATTTATATATTCATTTGCATTTATATGCTTCTGTCCAATGCAACAAACACTATATTCAAGGTATTAATAAATTGTATAATTAATAAGAAATGTCTCATGTCTCATCTTTACGCTTTGTTTCTGTGAAAATATTTACATTGTATCATTACATAATCTTTTATTCGTACAACTACATTTAGGCATTTCTTCATCTTTTGTAAGTTTTGCCTTTATCCAAAGCAAATTACAAAAGAGGAAGGCATCAAGCATGTCAAGCAGTGCTACTAACACAAAGTTTCTGACACCATTAGAAAAATACAAGATAGAACAGCGAGGGATTAAGGAAAAAGTGAGAAGCAAGAATCATGTGTGGAAAGATTAAGCATGCAGGGTCACAGGACGACTCGACTTATTTTTATTTTCTGCAATGCGATTTAGACAAATTAGAGCTGCTGTCAATACTGTATGAACATATGTACAGGTTCTTTTCAGTTGAAATTTAACTTGTAACTTATTAACACGCCGTTTTCACGACTTGTGGGGGTAAGAAACACACATCTCGGTGTATTAATCCGCGTGCTTGGTTCGTTATTTATTTATTTATGAATCTCCACACTATTAAAAACTGAAATATTGCTAATTGTAAGTCCTGAGATTAAGATGAACATTAATTGGGAGTCATGAAAGCGAGAATCACATCCAAAATAGAAAGCTAAACTTACCTCGAACACGACAAACTCCAGCTCCAGCCATGCGGTGTTGTACCTCCATGATTCCCAACCGACTGATACACAGCGCGCGCACAGCATCTCCAAACACGCATGCGCGGTTTAATTTGGACACATTTTCGGCTTCAGTAGACACTCAATACTGACTGAAACACGACTGCCCCCTACAGGTAATGAAGGGCATTTTCACAGCTTCCCGCACGCTGCCGCGCAAAGCCGGCAAAAAAAAACTAAACAGATCTAACAGATGAGGACTCAGATTAATGTGCAAAAAATATATAATAAAACTATATAAGTCTACATAGCCTTTATAAGACTCTATCTTAAGCGCACTTAAAACATTTTATTTAGTTTTAAAATAAAACAATTTTAAAACATCATCACTCGGGATTTGAACCCGGGCTTTGCAGATCTCTGGCCGAGTATTCTAACCGCTACACCAAGCGGCCACTTAGAGACAATGCACACCAGAGACGTTAATAAGCCACTCGACTTCTTTGAAAGCAAGCGTACTTCTTTGATAAGTGACGAAGTAAGCCTGTTATAATAATAACTTGGTGTTATTTGATCTTATTGGTTTATAAATTTATATTTAAATAAATAGTAAACTTGGCCGATTTCGTTATAATTTTGTTTGATGAGTGGGGCTTGAAAATTCTCTTGAAAAATATGGTCATTTATTTCAGTTAATAAATCTACTATAATTTTTTTTACTCATTATTGTACAGTTCACATTAATAGCTCTGGTTCAGATTTTTCATGTTTGTTGTGGAAATTACCATCACTGTTGTATTTACTGCGATGAATGAAAATGTCACTTTGCGCCACCTGGCGGCCATTTTACGAATTACTTTGAAATGCAACTGATTTATTTTGGACGCTGTTGCCTTTAAACGGCGGTATACGCGGCGGGATCGCCATTCCGATTTTGTAACCACTGTACAGAGTTTCATAATTAGCTCCCACAGCGCCCGCAACGGCCGAGAAACCGTAACCAGGCAACCGCCTGTTATAATACATTCATAAAAGCAGTATAACCTGGGGAGGTTGATCTTGGGCTGAGTGTGGAGATGTCTGTGGGATCATCTGCCTCACCTGTAGCTTGTAGGTTAAACTAAAAGTGTCTGTGGCATGATGATAAAAATGTATGTAAAGTATCTCCTGCAGGTGGAGACACTGAAGTGAGGTTATTCCAGGGCTGCACACAAGGCAGTATTTTGTTGGTATTGATGTCATGTGGATGATGTGATGTGGTCAGATCCAAACACAAGTGGAATCCATAATCATCCGCCACATACTTTCAAATGCCTTACTGCACTATGCGTTTGTGTACCATTACACTATAATTTAGTTGTAAATGTTTTTGATTCTCTGAGTTTACACTAACACATGTAAAGGGTCTGACACACAAGAACCAGATGTCACAATCACAAACAGTCTTTTCATAAAGCACACTCTAATGCAGCTCAAAAGTATGTAGTCTTAGTGTAGTTATGATCATTAAAAGCAATGTGGTTTTGAAGGCGCCCAGGGGAATCGGTCCACAGGTCAAAGTTCAGGTGGAGTGATGTCCTCTGTGTGGCCCTGAGGTGCAGGGAGCAGGTGAGACAAGCATCACTGAGCAGGTGTCCCGAGGCAGGCAGAGACAGTGGAGTGTGTGTGAGAGAGCGTGAGTCCAGCAGGTTCCTTCTTAGCTAAATAGGCTCTTAGAGCATTGAGTCTGCGGAGACAGGAGATACGTGTGAGTAAACATAAAGATAATCCTTAATCACTGGGTGGAAGCGGAGAGGCCCTTCATTGGGCCACAAGCTGTGGGAACATGGTGTCCTCTGATTGTCCTCCAGCCCAGATGAGTTAATGTGGCCCTCACCCTTCTTAGGCACACACTGCTTGTAGATGTGTTTACGTAGCTTACAGTGAGTGTGTAATGTGTGTGTGCGAGAAGCGACTGTACTGAACATTAGCCCGCCATCACACATTATACTGTACATTGTACTTTGTGTTTTTTGTTGTTGTTGTTGTTGTTGTATTAAAAAACCCAGTGATGGTGAAAAAGATTTTTTGAGGTTTTTGAGGTCAGTAAAGTTTGAATAGATGTACTGTTGTGAAACACTCTTTAATGTTACTCTGTAAGAGAAAATATACAATTGAGTTATGAGGAGGTGCTTCAATAAGGCGCCACTGAATATGTTGTTAAGTGTGGGAGCACCAACAGGAATAAGAGGGGAGCGTTGGGCCGTGGAGTGATTGTGGACATGGTGGTGAGGATTAATTGGTTAGCGTGAGCACTTTGCAACACTAAGGTCAGGGCGCTTCTACGCCGCATTAAATTCTGTTAAATCTCACAACTAAAAGGAGAATGTATTTTACCACAGCATGGAGGCGGGGCTTATAGCAGTATGTGACGCCTTACTTCTTATTTTCCCCTCAACAAAAGGTAATCTCAAAACATGTGCTCTTATCCCATCTTTCTCTTGTGCAGTGTTTATTATTTTTCTTTTGCTTTCGTTTTTTCAACTTCTCTTTCCTTACTGCATTTGTGTAACCAGCAACTTATTATTATACATTTTTCCTTAACACTGCACCGTGTACTCAGGTGACTTTGAACATCCTGCAGTATACTCCTTTGCCAAATGACTGATATTCAACATATAGAAGATTCAGTTAGTAACTTTAATGTGCACTTTAGTTCTGTGTGACTTGGCGGTGCATGATTGGTCAGAGTTTGATTAAGACCTTGTGTGATTAGTCAAACGATCTGCACTGTTGTTGTAACGCTGAGCTTCTTAACTGTGTTGTGTTTTAACATCTCTATACAGAAAATCACTTGTTACTGGTGGGCTAATGAAGAAATGTTCAGTTAAATGTCAGTCTCGGCTTAATTATTTTTCTGAACAATTTACTTTTAAGTTTAAAGATTTCTTTTGTTAAATCATGTGTTCAACAAAAATATATAAATATGAAAAGTATTTCCATTTAAAATGGGATAAAAGTTTTAACTAAATAATTAATCAGAATCAAAGTGTGTGTGTGTGTGTGTGTGTGTGTGTGTGTGTGTGTCATTGTGCTGTATCACATCCTCCCCCTCAGCACCTGCAGTCGCTCCCAGCTGCAGCAGTGCTTCTCTGTGCTCTCTCACTCACCCAGGTTTTTGTACCACGCTCTAACACTGTGTGAACACAGGACTACTATGGTAACTATGGTGACAGTAATAATCTCCTGCATCTTCAGTCTGGACTCCTGTGATGGTCAGAGTGAAGTCAGTACCAGATCCACTGCCACTGAAACGAGCTGGAGTCCCTGTGTATAAGCTAGTAGCCAAGTAGATCAGGAGTTTAGGAGCTTCTCCAGATTTCTGCAGGTACCAAGCGAGGTAGTTATGACCAGCTACACTGCTGCTGCTTCTACAGTTGATGGTGACTGTGGTTCCAGGAGCAACAGTTTGCACTGAAGGAGTCTGAGTCAAAGTCATCTGACCTCTGGATCCTGAAGAGAAACATAGATTGTGTTTCTATGCTGTAAAGTGCTGTAGAATTAGTATGAAATGAAGTGTGTGAGGCTGTGAGTTGATGTTAAACTCTCACCTTGAGTCCAGAGGGCCAGTGTGCAGATGAAGACGCTGATCAAAGTCATGGTTGCTGTGGGTGAAGTTGCTGAGCAGCAGCTCTCAGTCATGAAGTGTTAAAGTCACAGGGCTATAAACACTCACAGAGCACTGAAGCATGGGCTGCTAATGCAAAGTGTGTGTGTGTGTGTGTGTGTGTGTGTGTGTGTGTGTGTGTGTGTGTGTGTGTGTGTGTGATGGAGGTTTTTGGACGACGGTTTCATTAGAATGTATCACTGTGGTGGCCTTTTGGTGGAGGCTCCAAACTCTTTCTGAACAGTAAGTAAGAGTTTATTCTCTTTATTATTTGCTTTAATGTAGAAACTTTTGTTAAAATTTTCAAAACATGCAGGATTGATAATTAAATTATGTTATTATCATAAAGGATCAGTAATAAATATGTGTGAACACATTATAAACAATCTGTGAAAGTAAATAAACAGAGAGTAACCCAGGGACGTTTCATACATTGTGAAGTTTTGTGTAAATAGCTTTTTGTGCTGATATAAATTTCTGCTGTCAGTTTGTGTTAAACAACATATATTTCTGTCATCAACTTTACTACTTTACTTGTGCTGAAATAATAAATTGTTCACTAAGACATGCACATTATTGTTTTCATATTAGGAAACTCCTCATGTTTTATTAATTTATTTAATTAGAATAACAGTATTGCAGTTTAACATGAAACTAAACCTGAACAAAGTTGTAGTGGATCCACAATAAAAAACACAACTATAAATGTTCTCCTCATGCTGGAACACAGAACCTCCAGTTTTGTCTCTATTGGAGTTCAGTGTGTTTACAGAATTCACTTACTGACAGTTTCAGTGCTGGAACACAGTTTTAGATGCTGTTACTGAACACAAGGCAGTGAAACACTACATCAGAAAGATAATTCATTATAGTCTGCAGTTAAAGTAATCACCCTGTAACTTCTTTTCTTACTGTGTAACGCTATAAAAACTAAAACTGTTTGTACTTTTACTGTGTGTTTATTTCCCCTCTCCAGACAGTCCCTCCGTGTCTCTGCTCCCTCCGTCCCCTCTGCAGCTGTCTGAGGGATCGGCCTCGCTGCTCTGCCTGCTGTCTGGCTACTCTCCACAGGGGGCGCTGGTGAGCTGGACAGTGGACGGCTCAGAGGTGAAGAACGGGGTTCTGACCAGCACAGAAGAAGAGAAGAACAGCCGTTACAGCAGCAGCAGCACCCTCACCCTCAGCAAAGACCTCTGGGAAAAGGGGGAGGAGTTCAGTTGTAAGGTCTCCCATAACAACGTCAATCATCCAGTCACGTTCAGAAAGAGTCAGTGTGAAGACTAGTGGATCCAAGATAGAGTTTAACATAGAGCTGCTTATGATCATCTACAATAGAGTTTCAATTCTACACAATGCTGACATTTCTGTCTTTACTCTCTTCACTGTCCTGTTGCTCTTCCTGTAGTTTTTGCTGAAATAAAGCTGAGTTTTGGACGTTGTCTGTTCTTTTATTGGAGTTAATAGTGATGATGAGTGTGATGAGAGAGTGGGATTAGCTGTAGATTCAGTGCTGTGTGTCTGATTTGCTTCAGTGAGTTTGACTTAAGGAAGTTGAACATCTGGTGAAGTTTCTGTTCTATTCTGGGAGAAATTAAACTATTCAGTCCTGTTCATGCAAATCTCACTTACACCTCACTGCTCTCTCCTTAACACAGGATTAATATGTAGACTATTCTTCTTCTTTCATCTCTATCATGTTTGAAAGCTCAGACTTTTATTGATATCTGACACATTAAAGGTTATAATTACAGTGTGGTACATTTATACTGATTCACTGAATCCACTTCTATAAGAAATATAACACACATATACTGTAACACACCACACATACTCCCAGTCCTGTTAAGTGTGTGAGGTGATTGATTGACAGCTGTCTCCTTCTATTGGTGGTTAATGCTGGATGTGTGATTTAGTCTTTTAGGAACCTGTGTAAAGAATTGGGTTGAACAGCTACAGATGAAGCAGACACACCTACAAAGCCGTGTCAGGTAAAAAAGAAAAATGGAAACACTAACATTGTTGTCAATCAAAGGAAACTTCCTTATTAAACTGGAACAAATAAAATAAAAAAATGGGAACAGGCTCTCCTCTTTTTATTATGTAGAAAAATATGTAATATTATATATTATTCTATATGATATAAATGACTAAATGAGTGAATAAAGATCAGGGACCCTGTTATGAGCAGCATTTTTCCACACCAGCATGAGTAGTTTCTGACAGTACTGAACCTTTGCCATTTCCACTGAAACCATCTGGAATCCCACACTGATGCTGAGATACCTGGGGCCAAAGACTTGCGTTGAATTCACACTAAAACATTGCATACGGACAAAGCTGTAAATGTGCGTACGCAGTAAAAAAATCTGATGTATGAAACACTGCGTACGGGGAATCCCACACATATTCTCTTTGTACATCCAAATTAACGTGAAATTGAGCGCACGTGCATGAGCGCAAAACCCCTCCCTGCTTCCTCCCCCATATAAATATGGTAATGACTCGACTTTGGCAAAACCAAACGAAAAAGCAATGGCAAAAGCAAGCAAGAAGAGAAACTTCACAGAATGTGAATTGGAGGTGCTCCTATCGGAGGTAGACCGGAGGAAAACTGTGTTATTTGCAAGTTTGTCCTCGGGAATTAATAACAAAATAAAAAAAAATGCTGGAATAATATCTTTAAATACATCACTCAAGAAGCCACCTATCACGCACCCTGCCACCTTGAAACCTCATCCCAACCATGCTGTTGAATGAATCATGGGTTGACCCACGGCACCTTGCCACAATATTTGTTAGGCGCATTTGAGCATCACATATTATTTGCACATTTATTGAATGGAAATGTTTCCGATTCACGTATGCAAATTCATCTTCAGATGGCGCCTTTATAGCAATGTGTGTGCAGTCGATCGCTGCAAATTGCGCTTTAATGTTTGGCTGGTCAACTGCATGGTATGGAAACCTTATATACCTGCTATTCAATTCAATTCAATTCAGTTTTATTTGTATAGCACTTTTAACAATTGACATTGTCTCAAAACAGCTTTACACAATCAAAAGAACTATTTAAGTTTGTGTGGAATGTGAATGTGTATGAATCAAAATGGTCAGACAGTCCCTGGTGAGCAAGCCCGAGGGCGACAGTGGCAAGGAAAAACTCCCTGAGATGGTAATAGGAAGAAACCTTCAGAGGAACCAGACTCAACAGGGAACCCATCCTCATCTGGGTGAAACAGATAGCAGGAAATTATCTGCATTTATACAGTGTTAAGTGTTAGGTTCGGCTATAATAGTTGATGTTAATTGATGTTATAATAGTTGATGTAAAATGGAGTCCAGTAGTTATTGGAGACTCAGATAGACTTGTAGAAAGTTCCAGTCCTGAACTATCGAATTGTCAAGTCCTCAGAGAAACAGCTGACAACACCAGTCGAGGCCAGAACCATCTTCTAAGTAGATAGAATCATCCCCAGACACCAGACGCATCCTAAAGAGACACACGGGGCATCCATGCGACGAGACCTCCAACCAGAAACGGGGCACCAGGATGGATCAGACAGGTCCGGAGGGCAGAGGGAGTCTGGATCACTGGCAGCTCAGGAACGACATGTGTAGCTCGACAGAGAGAGAGAGAGAGAGAGAGAGAGAGAGAGTGAAAGGGGGAGACAGGAGGAGAGAGGAAAGAGAAAGAGGGGGAGGAAGAGAAGAGGAGGAGAGATTGCAATTAGGTATGGTCACAGTCACAATGTCTAATGTGAATGTATATTTACTGTAGAGTGCAAGCAGGGACTCCGGCAGGACTAACTATGACAGCATAACTAAAAGGGAGAGCGAGAAGGAAACACAAACATGAGGGGGAACTGAGATGTAAAGCAAACAATCACCTCACCGTCAACAAACCTGAGTGATCAAATGAGACTGAGGAAGACAGCATCTAAACATACCAGTTCACCATAATACTCTACGTCCATGAGTCCCCCAGATCTGCTCCTTTACCTTATGGCAAATCTATTTATAAAAATGCTTGGCTAAATAAATAGGTTTTGAGCCTAGACTTAAACACTGAGACTGTGTCTGAGTCCCGAACACTATTTGGAAGACTATTCCATAATTTTGGGGCTTTGTAGGAAAAAGCTCTGCCCCCAGCTGTAGTTTTCATAATACGCGGTACTGACAAGCAGCCTGCATCCTTTGACCGAAGCATTCTGGACTAGCTGAAGCTTGTTTATGCACCTAACTGAACAACCAGACAGTAAAGCATTACAATAATCCAACCTAGAAGTGATAAAAGCATGAACTAGTTTTTCTGCATCGTTTACAGACAATATATTTCTTATCTTGGCAATATTTCTGAGGTGAAAGAATGCTATCCTGGTGATATTATCTACATGAGCTTCAAATGAGAGGCTGGAATCTATAATCACACCGAGGTCTTTTACTGTTGCACTTGATGGAACAGAAAGGCCATCTAAAGTTACGGTGTGATCTAAGATTGTAAGATTTTACTTCTAGCTGTATGCGGTCCTTGGACTAGAACTTCTGTCTTATCTGGATAAAGCAGAAGGAAGTTAATTAGCATCCAATTTCTTATGTCCTGCACACATTGCTCAACTTTAGTTGATGGTTTTTCTCATCAGGTTTTGTTGAGACGTATAGCTGTGTGTCGTCAGCATAACAATGAAAACTATACCATGCTTACGGATTATGTTGCCCAGAGGAAGCATGTAAAGGGAAAAAAGCAGTGGGCCTAAAACTGAACCCTGCGGAACGCCAAACTCCACTAGAGAACATGCAGAATAATCACCATTTAAGTCTACATACTGATAACGATTGGTCAAATAGGATCTGAGCCAGGAGAGGGCTGTACCCTTAATTCCTACTACATTTTCTAATCTGTGAAGAAGAATAGCATGATCAATGGTGTCAAAAGCTGCACTGAGGTCGAGTAATACAAGCATAGTTACACAACCGTGATCAGAGGCCAATAGGAGGTCATTTACTACTTTAACGAGTGCTGTTTCTGTGCTGTGATGAGGCCTAAATCCTGACTGATACAGTTCATGTATGCCATTTCTATATAGCTATGAGCATAGCTGCTCCGCTACTATCTTTTCCAGAATCTTAGAGATAAAGGGGAGGTTTGATATTGGCCTGTAATTGGACAGCTGACAGGGGTCGAGGTCTGGTTTCTTAATTATTGGTTTGATAACTGCTAATTTAAAAGATTTTGGAACATAACCAATGCTGAGTGAGGAATTAATTATTCTCAACAGCGGTTCTGTTATTACTGGTACTATCTGTTTAAGAAAATGTGTCGGTATAGGATCTAATATACAGGTTGATGAATTTGCAGAAGAGATGAGTGAAATTAGTTCATTCTCTTCAAGGGGAGTAAAGTATTCTAGGTTTGAATCTGACATGGCTAGGTTAACATCTGTATCAATTACATTGTTCGGTTTCAAAGCCTCAATTTTATGCCTGATATTTACAATTTTATTATTAAAAAAGTTCATGAAGTCCTCGCTATTGCATAATGTTGTTGTCGAGATTTCTGTAGTGGTCTTATTTCTGGTTAATTTGGCTACGGTATTAAATAAAAATCTAGGATTATTTTTATTTTCTTCTATAAGAGTGGAGAGATACGTTGATCTAGCTACACTAAGAGCTTTCCTATAGTTCAGGATGCTCTCTTTCCATGCTATTTGAAATACCAACAATTTAGTTTGACGCCATTTACGCTCTAATTTCCAAGCGGTCTGTTTTAAAGTGCGCGTGTGATCGTTATACCAGGGAGCGAGTTTCTTATCTCTAATAATTTTTCTTTTAGCTGGAGCTACATTATCTAAAGTACAATGAAATGTCGACTCTAAATATTCAGTCGCCTGATCGAGTTCTGTGGGGTCAGACGGTGACCTAATCGAAGTTGGTAACTCTGGGAGATTACTGATAAAACTCTGTGTGGTAGTTGATGTGAAAGTACGTTTAATACGGTAGCGCGGTGCTGTGCGTACATTATCACTGTGACACACTTGAATGAGACAAGATAGTGATCTGAGATAATTTCAGACAGTGGAATTGTGAATACATTTCTTATACTTAATCCGAAAAATATTATTAAGTCTAAAGTGTGACCTGCTTTATGAGTGGGTCCTACTACACACTGATTTACGCCTACTGAGTCCAGGACATAAATGCTGTTCTCAGAGGGTCTTCTGGATTCTCAAAATGAATGTTAAAATCTCCGCCAATTAACGCTTTGTCTACAGAAACGACCAGGTCTGAGATGAAATCCGCAAATTCACTAAGAAATTCAGAATACGGCCCTGGAGGTCTGTAAATTATAATTAGTGGAATCGACTGAGCTGACTTAATATACTTAAGTATACTTATGTTACTATAAAGAATTTCAAATGAGTTAAATTTGTGTCCGTGTTTCTGTACGATAGACAGATTATCATTATGAATAACTGCGACGCCTCCTCCTCTACCAGTTAACCGAGGCTGGTGTATGTAGCTGTATCCAGGAGGACTAGCTTCATTTAGAGCTACATACTCATCCTGTTTAACCCATGTTTCAGTTAAACAGAGTATATCAAACGCCTGATCTGTGATAATTTCATTAACAATAACTGCTTTTGATGCGAGAGATCTAATATTTAACAATCCTAGCTTCAGATCAGAGGTGCCGGCTGCACATTCAGTATGATCGGAGTTTGTGGACTTTATGTTAATTAGATTATTGAAACAGACTTTCTGAGTCTTTCTATATTTTTGCTTAGATCGGGGAACAGACACTGTCTCAATATGGTGAACCCTGAGTGACGACTCTATGCAGCTAGCAGACGGTTGGTTTAGCCTGTCTGTCTGCTCCCTGGCCTGGGCTCTGGATTGTCACCGATTAACTAGACCTCTACTGAGACTATGTGCTATACTGCAGGAAATGAGAGCAGCACCGTCCCGAGTGGGATGGACACCGTCCCGCCCTAACAGGCCAGCTTTGCCCTCAAAGGTCTTCCAATTATCTATGTAGCCCACATTATTTTTGGAGCACCACCTGGACATCCAGCGGTTCAGCGACCATAACCTGCTGTAAGCTATGTCGCCACGTCTCATTGGGATGGGACCAGAGCATACTACTTCACCTGCTAGACATGCGGGTGATCCCGTCCCATACAGTTGGCATTGCACGGCTCAAAGACGACTGGCTTAACCCCGAGCGGTCTGCCAGTTCCCTTTGGAAAGAACCAGTTGCCAGGAAACCAAGCGTTGTCAGCACCTGTAAGGGAACAGGTAATGCGTGGCTCCTCGCTGTCTCTCTTTCCAAATTTGGACCCAACTCAGCACAGAGCTCCAAGAGGATAGCTTTTGGAAATCTGAAACGGCTAATAAGCCAGTCATCATCGTGGGCCAGAAAATCACTGTGATCCCTAAAAACGCGTTCCCTTCGGATTCGGCCATTGACAATGTCCTCTAATAAGGCCAACACTGCCATTACCATAGACTAAGGGTTGTATACATTTGCAAATGCAAGAGTTTTTGCATTTGTTCTAAATCACATAATTGGTAGAAAATCATTGTGTCAATTAACCCATTTTATCAATTATAAATTAATAGGCATGTTTTTCACTTGTGTTGGTGCGATACTTTGTAGTGTGCAATTTAACATAATTGCCTCTAGGAGTCGCCAACGGAAATAAAACAAACACACACAAGAAATACACGTACGCCAGACAGGAAGTTGGCGTGGAAGAACGCACATTCTCACGTTAATTTCACTGTTAGTAAATCCGACCGTGAGCGTGAAAACTGGCGTAAGCAAAGTTTTTGTGCGTACGCAGCGTTGATACATGAGGCCCCTGGTGTATATGGAGTTTAAGAGCTTCTCCAGGTTTCTGCAGCTTCAGGAAGAGAAGTTATTTTTTAATTGTAAGTTAGAATTAACCATCCTGTTACAGTAGGATTATATATAATATGTAGTGAAAAACTTTTATGCACACTTTCTAAGCAACATGTACAAAATAAGGTAGAAAAAAACTGAAAAGAATCAAAATAAATATTAGAAAGGCATAAATGGAGTGTGTGTGTGTGTGTGTGTGTGTGTGTGTGTGTGTGTGTGTGTGTGTGTGTGTGTGTGTGTACACTGGTGGAGATTGAGTGTAAGTAAGACAGACCCCGAGGCCCCTCGTACCCTTCAGCAGTTCATCGGACACCTGCTTAAGATAAGTATTCACTTTGAGTTGCTGTTACAGCAGCTCACACAGACTGAAGGTGGGAACAGTGAAGCTCACACTAGACCCAGCAGTGCAGGGGTCAAGATGTCCCTCTCTCCAATCCTCAGAATGATCCCCAATGTCTCTTAACAAAGCTTCAGCATCACTTTTAATTCAGGAATCTGATGATATTAAAAGCAAGTCATTGTATAGCAGCAGTGTTCAGGTTCAGATTATTAACATTTACACTTTCTGAAATATCTAGTAGTGATTCGCCCCCAAACGTCATACCGTTACAACACAACCTATTGTGCTACCTGGACACTTGGACCCTTCGGGACATGACTCCATAAGACCTGTGGGGATAGTGCTGTGGTTCCTCTCACCAGGACATTGGCAGGGATTCTTTCACCATGTCACCAGGGACCAATCAGAGCACAGGGCTGTGAGACGCCTTTATTCAACAATTCTATTATTATTCATCAATTATTGTTAGATCTTAAATATTAAACACACATTAAACAGTGGAGACAAGCTTTATTTCTATATATTTTTTTAATTCAGTGTTTCCTGCAAAGAAGAAGAAAAAAAAGGTCTACTTTAAATATTTAAGATTTTAGGGGAAGTGCCTAAATGTGCTCAGGACTGAGGAAAGCCTGACTCAACTTAATGAGTTATTAACCCAGGCTTTGATACCAATTAACCAGGTTATAAATGTTTGTATAAGTGATGCTGCCTATCAGACTGAGACAGCAGGTTTGTTGCGCTTGCTTTGTGGTCCATTTCTCAGGTGTGATTGGGTCACACTTCTTGCAGGCTGGGCAGAAATGCTTCATTATTCTACATGAGCAGATGAGATTTGTCAAATGTTCATCTTAATACCTCATAAGTTCCTCTTTATATTTCCACTTATTCCTCTTTAGAACATAAAGTTCTTGTTGTCGGATTCAATCACAAATAATTTTAAATGTAAAGCTAGTGTGTTATATAGGGTGTACAATCCCCCATAGTGTTTTCAGATTCAGTCTTGTGTTAGAAGTAATTAGTTTGGTAGCTTGTTTTATGCATAAATAGTATTTTTAATAAGCAATTAAGCAATTATTAATTAAATAAAATTCAATTTAAATGACATTATCTGATGTTTTTTGCTTGCTAAAAGCGTAACCGTGACTGGTACTGAATGTGAGTTTTGGCAGACTGCTGCTCTCTCCCTACTACAGACTTTCACTTGTGCTGCGATTTGTCTATTGATCCCAGAAATGTTTAATTAATGATTGTAGAACACCTGGAATGCGGTGTGATACATATAGTTAAATGTTCCAGTGCTGATACCATCTACAGTATTATCTATTATCATGGAAAGCCTTTCATCCACTCAGATTTGTAATCAGTGGAGACGCCCCATAAATGTGTTTTGGATGAAGCTACTGTAGATTCAATGTAATGCAGAAGAAAAGGAGAAGTTGTAACATAATTAGTGACTGTGTCATTATAGACATGCCTGACCAGTGAGGTGATAATGTGACCCTCTTTGTGGTCATCAGATATTGGGCTATTTCAAATTCAAATTCAAATTTTATTGGTCACATACACAATCATACACAGTATAATATGCAGTGAAATGCTTTATACGACCGCCAGTGACCTTAAAAAAAGAAAATAAAAGCTTGTACGTAAAATAAATAATCATCTATTTTTCACCTTGTTTCATTGGAACCATGAAACACAGAACATCTAACATTTCTGGATGGTCTACTAACCTCTTGTTTATGTTGTTAATTTGTGCAATGTGAGCTTTCCACATAGTCCATATTGTGATGGCTATAACAAACATTTTACAAATGTCTGTCCTCCACCAGACTCGCCCTTCCTGATCCTGATTGAAGAATGTTAAAAATCTTGTGATTTCTGATGGAGGGATTATGTAAGGGTCTACATGTGGAAAATCTACTCCATTTAATAGATGCAGTGTATGATGACATAAGAATGGATTATTTTCATGGTTGGATTTGTGATGCCAAATAATTGTTTCCTGTTTACTAGCAAAACATTGTCTGTGAAGTCATTTGGCCTGAACCATGTAGCATGAAATTTGGCATGAAAATATAAACAGTTCCCTGAGAGTGAGGAGAACACGGGGAAGGCTGTTTGGCATTCTGCCAAGTTTTTTTGTGACAGACTGCTCCCCCCCCCCCCCCCCCACATGAATTATTTATTTTATTATATGTTACTAGAAAAAAAATTTAGAGTGAGAGAGAGTGAGAGGGGCATCATGGCCTCTGAGGCTGGTGAGGAGACACTTTCTCTTCGGCATGGCGTTAGGTGTGTGCTGGAGGACGGTGTACAGGTGGAGGAGGTGCTGATGGTGGTGGGAGAGCAGGTGGAGTGTGAGAATATGTACACTGCATCCGGGATGAACAAGATGTGCATTACCACACACACACACACACACACACACACACACACACACACACACACACACACACACACACACACACAGTGAGTTGAACACAGATGTCGAGGAACAGATCAATGAATGTTTACAGCTGACTGAGAAAGGAAGGAGACAGGTGGTTATTCCCAGGAAAACTAAAATGCTAAAATCTGAACACTGAATACAACTGTAATGAATGAACTTCTCTCTCTCTCAGACACTCACACACACACACACACACATATATATAAACACACATACACATCATGTTCCCTTTTAAACTCTATTACAACCAAATTACAGTTTTTGCCAATCGCTTACACACTAAAAGCAAATGCTTAAACCACAGGCTCAATGCTTAAACTTCTTGTAGCACAGCGTTAAACACATTTTCAAGTTTGCACTTTGTTCACAAATTTGTAAGAAACTTATTGGGAAACACTACACATGTTTTCTTACATTAGACACCTTGTCCAGTACCAAAATCACCTGTTATCATTGGGAAAACACTGCTGCACACAAAGCAATGCTCACCTGGCAATTGTGGTCACTCACATACACACTTCAGTCACCAATCAGTCTGAGCCTTAGGACTACAAATAGAACCCAGGTAAGACATTTTGAGAACTATGCAAACATGGAGGCAACAAGAGCCAGAGTGAGAGGAGGACAAAGAGAGAGAGGAGTTGGACATGGAAGAGGACGAGGACAAAGACGAGGACCAGAGCAGAGACGTGTATCAGATGACATCAGGGCTACTCTGGTCGACCATGTGATAAATCGTGACCTGTCCTTGAGGGAGGCTGGGCAAAGAGTCCAACCTAACCTCAGTTGGTACACAGTAGCATCGATAATAAGGCCATTCCGACTGGTTTATACTCTAATTACTGTATGTATCACATGATTCTGTATCATACAGTATTACAGTATGTGACTGTACCATACAAAAATTGGTAGTGCTGTGAAGTATTTTTAAAGGAATACCATTGTGATGTTACAGTACTGTGAACAGTTTTACAGTTTTTCTCAAATGCTAAAACACTAAAACCCATTGGCTGAAGAAAGTTCTCAGTTGCCTGACCTCATTTAGCTAATTGTGCAGTCTGTTGTCAATACCTTAAACCATTTCAAATGGTAAAATATGAAGATCTTAGTTAGACTTTTCAGCAAAACTCTAAACACATTCTCATTCTCAAAACTCATTCTACACTCTAATGCACACGTCATCCATACTGGTAAACACAAGGAGCAACGCTCAAATACAATTAGAGAAAACATGTCATTGATTGAACACAACCACTCAAAATTGATGTCACTTGTTTCAAATTATGTGACACAACCAACATAAGCCAGTTCAGAGAGCAAACAGGTTGGTGAAGGTAGAAAGGAGAAAGTCTGAGCATGGATAGAAGAAACAATGTGAGAGGACGAGTGCGTATGCGAGTTGGGTGATGAGGAGGAGGAGGACGACAAGAAAGAGGAAGAGGGAGAGGAAGAGGAAGAAGAGGAGGAGGGCGAGAAAGAGGAGGAGGGCGAGAAGGAGGAGGAGGAGGAGGGCAAGAAAGAGGAAGACAAAGAGTGGAAATATCTGATGAAATTCGAGCAACAGCCATAGACTATGTTCTTGTCCATGGACTGACAAGGAGACGATGACGAGAAGAAGCAAATTGATCACATTTACTCCTTTGATTTTTGTCCCTTTTAGTATTGTATACTGTAGTACAGTGCATTATGTGCTGTTTACTGTACAATGAACAAATTATATGGCCCAAAACATTGAGATAAAAAATTTGCTTCTGCCTGAGAACTATACGTTTTGAACAATGTGTTTTCTGTTTTTTGTTGTATTGTTTACTGACTGCTTGATAGTGTATATAATTTTGATCACTTTGTTTTTTATTTGAGAGCAGTGCTTGATTTTGAAAACAGGTAAAACTGTTTTTAGGCGAAAGTTTCATTTTGCAAGAGGAGTCAGAGGTTTTGTAAATAGTGCTTGAGGATGACGTTTTGCATTTACAGTTTTTTCCAATTGCTAACACACAATTTTTCAAACTAGTCTGTTTTTTTCAAAATACTTAACAATTCACAAAACCACACACCCAAACTGCAAAATACCTCATATACAGTATCCTGCAAAATGAAGCACTGCAACCGAAACTACCCATAGCATTATCAAAATCTAACTTTTGCATGAAATGGCACACACTTCATTCATATTACCAAATTTTTGCCTAACCAACTACACACTGTTGGGCATAATGAAAAGCACCCCAGCTTTAGTATTCTTTGCCATAATACGGAAATTTGTATCAGATTCTTCACATGCACAAAAATATTTTCAGATACACACACATGCTGTTGCAACATTTTATTTTTATTTTTTCACTACAGTAAACAAGTCAGTGCAACATATGCAAAGAACTCTTCTATGGGGTTCAGAAATGGTGAGTAATGTGGGAGGTATTGCATGAGAAATGTTCGGTGGTCAGCAAACCAGTCTTTGACTGGAGCTGCACGATGAAAGCTCACGTTGTCCCATACTACAGTACAACGTACCGGGTTCTTTGATGGTCTCCATCATTCACACACTCTGGTGGTATGAGAATGTTGTGAAGTCTGTCCAGAAATGTGAGAATATGGGCTGTGTTGTATGGTCCAAAGTTGGCATGATGGTGGAGGACACCATGGAGATGGCAGCGCACATTGTGACGTTCCCACAACGTTGGCCAGGAACATCTATAATGGCTCTGTGGCCAATGACGTCTCTCCCCCTTCTTCTGGTCTTTGCTAGGTTGAACCCAGCCTCATCTATAAAGATGAACTCATGTGGGATTGCATGAGCATCCATTTCCAGTACTCCCTGAAAACAAAGAACAAAAATCAGTCAATATGGTGTAATCCAGTACACTGGGAAACAATGTTGTGTCTAGTGTACTGCAGTCAATATAGTACTTACATCCACATATGCTCGTCTGAGCTCTTTGTTTCTTTGAGAGTTTCTCTCAAACGCCACCTTATAAAGTTGTTTCATTCTGATTTGGTTTCGCTTGAGAATGCGAGCCAATGTGGACAGACTGACTCGTTGAATGTTGTCGAATAAGGTGTTGTCTTGGATGATGTGGCGTTAAATTTCTCTTAATCTGATTTCATTTTTTTCCAAAACCAAGTTTACAATGGCAGCTTCCTGTAACCCTGGTGAACATTTGGCCCCTTCCTCCACCATGGTGTCGTCTCTCAGTCCTTTAGAAAATAAAAATATATATAGGGCTTGGACAATGCAGGCTAAATATTTCCCCCACAGTAGAGTACATTGTACAGGAAACTTGTACAGTTCATGAATGGCTGATGTCATACACTAAGTAAACAGGTGTCGCCCAACTGATACACTATGACATGGGGTATACTACTGTACAGGTGGACTACAGGAAATTTTAGTTACATACCTGTTCTCCAGTCTAAAGATGACAGAGCCGACAGTGAAATGGCTCAAGTTTTACTACATGATCTACTAAGGTTGCTCTGATTTCATTTGAAAGTGTTTGTCTTCTTTGGCATGAAGTCCTCTACCTGCTCTTCCCCGACCTCTCACTCTTCCTCCCCCTCTTATTTTCAACCTCCTTCTTCCTCTTCCTCTCTCTGCAATGTCTTCCATTGTTGTTGTAAAAAAAAAAAAAAGGTTCTCTCCTGTGGTCTTTTCATAGTGCTTACATCCTCATTGAAGTGTTAACAATTAACCATTGAGGTGTTTGGCCAGGTGTCACATGTTATTGGCCAATTAGCTCATGTAGTGTCATTTTGAATGGCAGTGTTTTGAAATGGCAAACATGTGACTTTATGTCAGATTGTTGTGTCTTATGCAGAGAATTATTTTCAGTGCATTTACAGTTTTTGCCCGTTGCTTGAACACTATAAATTCATGCTTAGACTAAAGTAACACAACTTGAAGCTTTTGTTACCATACCTCAAACACATGTACCCATACCTTAAACAAAATCGATGCTTTGCACTCTAGTTGCAATTATGCAACACACATGGTCCTGCATACTACACTCTATTTCATACATAAGACACTTCGTTCAAAAATGAAATCTCAGGGTGCCATTTGGAAAACACATGTATCCAAAATACAAAACACATCGGGAAATTGCAACCACTCAAATACACACCTGAAGGCACTTACTTGCAACTACAAAAAGCCCTCAGTTTAGCCATTTAAAAAACTTTGCAAGCATGGATGGAGGGAGAGCAAGAGGAAGAGGAGGAGGAGGAGGTTGAAGAGGCCATGCACGGACCCATATTTCTGATGATATAAGAGAAACTTTGGTGGACCATGTCATCAACCATGGCCTGACTATGAGGGAAGCTGGGCAGAGAGTCCACCCACATCTAAGCCGCTTCACAGTGGCATCTGTAATAAGAACATTCCGACTAGAAAACAGGTACTGTATGTCTTCACCTCTCTACCTTCTACTCTACTCAGATGGTTTTTATAGCACTGTTCTACAGTATATCACATTACCATATTCAAATTCAAATTTTATTAGTCACATACACAATCATACACAGTATAATATGCAGTGAAATGCTTTTATATGACCGCCAGTGACCTTAAAAAAAAAAAAAAAAGAAAATAAAATCTTGTACGTAAAATAAATAATCAATAAAAAGGAAATACTAAAGAAATAATGTTAACTAGTAAAATTTGTAAAATTAACTGTGCATAAGGGCATAATAAAATATTGCAAAAATATAGAAATATGGTATTAAAGTGTCAGTGGTTGTGCAAATATGCATGAAAGGTGACATGTGCAATTGTCCAGATGTACTGTATGAGTATTTAGTGCAAGTGTGTATGAATGTGTCCATGATTGTCCAGTCAGTGTTGTGAGCTTAAAAGATGTTATTAGTCCTGTGTGGAGGTGTGATTGGTGTGATTGAGAGACCTTATCGCCTGCGGGAAGAAGCTCCTCCTCAGTCTCTCTGTGTTGGCCTTTAGGGAGCGGAATCTCTTCCCAGACTGCAACAAAGAGAACAGTCCATTACTGGGGTGACTGAGGTCCTTCATGATCTTCCTGGCCTTAGTCCAGCACCGCTTGCTGTAGATGGAGTGCAGGTCAGGGAGCTCAGTGTGGATGATGCGTTCGGCTGATCGCACCACCCTCTGTAGAGCTCGTCTGTCCTGCATGGTGCTGTTCCCGAACCAGGTCGTGATGTTTCCCGTCAGGATGCTCTCTATGGTGCAGGAGTAGAAGTTCCTGAGCACCTTGGAGGGCAGTCTAAAGTCTCTCAAGCGTCTGAGGTGGTACAGACGCTGCCGGGCTTTTTTCACCACGGTGTTGATGTGACAGGACCATGATAGGTCCTGCGTGATGTGAACACCGAGGTATCTGAAGCTGTCCACTCTCTCCACTGGGCTCCTGTTGATGACGGGGGTCTGGTAGTTCCTCTCCTGCTTTGTACTAAAGTCCACTATCAGCTCCTTTGTCTTACTGATGTTCAGGAGGAGATTGTTCCTCTGGCACCAGTTCTCCAGATTTCCAATCTCCTCTAGGTAGTCCGACTCATCATTGTTGGTGATCAGTCCGACCACGACGGTGTCGTCAGCAAACTTGATGATAGAGGTGGAGTTGGTAGTGGCCACGCAGTCGTGGGTGTACAAAGAGTATAGCAGGGGGCTCAGAACACAACCCTGGGGGGCTCCAGTGCTGAGAGTGAGTGTAGCTGAGACATGTCCGCCCATCCTTACTGCCTGTGGTCTGCCAGTCAGAAAATTGGAGATCCACTGACATATAGATGAGCTCAGTCCCAGGTGCTCCAGCTTGGTGGTGAGTGTGGAAGGAATTATTGTGTTAAAAGCAGAGCTGTAGTCGATGAAGAGCATTTTAACATAATTCCCTTTCCTAGTGTCCAGGTGAGTGAGTGATGTGTGGAGGAGATGAGAGATTCCATCGTCTGTGGAGCGGTTCTGACGGTATGCAAACTGTAGTGGGTGCAGTGTGTCGGGTAGTGAAGAAATGATGAAGTCTCAATCTGGCCAGTCTGGCCATATCAAGTGTACAGGGTATTACAGGGTGCTAATGCTCCTTTTGCAGCCAAAGTGGTAGTTTTTGTGAAACATACCATGATTACTTATATTGAAGTACAGTGGACGATACAGTATATACAGTAAGGTACTGTAAGAACAATAAGCAAACCGATGACAATATGTGGTTGTATTTCTCTAGAATGACTCGAAGACCTTCTGGGGGAGGACGCCAACACCTGTTCACACAACAGCAGGAACTTGCCATTGTGGACCTAGTGAGGGCAGACAATGCCATCCGTCTCCACCAGCTACGAAAGAAAATACTTGCAGACAGGCAAGTGTTCAACAACATAAACCATGTGAGCATCACCACCATCAGACGCATCTTGGGAAAACACAGCATCACCATGAAGCAGCTCTACAGAGTCCCATTTGAGAGGAACAGTAACGGGGTCAAAGGACTTCGAGCTGAATATGTACAGGTAAGTGTACCTGTCATTTACATTTACAATACAGTATTGGTGAAATCCAGTAGCAGCTGAATATGTACCATATCAGTACCACATGGATCCATTCTGAGACCTACACAGGTACCTGTGTGATGTGGTGAGGGTTCTGTATGTGTAGCACTGTAGTACAGTAATATGTTCTCTTTTTTTTTTTTCTTTTTTTTTACAGAGAATCTTGGCCATGGATGGAGCTGCACAGGCTAATGAATTAATTTTCATTGATGAAGCTGGATTCGACCTGTGCAAAACAAGACTACGGGGTCGTAATGTAATTGGCCAAAGGGCAATTGTGCACGTCCCAGGGCAGCGCGGGGGAAATATCACATTGTGTGCCGCCATAAGCCTTTGAGGGCTTCTGCATCATCATGCAAAACTATGTCCATACAATAGCCAACATATACTGTACTCACATTTCTAGATGCTCTCCATAATATAGTTGTACAGAACAGACCAGATCAGCCCAGGTTTTTGGTGATATGGGTTATTGTCAGTTTCCATCGGGCTGCTCTGGTCCAGGCCTGGTTCTCCAACCACAATCAATTTGAAGTGGTATACTTGCCCCCTTACTCACCATTTTTAAACCCTATAGAGGAATTTTTTTCGGCTTGGAGATGGCGTGTATATGACCGCCAACCACATGCCCGCGTGCCTCTTCTGCAGGCAATGGAACAGGCCTGCGGTGACATTCAGGTGACAGCAATCCATGGATGGTTTCGACATGCAAGCGGATATTTTCCCCGGTGCCTAGAGGGAGAAGACATTGCTTGCGATGTCGATGAGGTCCTGTGGCCAGACCCCAACAGACGGCGGGATCCATGAGCTCACGTATGCATGATTGTCATGATTTTTTGTGTTTACAGTATAGTGTTTTTTCTATTACTGTATTATGTTTTTTTTTTTTTTTTTTTTTTTTTTTTTTTTTGCTTTATCTGAATTTATGGTACTGCAATGTACAGTGCTGCAATGTACAATATTGAGTCGGCCTATTTGCTTTTTTGGTTCTTTGAAAATGTGTCTCCTGAAAAGATGCCTTCTGAATAAACAGTAAAAATCAAAGACTGCAGTGTTTTATATAAAGTAGACTAGTGTGTTCCCCCTGATCTGAAAGTGTTTGCATATGATGCAAGTATGTGTCATTTTGACAAAGGAATGTTAGGTTTTGATGGCAGAGTTTAGGTTTTGAGAGTAGAGTTTCAATTTGGCACAGATGTGAATGGTATATTTCCCAGTGTTGTGTCATGTTTACTTGTGTTTAGAGTTTCGGCACAATGAGCGAAGTTTTGCAAAATGTGTTCAAGCAACGGGCAAAAACTGTAAAAAGTGTCATTTTGAAATGCAAAATGTGTGTAAAGCTGAATGTGTTTAGACTTTTGGAAACTTGAAGTTTTGCTCTCTGTGTGTCAGTTTAAATAATTGTGCTGTGCATGTCATTTAATGTGTTAGCAATTGGAAAAAACTGTGATTTCAGAAAATGGAGCATGGCTTCAGAAATTGTGTTTTAGCAATTGTGAAACTGTAAGTACAGTATTTATACTTACAGTATTTCCACTGGGCAGCTTTGGTCCAAGATTGGTTCAACAACCATAACCAGTTCACACTTTTATATCTGCCCTCTTACAATGTGATATTGTTGCCTGTGATTTCGATGAGGTCTTGTGGCCAGACCCAAATAGAAGACGGGATCCATAACCCCCACTCCCCCCAACCACCACCTCTCACGTCATTGTTTTTTTTTTTTTTAGTTACTTTTTGTTGCTAAATTTCTGTAAGAATGTCTGTTAATGGTAAATTATTGTTTGATTACTGCAAAAATTACTTTTGGCTTTTACAGAAGTGCAAAATAGAAACAGAATGACTGCAGTGTTTTCTATAAAGCCCATCAGTGTGTTGCTGATGATATGAAAGGGTAATTTAAATGGCACCTGAGTGTATAGTTTTGTTGCAAGTATTTAATTTTTAGAAAGGAGTGTTCAGTTTTGATTGCAGTGTTTCATTTTGACAAAGATGTGAGTTGTTAATCTCCAAGTGTCTATGCCTGAGCGGCTTGTGTGTAGAGTTTTGACATGGTGGGCCAAATTCTGCAATACAGTAAGTGTGAAGGCAATAGGCAAAAACTGTAATCTGTGCTGGTGCAGTTTCTGGAATGATCAGGAAGTTTGTGGTTGTCCACTCTCATCATTCTCACTGATTAATGTCTAATGTGTATTAGTGAGTTAGTGTGGTGTGTTTTCTCTCGTCCACAGTGTGTGTCATTGTGCTGTATCACATCCTCCCCCTCCGCACCTGCAGTCGCTCCCAGCTGCAGCAGTGCTTCTCTGTGCTCTCTCACTCACCCAGGTTTTTTTACCACGCTCTAACACTGTGTGAACACATTGGTACTACTGATCACATGTCCACTCTGACAGTAGTAATCTCCTGCATCTTCAGTCTGGACTCCTGTGATGGTCAGAGTGAAGTCAGTACCAGATCCACTGCCACTGAAACGAGCTGGAGTCCCTGTGTATAAGCGAGTAGCCAAGTAGATCAGGAGTTTAGGAGCTTCTCCAGATTTCTGCAGGTACCAGGCAAGGACGTTATTATTATACACACTGCTGCTGGTTCTACAGTTGATGGTGACTGTGTTTCCTGGAGCAACAGTTTGCACTGAAGGAGTCTGAGTCACAGTCACCTGACCTCTGGATCCTGAAGAGAAACATAGATTGTGTTTCTATGCTGTAAAGTGCTGTAGAATTAGTATGAAATGAAGTGTGTGAGGCTGTGAGTTGATGTTAAACTCTCACCTTGAGTCCAGAGGGCCAGTGTGCAGATGAAGATGCTGATCAAAGTCATGGTTGCTGTGGGTGAAGTTGCTGAGCAGCAGCTCTCAGTCATGAAGTGTTAAAGTCACAGCGCTATAAACACTCACAGAGCACTGAAGCATGGGCTGCTAATGCAAAGTGTGTGTGTGTGTGTGTGTGTGTGTGTGTACGCACTGCAGTGTGATGGAGGTTTTTATACGACGGTTTCATTAGAATGTATCACTGTGGTACACTTTTGGTGGAGGCTCCAAACTCATCATCAACAGTAAGTGTTTTCTCTTTTAAAACAAAATCCATATAGAGAATTACTATTTGTGGGAATAATTCGACCTAAACCAAACAGATTATATATGTTTATTATTGTGTATTATTTCGCTCTGATGAGGAATACATTTCAGTATCAGAACAGATCCCATATAAATCTTCTTAAACATTCCACAAATATACAATTATTTATATTAAATATGTAATAATTACACACTTGCTATATATTCCACATGCAATAACTCTGCAGTTACTCTATAATAAAGATTTAATAAATATAGTTAGTGTGTGCTGATGTAAAATCCAGATGAAAGCTGCTGTGTGTGTTTGTGTTAAACAATGAATATTTCTGTAATCAGCTACATTTGTATTTGCTGCAGTTAAATATGCTGAAGGTTTGAACTATAAAGTAATAACACTTGTTATGTGAAATGATTTTTCCCAGATAAATGACAGTGTGGAACATGTGTGTTTTGTCTCTGCACTGAAACTGATGTTAAATAATAAAATACTAAATGAAACTCAGTCATGAAGTCAGACTTTATTAGACTTAATTACTCTGTAAGATCAGTCAGTTCCACAAAGTTACAAACATATTTTATAATTGTGTGTAAATGACGTGTATATGATGTGTTATAATGTGTGTGTGTTTCTCCTCTCCAGCGGGTGTTGTGGTAAAGCCCTCCGTGTCTCTGCTCCCTCCGTCCCCTCTGCAGCTGTCTGAGGGATCGGCCTCGCTGCTCTGCCTGCTGTCTGGCTACTCTCCACAGGGGGCGCTGGTGAGCTGGACAGTGGACGGCTCAGAGGTGAAGAACGGGGTTCTGACCAGCACAGAAGAAGAGAAGAACAGCCGTTACAGCCGCAGCAGCACCCTGACCCTCAGCAAAGACCTCTGGGAAAAGGGGGAGGAGTTCAGCTGTAAGGTCTCCCATAACAACGTCAATCATCCAGTCACGTTCAGAAAGAGTCAGTGTGCAGACTAGTGGATCCAAGATAGAGTTTAACATAGAGCTGCTTATGATCATCTACAATAGAGTTTCAATTCTACACAATGCTGACATTTCTGTCTTTACTCTCTTCACTGTCCTGTTGCTCTTCCTGTAGTTTTTGCTGAAATAAAGCTGAGTTTTGGACGTTGTCTGTTCTTTTATTGGAGTTAATAGTGATGATGAGTGTGATGAGAGAGTGGGATTAGCTGTAGATTCAGTGCTGCGTGTTGTGCTTCAGTGAGTTTGACTGAAGGAATTTGAATATCTGGTGAAGTTTCTGTTCTATTCTGGGAGAAATGAAACTATTCAGTCCTGTTCATGCAAATCTCACTTACACCTCACTGCTCTCTCCTTAAGACAGGATTAATATGTAGACTATTATTCTTCTTTCATCTCTATCATGTTTGAAAGCTCAGACTTTTATTGATATCTGACACATTAAAGGTTATAATTACAGTGTGGTACATTTATACTGATTCACTGAATCCACTTCTATAAGAACTATAACACACATATAACACACCACACACACTCCCAGTCCTGTTAAGTGTGTGAGGTGATTGATTGACAGCTGTCTCCTTCTATTGGTGGTTAATGCTGGATATGTGATTTAGTCTTTTAGGAACCTGTGTAAAGAATTGGGTTGAACAGCTACAGATGAAGCAGACACACCTACAAAGCCGTGTCAGGGAAAAAAGAAAAATGGAAACACTGTAACATTGTTGTCAATCAAAGGAAACTTCCTTATTAAACTGGAACAAATAAAATGCAAAAATGGGAAGAGGCTCTCCTCTTTTTATTATGTAGAAAAATATGTAATATTATATATTATTCTATATTATATAAATGACTAAATGAGTGAATAAAGATCAGGGACCCTGTTATGAGCAGCATTTTTCCACACCAGCATGAGTTGTTTCTGACAGTACTGAACCTTTAACATTTCCACTGAAACCATCTGGAATCCCACACTGATGCTGAGATACCTGGGGCCAAAGACTTGCGTTGAATTCACACTAAAACATTGCGTACGGACAAAGCTGTAAATGTGCGTACGCAGTAAAATATTCTGATGTATGAAACACTGCGTACGCGGAATCCCACACATATTCTCTTTGTACATCCGAATTAACGTGACATTGAGCGCACGTGCATGAGCGCAAAACCCCTCCCTGCCTCCTCCCCCGTATAAATATGGTAATGACTCCACTTTGGCAAAACCAAACGAAAAAGCAATGGCAAAAGCAAGCAAGAAGAGAAACTTCACAGAATGTGAATTGGAGGTGCGTTGATACATGAGGCCCCTGGTGTATATGGAGTTCAGGAGCTTCTCCAGGTTTCTGTAGATTCAGGAAGAGAAGTTATTTTGTGATTGTAAGTTAGAATTAACCATCCTGTTACAGTAGGATTTTATATAATATGTAGTGAAAAACTTTTTATACACACTTTCTAAGTAACATGTGCAAAATAAAGTAAAAAAAAAAAACTTAAAAGAGTCAAACAAAATATTAGAAAGACGTGTGTGTGTGTGTGTGTGTGCGCGTGCGTGTGTGTGTGCGTGCGCGTGTGTGCATGTGTGTGTCTGCATGTGTGTGTGTCTGCATGTGTGTGTGTGTGTGTGTCTGCATGTGTGTGTGTCTGCGTGTGTGTGTGTGTGTGTGTCTGCATGTGTGTGTGTGTGTGTCTGTGTGTGTGTGTGTGTGTGTACACTGGGGTAGGTAAGACCCATCGTACCCTGCAGCAGTTCATCGGACACCTGCTTAAGATGAGTATTCACTTTGATGTGTTGTTACAGCAGCTCACACAGACTGAAGATGGCAACAGTGAAGCTCACACTAGATCCAGCAGTGCAGGGGTCAAGATGTTCCTCTCTCCAATCCTCCCAACTGCATCCCTTCATCAGTACCAAAGATGCTGAAACTGTCAACCATGCATTCGTATGATCACGCATTGATTACTGTAATGCCCTTTTCATTGGTCTTCCTGCCAGTTCCATCTCCAGATTACAATATATTCAAAACTCTAGAGGCTAGAATACTCACTCATACCAAAGGTTCTGCTCATATAACACCAATCTTGTCCAATCTACTTTGGCTACCAGTTGACTACCGTATTAAATAAAAAATTCTTCTCCTTGTCTTTAAATCTATAAATGGCTTAGCTGTACGTGTTTTAAACACGTAACATTGATTAATGCATGGTGAGGTTTCAGATTCAATAGTTTCAGCACCTCGGCTAAGTTTTGAATGCCCCTACCTTAATAAGGTAGGGGCAAAAAGAGCACAAGCACCTCTTATATAGGAATGTTGTCTAATTGCTAAGAAAAATTAGTAGCCACTCCTGGTCTCTCCAGGTGTGCCCGGGATGTTATAATGTGCACACAAACCTGCAGGGGGATTGGGGAGGGGGAGAAATCATGCTCAGAAACAGAACGGAACAATTGTTCTCAATGAGAAAACGCCTTTATACAACTGACAAAAAATATACAATATAAAATATACGAATCTAGTTGACTAAATCTGTTCCCTTTCCCATACTGTAACCGTGCCTAAGGAAATGAATCTCACAGTGAAATGTTGTCTCTGTGCCTGTAAATCACGAGGGGAATCCTGGGTGCCATTTTGTCTCGGAGCCAATTTCCCCATAAGAAATAATGAAAACTCCAATGATTTGTTCAACAACCCAAAATTCTGATAAAAATGATTAATAGAAAATATAAAGTCAAAGTAAAGCTTATTGACATGTACTTTATCTTTGGAAATAATCACACCTAACAGGAAAGGAAGAAGAGAAGGAGGGGGGTTACTGAGTAGGACAACTTTCACACCATACACACACACACACACACACACACGGATGTTTACTTTACTTAGACTGCAACTAAGTATGCAAGGGAAATCCCTGATGCCATTCTGTCAAAGTTTTCCGACTGTATTGTACAGTGAACGCTTTTGTTGAGGATTTTCCAAAAGTATGATTATCCACCATCAGGACAGCTTTACAATACATCATTGTACTCCCAGACTGATTCATTGAAACTGGTGAGGCTGACAAATTTCTCCTGCACCCGCACACACATACAATATACCGGACTTTAGACATTTTATTCATTCACTTACACACTTGTATTGTTTGTATACAGAGGTGTCAATTAACGAAGTACAAATACTTCGTTACCTTACTTAAGTAGAAATTTTGGGTATCTATACTTTACTGGAGTAATTATTTTTCAGCCGACTTTTTACTTCTACTCCTTACATTTTTAAGCAATTATCTGTACTTTCTACTCCTTACATTTTAAAAACAGCCTCGTTACTCTATTTTTATGATCAGAACTCGCAATCCCTTCCGGTCGCATGATAAGAACGTGCACAACGCCCCCCCCCCCCCCCCCGTCACATGATCAGAACGCGCACAACGCCCCCCCCCGTCACATGATCAGAACGCGCACAATGCCCCCCCCCCTCGTCACATGATCAGAATGCGCACAACGCCACAACCGCCCCCCCCCCCCCTTTGCATGATCAGAAAGCGAGACATTAATGCTTTTTTTCCCCCTCACGGTACTTTTACTTTTATACTTTAAGTAGTTTTGAAACCAGTACTTTTAAACTTTTACTTAAGTAAAAAGCTTGGGTTGATACTTCAACTTCTAAAGAAGTATTTTTGAACCCTAGCATCTATACGTCTACTCAAGTAATGAATGTGAATACTTTTGACACCACTGTTTGTATATAATTGTAAATATTGGTATCCGGTGCTCTGCAGTGTCTATTTTTGTTCAAATGACCTGCAATCAGTCAATAACTACCAGCTTTAAGGCAAATGGCCTGGATCAGCTGATGACTTGTATTCTCAGGGAGTCAAGTACTATATTAGCATGTAAAGCTTGGTAGTAATTATAACTTAAATATAAATTAAACCTCTATGTATATAAAAAAAATCTATACAGTTAATCTATGCAATAAGCTGCTTGGCGATACCTGAGAAGATACACCTGCAAAAACATGCCTGATATATATATATACAGTATATATATATATATATTTTTTTTTTTTACAAATGTGGCACCTATGTATTGTATTACCCTATCTGTTGTGTTCTGCTCCTGTGTTTTATTCTTGCCTATGACATAAGGGATGGTACAAGTGATCACGATTAAAAGAAAGGAAACCCATCAAGGGCTGTAAATGCTGAACCTTGAGGAGGGTCTCCAAGGGCAGCGCAGAGATTCCCAGAGTAGACGTTGGAAGCAGACGTTGATCTGGTAGTCTTCTTGGAGTCAAGTATCTAGTGCTCCCAGCTGAACTTTGAAGGCGCCTCCTTTTACTGGACAGTTTTTAAGTTGGTGACCTAATTTCCCGCCGTAGAAACAGGCCCCTTCCACTTGGTGGCGCCATCACTCCTCAGGGGAGATGCGGGTTCTGTCCAGTTACAAGGGTTCCTCTTGGAGGTCAATTTGTGGAGAGGAGGGTCAACCAACGAAGGCGGAGATGTGAAACCACTCGGGCGAGGGGAGCTCTCAAGAGACTAGCTCATCTTTGAGTGCCTCTGACAGGCCTTGAAATAAAACATCGCTCAGGGTTTGGTTGTTCCATCCGCTGGAAAGAACCAGGATCTGGAACTCGATGGTGTAGTAATAAGCCGAGCGTGGACCTTGGTGGAGTTTCAACAGCTTGTGCTCTGCCTCACTGCCATGACATAAGTGATCAACCACCCTCCTCATCTACTTAGCCATTGTAATCAGAGCAGCAAGCATCATGGGCATCCCAGAGCACAGTGCTCTATTCCTGGGCTCATCTTGAGAGAAGTGTCATGACATATCTCACCTTGGAGCATTCAGTGGTGAAGGTTTGAAGCTTGAAGATCAGCGAGCACTGAGAAAGAAATGAGCAACAGATACCAGATCTCCTTTGTAGGTTGCGGGGTGGGGGGATATGTTGGAGTTCCTGCCTTGCACCGGAGAGAGTTGGAGCCATTGGAGCCTTTGGAGCTGGGTCATAACATCAGCAAGGGTCTGCTTGGTGCTGAGCAGCTCCTGCTTGTGCTTAAGTGCAGGAGTAATCGGTCTGAGATGAGAAACTGGTGTGCACGCAGGGCGGAAATGGGGTGTGGCAAGTGCAAATGATAGGCTAGAAAAACAAAAGCACATAGAGAAAGTGACAGCATGGGAAAAAGGTGGCAAACGTGAATCATGACAAATGGTGGAGGCCCATCAGAATCTTTTTCAAACATTATTTTATTAAGTGTAAAATAGCACCTTGTCAGAGGCAAAGTAATCAGACAATGAGAGATTATTATTTCAGCTGTTAAGATCATCTGACATTGTTGGGACTGCAGCTTAAATGATTTAATAATAATTTACTAATTATATCATTTGTAAATGCCACATTACATGTTATTTGAATTTAAATAAAATGAGCTCATAGAGCTTATAGAGTTAGAGCTTATATATTTAGATGCTCAGCT
The DNA here is from genome assembly GCA_030522415.1 of Channallabes apus. NCBI lineage: Eukaryota > Metazoa > Chordata > Actinopteri > Siluriformes > Clariidae > Channallabes > Channallabes apus. Next base: position 6,021,171 of record CM060114.1, read on the forward strand.
ACTTTTGACCTTTACCTTGGCAGCATTGACAGTCCTGTTTAATGCTCTTGTTACACAGTAAAATCTTCATGTCGATTAAGATTTCAAACTTTTAACTGGACTCCTATAAAATGTGGGTGGCGATAATTTCACTCTCTGGGCCCAGTTTCCCGAAAGCTTCTTATTGCTAAGTAGTTTTTAAGTTGTACCTTAACCTCTCTCTTAATGTTATGGCGCGCTTCTCGAAACGTTCGTACTCTACAGTAAGTATATCTTGGGTAAGTCACACGTTCGTAAGGTTGGTCTGGAGCAACCGTAACTCATTCTTAGCGTAGTTTCAGCTCAAGGCGCTAGTCGCCGCCACTGAGCAGCAGTCTTTATAAATCAGCGGTGTATACTGTAGACCTGTTTAAGAATTTTATTTTATTTGATATCAGAACTAATTGACTGACTTTTAATTAATTTCATTATGTGACTAATGCAGTAAAATTGGCAACTGGTTTTTATATTGAACAGGTGGCGAACAATTTGGCTATAAGTGGCTAAGATCGTAAAAATGGTTAATCATGGTGGCGTCCAGAAAGCAACAGATATGGCAGCAATACAGCATGTTGTTGTGCTAAACCTAAGACAGCGCTGTCCGCGGAGCCATGTGGTTCATGTAAATTTTTTCTTTAGACAAAACTTCAGCCCTTTTCATATTTTGCCTGAGGTGGCTATTTGTTCTGCCTTCCAAGGCAACAAATTATGGAGCATCTTGACCAGATCAGACTTGCGCTTGCCAGGCCAATGTGTCGTACTTACGCTCCACGTCCTGATGTCCAGCTGCTTGGTGATTTTTGTTTAAAATATATTTCATTAATCATTAGCTATCATCCATGACTGGATGGACTTTTCCTTTGACACATTTTATTTTATGATGAAATTTGATTTAGTTGAATGAGAAAATAAACTTGAGAGTTTCAAACCCCGCATCCATAATATTTTCTGAGTGATTGTAATGCTTTATACCCCTATCTTACCTATACGGTGTGACTCGCTGTGAGATGCGATGTTAGGTGAGCTTTGAGCTGCCGCGAGTGACCGCCCGATGTTCCGCAAAGTTCTGCAAGGTCCTGTTTCCACATGTTAAACATGTTTAATTTTTCGGGTGGAAACTTAGGTGAGATAGGGGTATTAAACAAGGGCTATACAACCCCAACAATCGACATGCTTCACATTGTTTCTGAAGTTGGCGAAGAGTGTTGTCCGCTGTTTGTCAATCAACTATGATTGTATACCCGGTTTGTTTCACCGCCACTACTGGTTACATGAAAATATTCGCGACAGTTTGGTGATTTAATTTATATATTTGTCTATTATGGCATTGATAAGTTAACCCATGTTGAAATAAACTTTGTTAGAAGAATTTTGTGCAATGTTTAGTTTGCATAGAAAGTGCTGTCTTTCTTAACGGTGTCATGCAAAAGGAGTCAAAAATCGATTCCTGATCAACCAATGTCAGCTACAGTAATTCAGTACCTTCACTGTAGACAGCGCCTTGTAACATCGGATGTAAGAGGCAGCGACTTAAGAAGATTTCTACGGGACAGTTCGGGGAAGACACTTAAGCCCCGTTTAGACTGCATGTCTCGATGGCCAATTCTACTTTGTTGTCTACAGTATATCTGATTTTTTGAACGTCTGTTTACACGTTGTTTCAACTATGATGCATATCCGATTCAAGTGTTTACACATGCCATACCATCTGAAACATCACGCATACTTAAAGGGAGGTTCTTGCGCTACACACTAGCCAAGATGGACGAAGGCGAAATATGCTTGACGCTAGCTCTGCGATATATGCAAAGTTTGCGAAAAGTCATCATGGTTTTGAAATGAAGGAGGAGGGAAAAAACGCCAAGCATTAACACAAGACGGGATTGCTTTTCCTCTTCCATGTCACCTGCGATGTTATCATTCCACACGCGCTTCCAGCGGAGAATAACAATATGTCATATAACCGCGAAGAAGTCGTAGTTTTAATGACGTACAGAACAGAATGCCTCAGGAAATCCGATCTGTCTGTTTACACGACAATCACATTAGCACATATCTGATTTATATCTGATTTATTTCCAATTGGAAGGAGGCCTGAAACCGATCTCGAATTTCGGAATGCATGCTTTTTTTCCTGTTTACACGGACATAGAACATATCCGATATATGTCACATATGAGCACAACATCGGATTTGGGTCACATTTAACTGACAGTGTAAGTGTAGCTTTAGAAAAGTCAACAACTTACGTAAGATATATCTTAAGAGTCTTCTTAGCGCTCTAAGACTGTGCGTTATCGGGAAACCGGGCCCTGGATGTTTCTGTGTAAACTGTTTTGTGGACCAGGTTGGACACACTTTCTGCAGAAAGGGCAGAAATGGTTAATTATTCTGCATGAGAAGGACAGACTAGTCAAATCTTCTTTAAAGAAGGATTGGGAGTTGGTCAGGTTTTTCAAAAGATTTGTCAGAATTGAGTGGGACTGAATATAATCTGATCAGGATCAGTTTGGGACGATCAGGAGCAGACAGGACCGGTCAGACTTTCTGTGTGCTTGTTGTAGCGCTCAGGTTGTTGACTGTGTTGCTGATGTTGCAGTGTTTAAGTATTTATGTACACAGCCAGTCTTCTTTAACATTATGTCATTAATGAAGGTAATAATTCAACCTTATGCCTTACAGACAAGTGAGAGACACTCCAGTTGTTTAAAAATAATAATTGAACACATCGTACCTAAACACTTGTAAAACTCAGTATGCTTCTTGCATAACTGAAATAAATATTTTGGTTTTTAAATTCTTAATTATGTAGAATTAAGTTGGCAAAAACATTTAGATATTAATTTATTTATTTGATTGTGTTCTTGTTAATTTGTTTTCTAAAACATTTTACGGATTTTAGAAGTATATTTATCAGGACGCCTGTGACACGAGAGCGCTGCCCGGGTACTAAAGATGTCATGGCCATACTGATATTCATCACACCAGCACCTTAACTGTAATTGCTTCTAAACAGTTAGTAAGTAGACAAAGTGTTGTTTAAGATGATATAATGTTATCAGATGTATTTGTTGCTTCCATGACTGGTTTTGAATGTGAGTTTTGGGACGTAACTGCTCTCTCCTTAGTATGACAGACTGAACAGACCATGCTGTGACTGACAGTTTGTGTAAATAAATATATAAGACAAAGAATAAATATAATAAACACTTTAGAGAAGGATAAAGATGATAAACAGTTAATAAAATGACGAGGAGTGGTGTGCTTGTCCACAGCTGAGAAAGGTGGACTCTTCTCAAAGATTTGTGTGTGTGTGTGTGTGTGTGTGTGTGTGTCATTGTGCTGTATCACATCCTCCCCCTCAGCACCTGCAGTCGCTCCCAGCTGCAGCAGTGCTTCTCTGTGCTCTCTCACTCACCCAGGTTTTTGTACCACGCTCTAACACTGTGTGAACACATAGCTACTACTGATATAATGTAAACTCTGACAGTAGTAATCTCCTGCATCTTCAGTCTGGACTCCTGTGATGGTCAGAGTGAAGTCAGTACCAGATCCACTGCCACTGAAACGAGCTGGAGTCCCTGTGTATAAGCTAGTAGCCAAGTAGATCAGGAGTTTAGGAGCTTCTCCAGATTTCTGCAGGTACCAGTGGAGGTTGCCAGTAGAGGTGCTGGTTCTACAGTTGATGGTGGCTGTGTTTCCTGGAGCAACAGTTTGCACTGAAGGAGTCTGAGTCACAGTCACCTGACCCCTGGATCCTGAAGAGAAACATAGATTGTGTTTCTATGCTGTAAAGTGCTGTAGAATTAGTATGAAATGAAGTGTGTGAGGCTGTGAGTTGATGTTAAACTCTCACCTTGAGTCCAGAGGGCCAGTGTGCAGATGAAGACGCTGATCAAAGTCATGGTTGCTGTGGGTGAAGTTGCTGAGCAGCAGCTCTCAGTCATGAAGTGTTAAAGTCACAGGGCTATAAACACTCACAGAGCACTGAAGCATGGACTGCTAATGCAAAGTGTGTGTGTGTGTGTGTGTGTGTGTGTGTGTGTGTGTGTGTGTGTGTGTGTGTGTGTGTGTGAGTGAGATGGAGGTTTTTGTACGACGGTTTCATTAGAATGTATCACTGTGGTGGACTTTTGGTGGAGGCTCCAAACTCTTTCTGAACAGTAAGTAAGAGTTTATTCTCTTTATTATTTGCTTTAATGTAGAAACTTCTGTTAAAATTATGAGACAGAAATTTTGAAAACCTGCAGGATTGATAATTAAATTATGTTATTATCATAAAGAGTCAGTAATAAATATGTGTGAACACATTATAAACAATCTGTGAAAGTAAATAAACAGAGAGTAACCCAGGGACGTTTCATACATTGTGAAGTTTTGTGTAAATAGTTTTTTGTGCTGATATAAATTTCTGCTGTCAGTTTGTGTTAAACAACATATATTTCTGACATCAACTTTACTACTTTACTTGTGCTGAAATAATAAATTGTTCACGAAGACATACACATTATTGTTTTCATATTAGGAAACTCCTCATGTTTTATTAATTTATTTAATTAGAATAACAGTATTGCAGTTTAACATGAAACTAAACCTGAACAAAGTTGTAGTGGATCCACAATAAAAAACACAACTATAAATGTTCTCCTCATGCTGGAACACAGAACCTCCAGTTTTGTCTCTATTGGAGTTCAGTGTGTTTACAGAATTCACTTACTGACAGTTTCAGTGCTGGAACACAGTTTTAGATGCTGTTACTGAACACAAGGCAGTGAAACACTACATCAGAAAGATAATTCATTATAGTCTGCAGTTAAAGTAATCACCCTGTAACTTCTTTTCTTACTGTGTAACGCTATAAAAACTAAAACTGTTTGTATTTTTACTGTGTGTTTATTTCCCCTCTCCAGACAGTCCCTCCGTGTCTCTGCTCCCTCCGTCCCCTCTGCAGCTGTCTGAGGGATCGGCCTCGCTGCTCTGCCTGCTGTCTGGCTACTCTCCACAGGGGGCGCTGGTGAGCTGGACAGTGGATGGCTCAGAGGTGAAGAACGGGGTTCTGACCAGCGCAGAAGAAGAGAAGAACAGCCGTTACAGCCGCAGCAGCACCCTGACCCTCAGCAAAGACCTCTGGGAAAAGGGGGAGGAGTTCAGCTGTAAGGTCTCCCATAACAACGTCAATCATCCAGTCACGTTCAGAAAGAGTCAGTGTGAAGACTAGTGGATCCAAGATAGAGTTTAACATAGAGCTGCTTATGATCATCTACAATAGAGTTTCAATTCTACACAATGCTGACATTTCTGTCTTTACTCTCTTCACTGTCCTGTTGCTCTTCCTGTAGTTTTTGCTGAAATAAAGCTGAGTTTTGGACGTTGTCTGTTCTTTTATTGGAGTTAATAGTGATGATGAGTGTGATGAGAGAGTGTGATTAGCTGTAGATTCAGTGCTGTGTGTTGTGCTTCAGTGAGTTTGACTGAAGGAAGTTGAACATCTGGTGAAGTTTCTGTTCTATTCTGGGAGAAATTAAGCTATTCAGTCCTGTTCATGCAAATCTCACTTACACCTCACTGCTCTCTCCTTAAGACAGGATTAATATGTAGACTATTCTTCTTCTTTCATCTATATCATGTTTGAAAGCTCAGAGTTCTTTGATGTATTTTATTGATATCTGACACATGAATGGTTATAATTACAGTGTGGTACATTTATACTGCATTATAAGAGTTTATACCTCTATAAGACCTATAACACACACAGTATAAAACACCACCACAAACCTATTAGAGATATCTGCAGGTTTCAGTGAAAAGTCATGATTTTAGTAATATCACTGTAATAAATTGCACATAAATGATTTATCCACAAATTAATCAGTAAAGTTCACCATGAGGGCAAATTCTAACTGATCAGAGAGAACACTAAGCCCCACCTCAGGATGAGTCTGAGCTCACTTTCTCTTCTTAATGCTGTATCTCCCTGATTGTAAAGGAGAAGCTCCTGCCCCAAATACTTTTCATAAGTGCGTCAGTCACAACAGGATGACCATCATTACTGTATGCAATGTTGTTAATTACTTTGAAGGAATGACTTAATAATGTCGGAGAATTTTTCACTATGCTTAATATTTGCTTTGTTTTGCAATCATAGGTTTTTTTATTATTTAAAAGCAACAGCTTTTACAATACTGTATTATCAAAACAAACACTGAAAAGTAACTCATACTGTTAATATAGAATACTGGTTCATGAACATGTATATCTGTCCTACTCAATGCTGTACTCTGGATTTTTCCAGTCATGATTCACAGGTGGAAAGTAACGAATTACATTTACTCGCGTTACTGTAATTGAGTAGCTATTTTGTGTATTTTTACTTTTTAAAGTAGTTTTAAAAATCTGTAATTTTACTTTTACTTAAGTACCTTTTGTTTGAAGTATTGTAATTCGCTAAATTTTAAATCATATTCGCTACTGAGTAAAAAATAAATGAATGAAAATTATTGTGGTGGAAATTCTGAAACCAATATTATTAAGACAAGTAATCCATACACTGGGTAAGAGCAAAGTAACAAAGGTTTTATTTTAAACTTCTGCAGAAGGACCAGTCTCATACAGCAAACAGTTGCAGCATAGAGAAAGGTGATCTCTTTCTCTAGCTGACCTATTTTATACACAAACATCTCTGTTAACATAATCAACGTGAAGTTCCTACATTCAAACTCATGACTCTTTATCTGACCCAGACCAGATGTCCATACCTTATCATTTATTCAGGGACAACTACAATCAGGTTGTTTCTATTCTGTTCTCGGCCTTGTGTCTCTAAGCTTCGACAAACAAGTTCAAACTTCTAAGGCCTACGTTACACACTTACTACAAGAATCAAATAGAATTAATACATATAATTAAAATATGATTTTTCCATTACAATTTCCCCCTTTTGTCATTCTATGACAACCTAAATATTTTAATTCTACAATTCAAAACAATACTAATAAGCTATGCATTAGGTAAATTTCATCAGATATTGTCTCTCCCACCTGGGTTTTTAACAACATCACCACTAGCACTCTAATGCACACAGAGGACACTACAGCTGTCTTTATGGGGATAGACCCCTGACACAAAAGCATAAAAAAAAATTTGCAACCTACTTAAATATACATGCTTGACATTTCTCTAAAGATTTACATTATGTCTTCTTCCATATCATGATCTAAACATTCAAAATGATAGTCACCGGAATTTTGAACTCTGTCAGAAGGCGGGTCGTCCCAGTTCGTTTTCCGTTTTATGTTGTCAGTCTGTCTTAACATTTAATAATTTACTGTGTTCAGAACTAGTCCCTGTATACATCTGCAAATACAGGGTGTTATATAGAGGCCTAACAAGATTATAATCCCAATTGGTAAAACACTATAAACCAGCCAATAACCCCAGCCTCCCCATAATTGCGTTAACCACGAGATCCAAGACTCTACTTGGGGAGGTGGTTGCAAAGCCTTCTTCATGCGGTTTATGATGTTGCTGATATTCTGATGATCGTCATTGAAAGGCGTGAAAGGCCTTTACGGTGTCATTTTTTAGTATTAGTAACATGTATGCTAAACCATTTACCTTGTTTAGGGCTACAGCTGTTCCTCCGCCGAGGAAGAGTGACCAGCCTACATTTGCTCCTGGGCTAGTCCACGGGTCTCCTAAAGTGTAACCATGAAATTTAATAGGGACATCTCTTTTTCTTCTATTCTCTGACATCCGTGGCCCCCACGGATTTTCTGTGTGTACTGACACACTAGGAGTTACATATGCAGGATAACATGAGCCTGTCCAATTGAAATACCTAGGTAAGGTCACATATGCGTCTGACCCACACACCCACATTACTGTGTTTGTTGACGATAGTTCTATGAACGGACAACTACCATCATTTGGAAAATAATTACCATCTATACTACATTTAGGTGACCTACCTTTTGAACGATTGGTTGTACGAACGTAAGTTTTGCACTCAGACCATCCTAAGTCAGGTTCCCCATTTTCCTTTTGATCTTGCACAACGCAAGTGTCTCCTTTTTGCCATGGGACCATATAAGTAGAATTGTCTTCATATTTCTTAACAGGCAATGGGGAGCAATAGCTCCCTGGGGCATCAAAACATAGGTTATTGGAATAATTACACTCAGGGACTGCTGGGTTTGACCTCCCTGTTTGTTTGTAGTATTCAGATATCTGTAAGATGGCCATGGTGGTTATCGGTATAATACAAGACGTGTTGTCTGCATTTGCTTCTGCTGCTGTGACATTATTTAGGGGCAGTGCTACCCAGCCCGAGGACATGACATGGCATACACAACACAAGAGGTTGTGTATGTCTGTTATATTATCAGCAATGTCTAATGATAGGGCACATTCCCAATTTCCCTGCACATCTATTGAGATTAGTGTTATGCCTTTTTATCATGCTGTCTCTTCTCTTTATTCTAGTTAAATGCATGTGGCTTGAGTTTGTTGAATAGACTTTACCATCGCCGTTTCTCTCTGAATTCTCAATAAGTAGGCACATCAGGGTAACCATAACTATTATTATTCCTAAAGTTACCCAAATTGCTTTGGGGTGTTTTCTCATTTGTAACCAAGGGTCCAGTCCAGCTAATTCAATGTCTGTAGTGTGAATAATCTCAGTCACTAATATTCTCCGTCCTCTAAAACAGTCTTCTGTCCTGTCAGTAGTTACAACACTTACTTTTAACTCTAATTACTTTTATATGTCACCAATGTTACTCAGTGCTACTGCTACTTTGACACCTTACAATTTCTTCATGTGTTGTCCTCAAATGTAGTGTACTTATTGTTGTGATGAATTTGAGTGTAGAGTTGTGGTTCTGCGTTGTTCCTGTCACTCTAGTTGATTCTTCTGACCCATGCACTTTGCGTGCAGGTGAGGGTCTATTGGGGTTTACAGGAGAGGTTACTAGCACGTCACTGTTCACCCTTGTTGACCTCTGTGTTGTTTTCTCTTAGGTTCTGGAACATGTTTGGGGTAACTGGCGTGTACCCTCATCTCTGTTTCCACTACTTTGACTTCTTTTTGTGGTGTTAGGAGCACTGTCAGTGGGCCTGTATTAAAAATAAATCCTCAAAGAGTTTTGCACAATAACATAACATTTCATCTTCACAATGTCCTTTTACTTTTTGTGTGCTCTGGCTTCATCTTAATTCCTTTATCTACAGTACAGTATGTTATTAGTAACACAAATGCTTATTCCCCCTTTTGACACATGGTCCTTACACGTGTGTCAACTTAGCATAGAAAGAAATAGCTTTATAGGTAGACATGGCGTGATTGTGATTGGGGTCGTACCAAACCCCTTCTGTCAAAACACATCCCGCTCTTCTCCAGACTGTTTCCTCTCCTGGAGTGACTGTAGCTCTGAAGCTCTTCAAGGTTAGCTGTGGGGGTGAGAGCATTAGACACACACATGTTATGGTTATAGGAAAGGGGAAGTTTGGCCACGGCCTTCACTGCTGCATCTGCTTTTCTGAAATAGAATAAAATTTGTTAGTTTGAGCATTACATTTACACTATTTAAATTTCATGTGCTATAACTATGACAAACTCCTGTTAGCACCTATTTCTCTATCACAAAATATTGTTCCATCCTCGTTCATTTTATATCCGGATTCTGTAGTGGCGCTTACTGTGGATCAATCCTAGTGGAACAAAGTTGTATAACAGTGAAAGAAAGGAGTTAGAGGGTTAGAACTATACATCTTTCCACATTGATATTTATAATTTAGTATTGTACTTTAACCACTCTGTTGCAAATAAGTGTGATTCTTCTCTGTATAAAAGATACTGAAACTTCATGAACTAGAAATGTCAAATTACTGTAGCCCACTATATATATCTTTATTCTATACCTGCCTTCTCAGCTTCTGGTACTGGACATAAACACATGGGTGATGCTGCTGCTACAGGATCTGATTTGGCTGAGAAGTGAGATAAAGATCTCATTGTTTTTCTCTCTTTCTCTCTGTTTTTTTTTTTCCTGCAGTCAGTCTGAAATCATGCAACAATTCTTTTCATCAACAGTTTTTGTAAAATTGCCTTTTAGAATTTGAAATGTCCAATATTAAATTAGTTTATACTGCCAAATTTGATTCAATTAAAGATTGTTCTTGCTTCCGGAGTTCAACTAAGTGCACTGTGGGCCAGTAGACCCTTCCCATGAGTGTATTGCTCACTGGGGCCTCGAGGATTGTATGGATCAAATTAACTTTTCTGCAATCAAACACTTTTACTTTTTACATTTCTACTTTGGCATCAATTTTCTTATTTGTTTTAGAATATTTTGGACTACTACTGTACTTGGATCCAAAGTTTTATCTTGTCCCAAAACAATTTGACCTAAGATATGACTTGTATGTGCGAATTGTAGCTTTGATATGGTTTGCTTTATGACCTTGTTCTGCTGGACAATAAGAAGTTGCTGATGTTTACCATGACAACAGCTTTAAAATAAAGAATTAAACACTGGAATTATTTCAGTTAAAGACTCGGGTAGATACAGTATGAAGTTTGTAGGGCCTAAATTTTACTTTGGGGTGATCACCGCCAGTTCACTTCGCTTAATTAAACCTACATCATGCTTGCCATTTGCCCATACATTTTAGTGAGTAATTATAAACATAAATTCTTTTTAAAAAAGAAAAGAAAAAGTTCCGCATGCTGATAACTTAATTTTTTCTGCCTGGCCAGGTCTTGTGACTGTAGGTACTGTAATATATACAGTTCTTTTATACTTTAACACATTATTTTTCAGCATTGCATCAGCATTTGTTTCTCTGTGGCTGTAATGTAATGTCAGATAAGACGTTCATTCTCAATCACTCTCATTCATACCACATGTCACTCAAAGGCCCAATATTTATTTATTTATTTATTATTTTTTTCCTCATCCTTATTACTTTTATCCAATAACACATTAGGAGTGTCCCTACTGTGATTAAGCGACATTACTGTGACACTTTACTGTGCTACATTTTCTCACACTCCTTATATCTACATTAACTACACATCTGAGCTTATCTTTAAAAAAAGAGATATGTGACACACAGTGTAATATATTTACTGCCATATATTTGTCTATCACCGTAGCATTTACTGAACTCACAGTTGAAGTGCAGAGCTTCCATTCATACACATACAACAGGGGCAACGGATCACATTTCACAAGAGTGAAATCCTCAGGCTCAATACTGGTTTAGTCTCAAGAGTTTTATACCTAATTTACATATGAAATCTTCACCCCAATAGATTTACTGGGCAGCAATAAGAGCAAAAAATCTAAATTTATCATGTACATCTGGAAAAAGCCACACGCTTGTCTTTATGAGGCTCTTTTCAGCTGCATGTCCTGAAGTGCCCACAGAGTTCAGGAATCTGCCACTCTGTTTCACTAAACTGTCAAATTCACACACTTTAATGACTGAATGACCTGCATGGAATGTAGCAAAATGAATTTTGTTTGTCATGGAGCTGCAATTCCATTGTTGGCATTTTACTGATACTGTATACTTCAAGATCATACGTAGCATGTGTGGATGTTTCTAAGATACAAACGTGAATTGAATCATTGAAAAAGATAGCAAGCTTTTCTTCATTGCGATCAGAGCAAGAAGTGTTAGTAGGAAAAAAATGTTTTTGACTCACCCTCTCCTTCGGGTCTGCTCCCCACGCCCCCAGCCTTTTTCTGTCAATTTCCACCCTGATCCTCACCTCTCCTAATCCATTCCTCTCCTCTGCTCCTTCTCGGACAGTCTCTAATCCAATGGTCTTCACTTCCGCATGCATAACAGCCATTTGTTCTCCCACGTCCACGGCCTCCTCGTCCTCTTCCACGTCTCCTGTACTGTACATCCGCAGTTTGTCTTACCATCTGCAACACTGCCAGCTGTGCATTGTGACTCTGGTCTTCTCTCTTCCTGTTGCGCTTATCTTGTTCTTGTGATACCAGCTTTTCCGCATGTATTGCATGTTGTTCAATGAGACTAAGTTTTCCAGTGTCCCATCCAACACATGTGTTTTTCACCTTCTGAGCGATGTCCTCCTGTAATCCATTTATGAAACTGTTCCTCAAATGTGCTTCATACGGTGAGATTGCTGCCACAGACATGTCTGCAGGCCTCTCCAACCCGCTGTTTGCATCATGTACCTCAGTGAGGCGGGTGAGATAGTGTGACACGCTCTCTCCTGGTTGTTGTTTGCACATTGATATTTTAGTCATATCCATTTTTGCTGGGAACGCTTCTTTACACGCTGCTGTAAGGCACACCACAAAACCGTTAAATGCTTGGTTTTCTTCATGATCAGCCTGAGCTCGCCGTGCGAAAACATTGTCCGTTGGCCAGGAATACTTAATCTTTGCAAAGTCCGCACCTAGTTTTCTCCCCAAAAGTCGTCGCATTTCATAAGATGTCGGGCGAAACTCTGAGCAAAATCTGCTCATTTCATCACCGAATTTTTGTCCTCCCCCCTGTCTCGGGTCTGGGAGTTGTCCATGTGCATTTTCGATGTCCTTTATTGTCCATGGTCGGTGAACAGGCATCGCTGTGCCATCCGCCCCTGCTACTTCCATCATTGGAGCAGTGATTACTTGATGAACACTTCCTGTAGCTCCTAAGAGTTCCTCTCTCTCGTCCTCGCTGTCATCAGGTGGTGGTTGTCGATCAGCCTTTTCTCTTTTCAGCTGAACCTTGGTTCGAGTATGTGACGAAATTGGAGACAGAGCCGTGCTTGCTGTGCTGGGGCCTGGGGCCTGCCGAGAAGTCTCTTGTCCATGTTGTCTTACTGGATCTGCTGAAGGGGCTATCTGTCTAAGAGCTGGGGGTCGCGGGGGGCAGCCGTCCAGGTCGGGATCTGAAACAAACTTAACACACTGAAAAGGATCAATGTTTTGTGCTTGCATTTTAGGTTGTATGCGTTTTTCTCTAAGTTCTGCTTCTGCCTTCCACATATTAAATCCTACCCAATTAATGTTTACTTTGTTTTTCTTTTTGTTATTGTAATTATCTATCTACACATGATTCACACATCCACAACTCAAAAGCAATCTCAGTAATTAATAATTCTACATTTCTCTTTTTTTTTTCTTTCTTTTTGTTTTCCCTGGATTTCCACATTTCTCAAACATAATTTAGATGTTATCTTTACCAAGGAACGCCACAAGCGTAACAATCTTTTTTTTTTTTTTTGCTGTTACCCATGATTTTTACTTGTCAATTTACACGTGCCACTAACTCACAGTGAGCTCTCACAGTCTCCCTGACTGCTACCGGTGCAGCGGTTTGCACTCTGCCATAAAGTCCTCTTGACTTTACCGGTGCACTTTACACTCTACCTTAATTTACCTCAACAGTCCCCTTGACTGTTTTTCCCGTAAAGTCCTCTTGACTTTTACGTGTGCACCTTGCAACCCTGCACTCTGACTTGCTTTTACCTCCGGAGGTCCTCACACCGAGCACGTCTGCTGCGGGGCCAAGTTTTTCGGAAACGAGGCGAAACCAGTACCCTATCTCTCTCTTTTGTGCGCCTTTGCACTTTTTTGGGTACTTTTCACGAATCCCAGACTCGTGTGATAGATCCAAGTTTAAATCTATCCCAGCCACTGTGAGAAAGTGCACTTCTTACTCAATTACAACTTACTTTAACTTTAACAATTACAACTTACTTTAACTTTAACAATTACAACTTAAAGACTTACAACTTAAAAAATTTCCTTACCACACTATTTTAGTTCTTTTAACTCCGGTGTTGAGGTGACATGGTGAATCCCCGGTCCTCTCACGCTCGATTGCCAATTAAGCGTTTGAGATGAAGTGAAAAGCCTTCAAGGCGTCAGCGCTTACGCCTCCCCGGGATTCTCCAATGCCCTCCTCAAACACGGAGAACTGCCGACAACGTCAAGTTGTGGTGGAAATTCTGAAACCAATATTATTAAGACAAGTAATCCATACACTGGGTAAGAGCAAAGTAACAAAGGTTTTATTTTAAACTTCTGCAGAAGGACCAGTCTCATACAGCAAACAGTTGCAGCATAGAGAAAGGTGATCTCTTTCTCTAGCTGACCTATTTTATACACAAACATCTCTGTTAACATAATCAACGTGAAGTTCCTACATTCAAACTCATGACTCTTTATCTGACCCAGACCAGATGTCCATACCTTATCATTTATTCAGGGACAACTACAATCAGGTTGTTTCTATTCTGTTCTCGGCCTTGTGTCTCTAAGCTTCGACAAACAAGTTCAAACTTCTAAGGCCTACGTTACACACTTACTACAAGAATCAAATAGAATTAATACATATAATTAAAATATGATTTTTCCATTACATTATAAAATAATAAAAAATATTATGCTTTGTATAAATGCTCCATTGCGCCGCTTGTGTGTATCATGTCCTGGTCGCGCGCCGCTCCAGACTCCACTCCAGGTTTTCTGACATCGGCATCTTCCTGACCTTCCACACGGTCGAGTGACGTCATCGACTAGCGCGACCATATATAAACCGGAGAGAGACGCGGGAAAGATGAAAGAGGTTGTGATTTTGCCGTTTTGATATTTGGTTGTGTATTCCGATTTGACTTTTTGCCTCCCATTGACTTTGATTATTGCTTTGTCCCTTTGGTTTGGTTGGTCTTTGTATATAGTTGTAGATAATTTCACTGTTTTTGGTTTAGGGAGTCCGGGAAGGTACCTGTATTTTTGTTTGTGTTTTTTTTTTTTTTTGCAGGTAATCTAGCTACTAAATATAAATACCATTTTGTTTATTATTTTGGCCTGGGTCCATCCTGAATCTGATCCTCCTCCTACTGTTGTGTGTGTGTGTGTGTGTGTGTGTGTGTGTGTGTGTGTGTGTGTGTGTTTTTGTATATACAAACCTCATTATTTCATCAGTTAATGATTGAATCTAGTTCTTCCTGCCATATACCACCATTTCCATACAGTTTAAAATAGAACCCTGAACCAGTCTTTTGCTGTTTGGCCCTAGACTGGGACGTAACACCATATTTAAGTGACCACTTTGATTTTCAAGCACAAGAAAGACAACAGCTTTATTATGCAAAGGTGTTCCTTCAGTTAAAAACAACTAGTTTGAGATTTATATCTGCTCATCTTTTTTGAACTACGCTAGAATGCCTCATCCCACCCCCGCTGTTAAAAAAATAAAAAAGTAACTCGGTAACTTTTACTCTGAGTAAATTTTTTAATGAGCTACTTTTTACTTTTACTTGAGTAGATTTTTATAATGGTAACTTTACTTGTACTTAAGTAAAATTTCACTGAAGTAACAGTACTTGTACTTGAGTACAACATTTTATTACTCTTTCCACCTCTGATCACACCTTATATTGTTACGGGATCGGGGTGTAGACTTAGGAAGAGGCATAGTGGCAGAAGTGTATGCTGAGAAATGAGTCTTTTAATGATAACAAAAACAGAACATAAACAGACACACGTAGGAACTAAGGAACTATAGTTTAGGAACTAGGAGATTAAGCAGGCTAAGAGATAAACATAACAAAGGACTAAACACAAGAGCAAACAAAACAGGCTAGGAGCTAGCAAAACAGGCTAGGAGCTAACAAAACATGAATATCACAGACCAGGAGACATGGAGCATTGCATGACGCAGAAACATACCAAGGAAAACTCAATAAATGCACGACAGGAAGAAACTGAACACAAGACTATTTATAATCAAATTAATCAGCTACCTCGAATCAGGTGAACGCTCCAATCACCTGACCGAGGTGCATTCTGGGAAACAAACAGAAAACCAAGGAAACTCAAAATGGCCTCCGTGCGCATGGCGCTCTTTACTGGCGTTCCGTGACATATATCCTCTGTTGCCGTACATCTGAATTAAACTCTCTGAATCAATGTCTTATCCATACCTGCCTATCTTACCCAGATATTTATTGGCATGCAGCATTAATCACTTCCAGGAGACCTGATCATGTGGACGATCATGGTATACCTCACTCTCCATGAAGAAAAAATCCCTTGTATGTCTGAGCAGTAGTGAGTATAATAGGCACTCTGTAAGCGGACGGGTGTGGTAAAATGCCCCACTGTCCAATAGGATTTAAAATGATAGCACACAAGAAATGTTCTAAAGGCTTTGCTCAATTTACAGTTCTACGTGTGTGTGTGTGTGTACAAACATAAAATTAAAAATGCTTTACAAGCAGACACGTGGTCACAGTGTTATAGTAAACAGTACATGTGTGTATGGATGTTGATTATGCCAGTAATAGATCCGCACTAAAACCCAGAGGTGTCAAGTAACGAAGTACAAATACTTCGTTACCTTACTTAAGTAGAAATTTTGGGTATCTATACTTTACTGGAGTAATTATTTTTCAGCCGACTTTTTACTTCTACTCCTTACATTTTTAAGCAATTATCTGTACTTTCTACTCCTTACTTTTTAAAAACAGCCTCGTTACTCTATTTTTATGATCAGAACGCGCACCCCCCCGTCACATGATCAGAACGCGCACAACGCCCCCCCCCCCGTCACATGATCAGAATGCGCACAACGCCCCCCCCCCCTTCACATGATCAGAACGCGCACAACGCCCCCCCCTCGTCACATGATCAGAACGCGCACAACGCCCCCCCCCCGTTGCATGATCAGAAAGCGAGACCTTAATGCTTTTTTTTCCCCCTCACGGTACTTTTACTTTTATACTTTAAGTAGTTTTGAAACCAGTACTTTTAAACTTTTACTTAAGTAAAAAGCTTGGGTTGATACTTCAACTTCTAAAGAAGTATTTTTGAACCCTAGTATCTATACTTCTCCCCAAGTAATGAATGTGAATACTTTTGACACCACTGCTAAAACCAAACAGGGGAGACGATTACCCACAATTCTGCAGCGCAAGAGAGAGGAAAACCATTGGCTCAGTTGTGATCATGTGACGCTCGGCGTGAAAAACAAGAAGCGCATGTGTGACACATGATACTTGGTACTCGTAAACCAAGACTTATTCATTTTCAAAGTCAAAATTTAGTAAAAATCTTTGCTCCTCTTGTGGAAAACTCGCAAACCGCGTTACTCGCAATCTGAGGTTTCACTGTATATAACTGCATCTACCAAATGAACGGCAATGGCCTCCAACTATTCAAACAATGGTTTTTCAGCATTGATTATTATACCTACATAGGCAATACTGTGCACCACTAGCTAGCTAGGAGACGACAGCAGCTGTCTTATGCAATCTAAAAGGTGTGTATTGGCTCATTTATTACAGATACAGGTTCTGTTCTCTGTGGTATGTGATGACAGAAAATATACTGTGCTGCCTTAACCTGCCTTTAGGACCTGGGGCTGAGGGTTTTTTGTAGACCACCAATCCCCCAACAGAGTCTCACACTAAAAATGTTTGTCTACAGCGCACAACATATTTATTTGTATGCACACAACAAGTGATTATGAAGCCAAAATGTGTGAAGGTTTGGTTCCAATCTTAATTACCAAAAGAAAATCGGTCTGCAAAAGCACTAATAATGTCAGCATATGAATAACAAAGCGGAGTAATAACTTGCTTTTTGGCCTCAGTGAGCCCTATGAATCACACAATAAAACTCAGGTAACAGTGACTCTGTCTTGTTGACTCTCCTTCCTTCTCATTTACAGCTTTAAAGAATCCATCTATGTTCTGGATCATTCTTTTAATAATTCCTTATAATTGAGCTCTTTCTTTTCATAGTACTTTTCTTTTATGAACACCACTCTCAAACTTCATCTTGTTCAACATTTCGACCTACTGTAGCTACCCAAAGCTATCACCTGTCATTCACATTTCAATATGTCACACCAAAACTATTCCTCTACATTCTGATAGGCTGCTCTCGCATGCTGCTCACACGAGTCATTTGTACAGTAAATTGGATCAATCGGCAGCCCCAACCATCAATATCAAGTGATGGACATGAAATCTGTTTTTTATTTTTTTATTTTTTTATTGACTCATCTTTATAGGCCCTCAGATTTCAGTCCAGGTAAATCTGTGCAATAAGCTGTCCTTGAGTATCTATAAAAAATTAACCTAGACAGGTTCTGAATTAGACCCACAGTGTTAAATGATGACACTGAAAATGATCACATGAAAGTATTGTATATTTATAATCTTTTACTATTTCTGACTATACATCTGATCAGACAGAGACCCAGAGTATCATACATCTGGCAGTAATGTGGGCTGACCTTAAATATCCTGCCTAAACAGCCTGGAGGATTCTGGGTACCTGAGCTCTCCCAAGTCAGTTTCTCTCCACTGCCTCCCTCTGTTTGCTGGGAACAGCACATGTATTAAATTCAAATTCAAATTTTATTTGTCACATGCACAGTCATACATAGTACGATATGCAGTGAAATGCTTATACGACCGCCAGTGACCTTAAAAATAGAATTAAAGCTTATAATATGAAATAAATATGAATAAAAGAAATATGATAGAATTTTTTTTTAAATAGGATAAAAATAGAAATAAAAATAGAAATATGCTGTACATAAAAATAGAAATAAAAATAGAAATATACTGTACAATAGAACATTTAAGAAATTTTTTAATTTGTTGAAAGAAAGATGGTGTGCAAATATGCATAAAAAAGTGTCTTACTAAGGTGCCTTATTAAAGTGTCTTTGTGCAATGGTCCAGAATGTAAACGTAAACATGTAAGTGTAGATGTGAGTGTAGTTGTGCGTGGATTTGTCCATTGTGTCCATGGATGTTAAAAGATTGTGCTTGTTCTGCATAGTTGTGTGGTTGAAAGACTTTATCGCCTGCGGGAAGAAGCTCCTCCTCAGTCTCTCTGTGTTGGCCTTCAGAGAGCAGAATTGCTTCACAGACCGCAACAGAGAGAACATTCCATTGTTGGGATGGCTGAGGTCCTTCACGATCTTCCTGGCCTTGGTCCAGCACCTCCTGCTGTAGATCGAGTGCAGGTCAGGGAGCTCGGTGCGGATGATGCGCACAGCTGATCGCACCACCCACTGTAGAGCTCGTCTGTCCTGCATGGTGCTTTATCCAAACCAGGTCGTGATTTATCCCATCAGGATGCTCTCTATGGTGCAGGAGTAGAAATTCCTGAGCACCTTGGAGGGCAGTCTCAAGTCTCTCAAGCGTCTGAGGTGCTACAGAGGCTGCCGCGCCTTTTTTTCCACGGTGTTGAGGTGACAGGACCATGCCAGGTCCTGCGTGATGTGAACACCGAGTTATCTGAAGCTGTTGATGGCTCCTGTTGATGAAGTGGGTCTGGTAGTTCCTCTCCTGCTTTGTACTGAAGTCCACTATCAGCTCCTTTGTTTTGCTGACGTTCAGGAGGAGATTGGACCAACAGACCAAAAAGGCCAACAGGAGAACAGACCGCTTGGAAATTAGAGCGTAAATGGCATCAAACTAAATTGTTAGTATTGTTAAATTGTTGTTCAAATAGCATGGAAAGCTCTTAGTGTAGCTAGATCAACATATCTCTCCACTCTTATAGAAGAAAATAAAAATAATCCTAGATTTTTATTTAATACCGTAGCCAAATTAACCACTACATAAGTAAGAAAAAGGTCTTATACAGAAATAAGACCACTACAGAAATCTCCACAACAACATCATGCAATAGTGACTTCATGAACCTTTTTAATAATAAAATTGTAAATATCAGGCATAAAATTGAGGCTTTGAAACCGAACAATGTAATTTATACAGATGTTAACCTAGCCATGTCAGATCGGAACCTAAAATACTTTACTCCCCTTGAAGAGAATGAACTAATTTCACTACTAATCACTACTGAGGTGAGGGCTACAGGGCGATAGTCATTGAGAGAAGCAGGATGTGTTTTTTTTGGGACAGGAACAATGATGGACTCTTTGAAGCATGTGAAGATCACCAACTGAGATAAAGAGATGTTGAATATCTTAGTGAACACCGGTGCTAGCTGGCCTGCGCAGGCTCTGAGAATATGACCTGAGATGCCGTCTGGTCCTGCTGCTTTCCTGGTGTTCACTCTCCTGAAGGCTCTCCTCACGTCATGCTAGGTGATGATGAACGCGTTTCCGGTGCTGGAAGTGTCTTCCTGTCTGCAGTCGTTAGCGCCGCTAGCATCGCAAGGGTCTTTAGCTGCAGCCTCGAAGCGAGCATAGAAAGTGTTCAGCTCATCTGCCAGAGTCACGTCCGCGTTTGTCATACTGGTTGTTGGTGTTTCTTCTGCCACTGGGTCTTATTTTCAAAAAACACGGTATTTCATATCATTTATACGCAGACGACTTTCAGATTTATTTACCGATCAGTGCTGGAGCCTCAAGCCCTAATCAATCCTTGGTACTCTGTCTAAAGGAGGTGATCAGCTGGTTAGAGCAAAACTGCCTGAATTTAAATGCTAGCAAATTGGAAGTTCTGGTTTTCGGGATGAACAATGATTACAGGGACTTAACCAATTTTCTTGGCTCTTGGAAAACATATGTCCATCCATCCATCCATTTTCTTCCGCTTATCCGAGGTCGGGTCGCGGGGGCAGCAGCTTCAGCAGGGATGCCCAGACTTCCCTCTCCCCGGCCACTTCTTCCAGCTCTTCCAGGGGGATCCCAAGGCGTTCCCAGGCCAGCCGAGAGACATAGTCCCTCCAGCGTGTCCTGGGTCTTCCCCGGGGTCTCTTTCCGGTGGGGCGTGTCCGGAACACCTCACAAGGGAGGCGTCCAGGGGGCATCCTAAATAGATGCCCAAGCCACCTCATCTGGCTCCTCTCGATGCGGAGGAGCAGCGGCTCTACTCTGAGCCCCTCCCGGATGACTGAGCTTCTCACCCTATCTCTAAGGGAGAGCCCAGACACCCTGCGGAGGAAACCCATTTCGGCCGCTTGTATTCGTGATCTTGTTCTTTCGGTCACTACCCACAGCTCATTACAGATGTCGCCTTTAAGACTGCGCGTGTTTTCCCGCGGGATGCCGCAATTTAGCGCGCGGCGTGCCGCGACTTGCCGGAGGCAACATTCGGGAATTTTAAATAAATGTGTTGCGCTTCACTGAATATCCGCCAGATGGCGCATGGAAGGACTTTATCTAAAAGCCGGACCAAGTACAACAATGAATGTAAGGACGCGGATGAACAGTGCTGAAGCGAACATGAATTTTATTTTGTTTTATAATAGATCTTTCATGATGAATGAGTGTATATGTGCTTCACATTATCAAACACAGGCAAAGGAGACAGAAATTATTGAGGGATCTTCTGAAAAAAGTAAACCTAGCTATCGTTCGTTTAATGTGTTTTTTTTTCCTCATTCCATTAGTAAAAAAAATAATTTGCTCTTTTTAACTAAAGTGTCTAATTTATGCTTGTGGGTGAATCTTTTTTTTTTTTTTTTTTACTTTAGTATAATTCTGTTTACAGCAGTGAAATATTTCATTTTGATCAAGGTACTCTTATTAGGTTGAGTGTGATTTGCGCATGCGCAGTCTTTAGACCATAGTTTTGCCGGTATAATTTTATTTCCGCCTCAAACCGGAGCATGACGTTGAAACAAGGAAGGATATCAGAACCTGTATTTCAGTTACTGTTAGTTAAAGCCCCTGATTAAACTTAAATCTAATCCATTCACAAAGGACATTTCTGCTTCAAACCGTGTCACATGACCTCATGACGCAGCATTATCACGGACTGAGTCACCTTCTGCTGCGGGCGGAGATTCTCAAAGAAAACTCCTTTAAACCAGGTAAGAAAGCAAACTCGTGTCATTTCTATGTTAGATGTATCTCTTATATGAGCAAATTCATGATTTATGTCAGGAACAACTACTTTGTAGATTGAGTTTTGTGTCCGTGTTTGCTACTGTAGCTAAAACCACCTATATTACCTGCATTAGCATTAGCTAACTAACGTGGTGATTTTCAAAAACACCGGAGTTTCTACAGTAAGTCAGCGGCGCCGAAGAAAATAATTATATTTAAGTACCGTTGGTTAACGATGTAAAAATTAATAGGAAAGTGACGTAAACATAGAACAAGCTCATTTGGAGTGAGTGCTGTTTGTAGTGTACTGCTTTCTATACTTTATACACACTGTAATTAAGATTTGCTAACATAAGAACTTGAGCCAGTCCAATCTTTGTTTTTACCTTTTTTTTTTTTAAGATCAGTAATGAGTTTCTGAGAATTATATCTGCTCCACTTCAAGCAAGATTACTGGTTTCCTTGGACAAGCAACACTACAAACTAATTGAGATCATCAGAAACTAGGGAGGAACCCGTCAGAGAGAAGACCAGAGATATAATCTTCATCTTCAAGTTCTTGATCTGGTATGTACTCGCTCAAAAGCAGAAATTAGCTTGGTGTCAAATGTAATCTTGTGAATGGAAGCCACAGGACCTGAGCAAGGCATCCACATCAAGTTGGCTGTGATGCACTAAATTAAAACATAACTAGCAGAATAAAACTTTAGTTTAACTTGTTCAAAGGTTAGTGTATGCTGTCTGAATACAGGTTTCAATGTCTGCCATGTTAATTTTTTCACGCTTTACAAGCCTAACATAACCAACAATACTATGTTTGTTTTTATGTCCCTAGAGCCTGGAGGTGATTACCTCCTGAAATTAATACTTAAAATAATAAACTTTATCATTAATACATAATGTGTGTATATGTATGTCAGTTATTTTGGCCTATTTATTGAGCTAATTACATTTATCATGCTGCACCATAATCCTAGGTGTTTTTTTCACTCATAGGGAGCATTAAGTGATTTTACATGCATACATCAGACACTGTTTTGCCAAATAGAGCAATTGTCTAACAAATGTCCTCTCTTTTATTAGGTTGTTCAGGAAGATGAAGCTCAGGCAGAACTTGTGAGGTGCACAATGGCCCTGTTTGTCCTCGGGTAGGAAGAGGACTGTCTTCAGCCTCCACAGGAAATCGGGATTGTGACTTATTGAGTTTCCATCAGTCGCACATGAATGTTCCATGTTTTACCTCTGCTGATTTTGTTTCAGGAACTTTTTCTAATTTTCTTTTCAGTCCAATTAATAAATGTATGTTGCAAAGTTGAGTGTTACTATTTGTAATTTTATTCATTCATTCATTTTCTATACCGCTTAATCCTGTGTTCAGGGTCGCGGGGGACCTGGAGCCTATCCCAGGAGACTTCGGGCACTAGGCGGGGTACACCCTGGACAGGGTGCCAAGTCATCGCAGGGCACACATACATTTATGGAGTAATTTATTTTAGTCGCAGAGTATTTAGTTTGGTTCTTCTTCAGCAGGTTTGACAAGGACAAAATGTACCCATTGCAAAATTAAATTTGTGGATAAATGCAGACATCTTTTTTTTTTCCTCTCAATTTCAAATTCAGTTAACAGTGTTGAATGACTGTTGGTGTTTATACATTTTGAAAAAAAAAATCTTATTGTTAACATTTTGGATGAAAATATGTTCATTCCACAATAAATGTTTATATAAAGAAATGTGTTTTGAGTGTAAATCAATATGTAATTAAGTTTTTTATGCTTTTATATTTAAATTATGAATGCCTTAAATCTTTTTGATGCAACTTAAAAAAAGGTAATTTGCTCAACCATTCAAAAGTGGTTTATATCAAGTTTATAATTTCAGGTTAGATTTAGTAGAATATTTACATTAAGTAATATAGCCAACTCATTTTATTTCTGGAATTGATGCACAGGCTTCATCTTAGGCCTTTTTTTTCTTTCGGTTCTTTCGTTTCTCAGCGCCGGACTGTTGATGTCTCTTTCCAGGACCAGGCATATCGTTCAATTATTATAATTCTTTTGGCCAAATACTGTAGGCAGCCGTAACAGAGGTGAGGGCGCGCGCGTCATCACGTCTGCTTAGCCGACTCTGCGTTCACCGTAAACTTCAATATAGACGTTTATATTTTTGTTTATTTGTATATGTATGTTATTAATATACATTTTTTAGAGATTGTGTGTGTGTGCATGGAGAGTTTGTGTGGATAAGTTTGTGGATAAGTTGATAAGTGTATGTTGTCAAAGTATTTGTGGACATAATTAGGGAATTTTTTTTTAAATTAAGGATGTCTTGAAACATAATGCAGTAACTCTACAGTATTTATTTGAACACGGTAAAAGTGTTAATGTTTCGTACGTTCCTTAATTTGTCCTTTCGGTTTGTGTTTTATGCTTCACTGTTTTCAATATACTGTACATACTGTAAAACGTATGGACAACAATGTTCCGGAAGCATTATTAAATATTCAATAAGGCACACACACAATTTAGTTGCAATAAAGTTTTATTAAATTTATAATAAAGCAGGCCGTACTGTATATGGCAAATGGTCACTCAAAATCTTTACAAAAGTAAGAGTATTCATTAATTTTTTTTTTTTTTTAGAAAACTCAATCTTTTCTTTCTAAGAAGTTCGTTAATTATGTCTCTCATTTGCTTGTTGTTGTGGGCTGTGGGGTGGAATTTCCTCGCAACAGCATCGGAAAGTGCTTGAAGCAGAATTACCCCATCAGCGAAACCGGTTTGATAACTTCACACCAAGGATACTGTAGGTGAGAAGGGGGATTACAGTAACGGTTTCTGTGGGTCTTCACCAAGAGGTGATGTGGGTCGCGTTGTATTCAGCGAATAAACTAAAACAAAATCATGTTTGCTTCAGCATTGCAAACAATATTGTATTAGGCCAACTTTATTTAAGATTAAAATAATAGTATATAATATATAATTATATATATAATAGTTTATAATATATAAAACATAATGTAAAATAAAATAATATAAAATAAATAAATATATAACATAAATGGTTAATGATAGCAATAAAATCAGACTTTAATAGTTGGATTTGATACTTTTATTTTTATTTACTGTATAGACATCTTATTATGCTTTATCTGTTATTAATCTCTTCTTCTTCTTCTTGTTTGTCTTTCGGCTGTTCCCTTTCAGGGGTCGCCACAGCGAATCATCTGCCTCCATCTAACCCTATCCTCTGCATCCTCTTCTCTCACACCAACTAACTTCATGTCCTCTCTCACTGCATCCATAAATCTCCTCTTTGGTCTCCCTCTGTTATTAATCTCTCTATTCTCTAATTATGACTTGAATAAATCGGCTCACATCGGAGCGTGCACGGAGCGAGTACTGTAGTCTATATATTTGTGTTTGTTGTTTTCCTGGGGGGTGGGGGGGGTGGCATTTTTATGTCTGCATTTTATCTATAAATCGTGTGTGTGT